>VWZF01001684.1:0-215217 GCA_013396755.1 Sclerurus mexicanus | reverse complement strand
GCACGCGAGAGCAGCAGGGCCCGTCCAATGGCGGAGGGAGGAGCGGGGCGGGCGCGGGCAGGGAGAGGAGGGCTGTGGGGCGTGGCAGGGACGGAGGCAGCGATGGCGGCAGGGACTGGGTGGCTCTGGCGCCGCCCTGCCCCAGCCCTGGCCTTTCCCGCTCGCGGGAGGGGCAGCGCGGCGTGGGCTGGCGCTGCTGCCGTCCGTCCCCGCCGGGCAGCCCGGAGCCCTGCCCTGCCCGTGGCCCCGCTCGGGCGGCTGGAGCAGGGGGACGGCCGCGGTGCTCTGAGGCAGCCGGGGGGCCCCTCGCTGCTCCGCACTGAGGGAGCCGCTGAGCGAAGCGGTTCCTCCGAGGACCCGGGGGCTGCCCCAGCGCGCCTCGGGCTGTATCCTGGTAAAGTCACTGCTCGGAGCCGACGGAAAGCCCGTTTAAGTCAGACGTAGTTCCTGTAATGCCCTTTCCAGCAGCTCGGAGTCCGCCAGGATAGCGAGGGCCCTGGTAGGGAACCCTGCAGACAAGCCCCGGGCAGAAATTAATCCCGTAGGATTTGTATTTGGGTTGACGACTGGAGTGAGGTTGGTCGCTCTGCTGAGCTATGTGGCCCCCGACAGCTGGAGCTGCCCATCTGTTCTCTCTGCCCATCCTAGATTTGTGTACAAATGTGCTTTCTCGCAGGATTTGGAAATACGTACTTCATTCAAAGACCAGGTAAATTAAACACTGTCTAGTTCGGGGGTGGGTGTTAACAACCTCAGTACAGTTTGGGTATCCAAACACCATGCAGACAAGGCTAACAAGGAAGGTGCTCGGCAAGCCACAGGACACCTGTGTTTGTGTGCTATTAAACACCTGTGTGCATCCTGGGAAGAGAGTGGGGAGCAGGAGTGTTAATTGGCAGAAAGGAAACAGCCTGACATGTTTAATCGCACACTGAAAATCTGGAAGAATGCGACCTTTAATTTCTCTGACGTAACTGAGAGGAAAGGGCTGTGGTGTTTCTTAGCACTTGCAATCAGGAAACAGCAGAATGGAGAGTTAGCAGGTTTAAGCGGATGAATTTGAGAGAATGGGCTCATCCTTTTCTCTCTGATTTGCTACTATTGATAGTTATTTTTCTGTATTACAGTCACATCTTGGAACTTCTGTCATGGATCTCATTGCAAATTTGGTATGAACATGGAGTCCCTAACAAGTGAATTAGCCTCTGTGCAAGACAGTAATTTTTCTTCCCTCAGAAGGGTGGGAAAGCTTCACAGCCTGTCTTCAGCCTATTTATAGGCAGTGTGCGTCCAGTATGTTTCATATCTCTGCGTCACCTTTGGACAAGAGGATTTTTGTAAAGAGGAGTACAAACACAGCCTCAGGGGTAAAAAGTGCAAGCTGGGTGTGAGATCTTGTTCCTTTTCATGCTGTCTGTGGCCACTCCCATATCTTGACTGCCACTGAAGCAGGTATGGACTTGCCTGAGCAGCACGCCTTCTTCACCTGGTTTCGGTGTGCAGTGAGACAGAGCCATCAGCTAAGATGGGATGGGCTGTGTTGCAGGACAGGACCCTGGGGCAGATTGGTGTCTCTTGGAAGGATCTAGGGATCAAAGCAGCAAACTCTCCTGTTCAGCACTTGGGTGCCTCGCACAAGTGGAGTGGCTTCAGTGTAGGTGCCGTTAGGAGCACAGGCAGGGGAGAGGCACAGGGACCCCTCTTGCTACTGATTTTTTTTCTGCGTAAGCAGGGAAGGGCTTTTGTAGAGCTGAAGTAGTCTATGAGGAAATTAACAAATATAATGAATGAGTGAGTAAGCAAGAGATGTGTGCCGGGGTACCACATACTGTAGAACTTTTTGACTGATTTTTTCTTCCCCATTGCCATAGTTGGCTGTAGGTATTTTCCTCCTGTCTCCTCTCCCTTTGAACAGAACAGATTGAATTATACTGACTAGTTTGTGCTGTGGAGTGCAGATGGTCTGCTAGTCTACACTCACAGGGCACATGTGGGGCAGCAGCCTCCACTCCCTGCCCACCTGTGCAGGGAGGAGTTTCATCTGCTAATGCCTTACTTCTAGAGAGGATAAGCTGTTTCACCTGGCAGGCCTGGATCTCAGTGCCCTGCTATCTGTTCAATTACAGCACAAACCCTTTTCACCTGTAGGTATCTGCAGGCTTATCATTTCATCTGTCCTTGGACACAACTAATGTGAACCCTTACAATATGATGGTTTCACTTTTGGTTTAGGAAACATAAATAACATTAAGGGATCGCTGGTTAACTCGTGTGGGACTGTGGAGTCTGACACAGCTGCTACGGTGCTCCCCTGTACACAGGACCTAATCGTGTTGCCGAGACCAGCCCCTGAGCATGGGGCCAGCATAACCTGGTGTTTGAGGGGCATCTGATCCTTCTGGCACAGTGCAGGGGACAGGGAAGGCCGTGCTCACCCTGAGGCTGCAGTGACAGATGAGTCCAGGATATTCGTGGAGACAAGTCCCAGCATGGGGATGTCATCCTAGGGCACACCTACTGCCACAGGCAACACCAAGTGCATCCCACAGAGCTCCTGGAGTCACACCTGTGAGCAACTCCGATACAGCTCTGTCTGATGCACAAGACACCTGTATACACAAGTGGCTGCAGTTTGTGCCTCTGGACTATGCAGTTGCAAAATTGAGAAGCCAAACAAAATCAGGACAGCAAATTCCAGTTTTAACTTTCCTTTTAGGTCTCAAGAATACTATTCCTGTGAGCTGGCAGAGCAAACTGCCTTTCTCTGCCAATTGAATGAAGCAAAAGACTAAAAAAATTGATGAATCAAAAGGAAGAGTGGACCATTGGTAACAAGTCAAGAAGGGCAGGGAGTGCTGCACAGCAGGCTCATGTCAACAGAGAGCTTGTATCACTGACGTGAGTCAATGAGTACTGTTCTAAACATCTGTAAGTTTAAGTATCACAGAGGAGAGTTGTAAAGTTTGGAGACAGTAGATGGGCAAGTTCAGGAAGGAGTAATTGGGTAGCAACTGGAACAGAGAAGTGTAGCAGAGAAATTTTCCACTCCAAGATCCCAGAGAGAACAGGGGGTTTCTGCACTGATAGGAGATTATTAGAATGCATCAGAGCTGTGATTGAGGGGAATAATTTCCTTGGAGAAAGGAGAAAACTGAAAACTGACACAAAACTGAGTGTGTTAGTGATGCCAGCTATGCAGAGAGTCTTGGTGGAAGGTCGCAAGGCAGCTGTAGTCAGAAACATTTATATTTGCAATTCAGAAACAGAACAAGCAGTGGCTCAGTCACTGCATTCAAGGCAGTTAACAGCAGGCAGGCTGCTCTGAGAAGGAGCAGTCTATGTTCTTCAGGTACATTTCTTCATTTTCAGTCTCCAGGTGCAGGCTGAAGTAAGCACAAAATACATGCTGAAGATGTAGCTGAAAAGGCTGCAGTTTGGGCAGGCCAATGTAGTACTGTGAGGTGAGTGTTGTTACTGTTTCCTGTTTTTCTGTCGTGGTTACAGCAGCCTAGCACTGAAGCTGCAGGGACTGTCCTGGGAAATGTCTCCAGGGGAGCAGTGAACCTTGTTTTTTAGCTTGGGTTTGAATGGCGGAATGCACCTGAATAATGTAGACTGTTCCCTCCTTCTCAGAGCAGCCTGAAGCATAGGAGAAGAGTTAGCAAATGTGTGGAATGCTCTCTGGGGAATCTCAGAGCCTTGAAGGAAGCTGATAGTTATGACGATGCTCAGGAAAATTTGGTAAGCCGCTAGCTAAACTTCATGGAAAGATGGAGAGGCCCTGCTTGGAAAGCTGGCTAGCCTGGTGTAGGAATGACCAGATTTGTCCTCAACATATCTATAAGTAGGTTAAACCACCAATGCCCACAGCAGATTGCTTTCTTCTGGTGAAGGGCAAGGGGAGGTAAGTACATCTTTCTAAACAATGAAGTTGGTTGTTTCAAATTTAGCTTAGCTGAGAATTGTGTTTCTGCTCCAGGAGAGACCCTCCGTGTCCTTAACACTTCCTGCTGCGAATGCTACAGTTCTAGACTCACCACAGCTTCTGTTTCACTGGCTTGGAAAATAATACTATTCTGGAAATATTTTAACCTCTAAAGCTATATAATACTAAAAAGACTCTGTTCAGACTATTTTTCTCTCTTTTTTTTGCAATGAAGCCTTGACTGAATCAGTCTTTTGGCACTGATTTGGACCAGAATTTGTAAACACGGTGAACTGTTTGCCATTCAGTCTGTTTGCCTGGAGAAACCAGGCTAGCCAACCAGACTTGCATAATGTTTTTGTGGTGAAATGGGAAAGGAATCAGGATGGGAGATTTGTGATTGGAGATACAAGAGGTCAGAGAGGATATACCAGGAAATGAAAGATGTGTATGAATATGGGTCTGATGAGCCACAAGAAAACAAAGATGTAAGAGGGGATGGGATGATATCTGTTAGGATCAGGGTGTTGGCTAGCAGAACAGGGCATGTAAGGGAATCCAGTGTGGCAGAGGGGATTATCAATAGACTAATTTTACCCCCTGCAGTTGTTATTCCTTTCGATGCCTACGTATTAGTAGCCAAAAATTTAATCCTTCAGTTAGGGGAGAAGCAGTTAACTGTATTTACCCTTTTTTTTAATTATCTACAAAATAGGATATATTTCTAATGGTGGGAGGAAATCAAGCAGCAGGACACTATTTCCTTGGTTGTGTCTCCAGCTTTCTGTTGCAACAGGGTGTTTTGGGTTGCTCAAAGAATTCACTGGCAAAAGTATTCGCAAAAGCAGGTTTAATATTAAATAATACAAATTTCATTGACAAGGTTCACTCTATGACTAACCAGATGGTTAAAGCACACAGAAAAGTCAGACCTAAAAATCAATCTAAACCTAAAATCAGCAAAAAATTATCTATATGGAGGCTGAGGATGGAAAAAGAGTAAGAATAGGAAAGGGTAAAGATAAAAACAAATAAGAGGGATCCTCCTGTTGAGTCACAAGGTTTAGAGTGGAACCCCTTGCTAAACTTAGCTCCCGACTTGACCAACAGTTTAGGCCTAAAGGGTTTGACAGCACTTAAACTTAACTGCACTGAATTGATAGCTTAATTTAAAGAATTTAACAAAAGTTTCCATAGAATTTACTATAGCACAACAGTAACTCACAGGCCTAACTTACTTATCAGTCTAAAGTACTTAAGAATCTAGGAGAACAACATTCATAGCACATTTGCTATAGTATATTCACACTTGCATGCTCACAGATCTAACGGAGTATATATGCCTGTGAAAAATTCCCGTCAAATCCAGTGAAATACTCATGTTGGAGACCTTTGCATCTTCTCAATCAGCAAAGGGTTGAGCTCCAAGGAAGAGAGCTGTCAGCCAAGACTCAGTCACTGGCATTTGGCCACAGCCCTCCAAGTATAGCAGACTTGAGAGTTTATGAATGCTGAGAGACATCCCAGTCAGAGGGAGATTGCTGGTCACAGGCCCCTGCAGTCCCAAAGAGCTCAAAGGGCCTCACTTAGGACCTCTGTTTATAGGGTCACGAGAAAGTTGGCTTTAGTCATAGTAATTTTTCCATCCTAGTCTCAGTTTGGGTTATTTTTGTTATCAAACTTTTCTTTGAGATTTTGTTAACAAAAACGTTGTTTCACTTGTTATTCGGGCAAGAAAAATAAGTTTCCAAGGCTGTTTGTTAAAAAACAGGAGCTTGTTAGCTTAATTTCCTGGGAGGACAGTGTTTCTGATAAGCTCAAGAGAGGCTTAGTCCAGGTGCTGTTTGTCAAGGCTCAGGCCTAACAAGCACGGCCCATGACACCACCTGCGTTTTCTGGACCCTGAGTTTTGGATCTTTGTTTATGTCATCACAGTAGAATTGCATGGGTTTGTGTCTTTTCAGATCACTTACTGACACTGTGGAGCCAAGAAAGGCTGTAGCCCCAGGAACCCTTGTACTTGCCACTGAGAGAAGCTGATAACAGAGAAGCTTCCTCACAACATGATGGGTTTGCTCCTGTCATGCAATTCACCTTGTATCCATGTCAGATACATAGTTTAGTAGAGCAGGAGAGGTGTATTTGGGAATGAATGGCTGAGATGTGATCAGTTATTTTATCGTTCTTGGCTTATGTTGGCTTTTGTAGATGGAAATATGGCCTGACAGAATCTTATGTCAAGATGCAGGACTGGCAGAATGGAGGTGAAGTCAGTGGAGAAGGTGATTACTTCTGTAGAGGTAATCTCTGCAGTTTCTGAACTCTTATATCATTCCTGTGGTGTGTTGTTAATCACCCTTGCTGCTTCAGCATTCAAGTCCATCCACAAACCCTCATTGTCGCCCACGCCGATTGCCATTCAGGTTGGTGAGCCGAGAAGCAGCATAGTAGAAACTTTGTCTTATGTTCAGTTACTTTCTGACAGTGCTTTGTGCATCTAAACAGGCCTCCCTCCCTTACTCAGGACTCCCTAGTGCGTCCACTCCTGGCCCCTCCATCTCTGCACATGGGTGGTTTGACCTCACAAGCTGACATGATAAGGCTCCTATTTATTGACTCACTTGTCTCCCTGTCTCTAGCAGTGAAAAAAGTCCTTTGGCTGTAAACTGTGATCAGGATCTCTGCCTTTTCTGACACCCATATTGAGTGATATTGAACCAATGAGTTCGTTTTGTTTGTGCCTTGCTTTCTTAGTCCATAAAATGAGAGTAGTGAGAGCATTAACATCCCTGCCCTCCCTTCCCCCCACCCAGGATGAAGTGAAAGGCTGCATCTGTGCGGTATAAACAAAGTCCTAATTTACATGTAAATGCGTGTGATATCGCTGTAGCAGCAGAGTTGTAGCAGTGAAGCCCTCCTTGTGTGCAGGCAGCTTATGTCAGCAGAATGAGGCTCTTTTTTGAGCAGAACTTTACCAAGCACCATCAGCTATATCAGCAAAAACATTGAATACCAATATAGCTACATCCTCATTAGGACCTAGAGCCCCATGGTATTTTAATTCCTAACTTCTCTTTAGGCACTTGAATACTTTTGAGGATCTGGACCTACCTACATATTGGCACTATGGAAATTACCTTTTCCCATCCGAACCCTGGCAAACAGGTTCAGAGCAGACATAGTCTCATTTTATCAATCACTGCAGAACGCTGTGAGAAACTCTGGTAAAGAGCCGAGAGCGCAGCAGTGCATGATCAGGCTGCTATGGCTGACTTCAGGGGCAACACAACTGCTGCTGCTTCTGACAATGCTGTTGGTACTGCAGGAGACTGGACAGGTTCTTCCTTATTCATCTGTCCCTGTGAGAAGAACAGAACTGAAACTGGTGTTGTCTTGAAAATGTGTCTTTGTTGATAGTTTTCATCTCATCCATTACTGATGCTGTTTCAAGGGTAGCACATGAGAAGACAGCATACTGTAGAGAAGAAGAAAGATGGTGAGGACGGTATCCTAGCACCTGAGTAGTGACCAAACCTTATCTTGAAGAAGGAAGGAAGAAACAGTTTGTCTCCTTTCCAGTATCAAGCACAGTTTTGCAGGTTCTCATTCTGCTACATCTCTTCTTTAGAAAAAAATGGGTAAAGGAAGAAGATAGACAAATTGAAAAAAATCATGGCTAAAGGAACTTTTTTTTTAAGTGTTCAACTTTCTACCTGCAGAATGAGTCAGTTCAACTCATCCAACAGAAAATTATCCCATGGAAAATTGACTAGTTTTTCTTCAGGCTAGTGAAGTGAACTGAACTGGCTCGGTGGCTGGATAAAAGTAGCCATAGATTGGAAGTAAGGGGAAACTATCCCATCTGTGCAGCGAACTGCTTTTGAATTACAAAATCTGGTATTAGGGGTGATGGGAGCACAGAAAGAATCTAGCTAAAGTTCAGTCCAGAGAAAAAAGTCAGTACAGGAAAACAAAAGGCTGCTGCCTCTTCTTTTGGCAAGTATATTATTATTCAGATGGAAAATAGAGAGGCTTTGCCATGAAGTGGAATGGGGAACAGAGCCCTTACCTACCCATTACTAGGTAGTTAAAAACTTTCCCTCCAAAACCAAAGTAAGTAAAAGCCATGTTTAACTTGAGAGGAGAGATGTTAGAAGCTGTGCCCTACCAGAGGGGAAATCTATCCCAGGACCAGGGATGGAGACTTGGGCTTCCATCAGAGAGATGGTGTGAGGCTGCAGACAGGACTGAGTGCTCTTGTTGTCTTTTCCACTCACATGACTCACAGTGTGTGTGTGTGTGTGTGGATCAGATCAACCAAACAGGGCAGCAAAGCTGGCTCTGTGAGACCCAGGTGCAGGGGAGAGATGTCTGTGTCCAGCAATGTAAGAGGCAACTATGGGAAATGCCAATATTCACAGGAAAATCACATCTCCAAGCGAAGATGCTGCAGGCCTGAGTGGTTGCTATATCGGGCATGGCCATAAGAGGGAAGTGTGTGCTTAGGCATTAGGTACTTTCTCTGGGCTGGAGCAACCCCAGCTGTGTTGTCCGTAGGCTCTGCAAGCAGCATGGATTCTGCCTGGGTCCCACCTCCTCTGCAGGGCTGAAAGCAGGGACAGTGTCTCTGAAGGCACCTGAGCTCAGCCACAGCCAGGTGTGCAGGTAGCAATGGTGGGGATGGGGTGAAAGAGGAGCAAGGGTGGGAAAGTGAATTGCCACTTTCTGAAGATAGGGGAGGATGAGATGTGCAACCCTGACCATCCTGGGAGAACTGGTGCTGCCTTGTCCAGAGATGCTGGGCAGCCAGGTGGAGAACTCTCCCTTCAGTTTTCTCCTCGTACATGTACACAACCAGATGGCTGGTTGCATTGGCTGGGTCATACTCAAGTTAGAGCATTCAGGCTTGAGGATGGTGATACTGATGTGCTTTTAGGAGGGGTAGGGGACCTCAAGAGAAAGAGAGCTGAAATCAGAAAGGTAGGCTTGAAAGGTTTACAGAGAGGAACATGGATCCAAGAGGATATGGGCAGGCATCCCTGCTAGTTCTCTAAAGGAGATGTTTTGCCTGAAACACTTTTAATAGCATTTTGGAGGCCACATACATGGAGCACACAAGCTATATAGCAGAAACATGTAGGTCTTGGTTGTTAGCCAACCTGCCAGATTCAGGTGACTGTCGCCCTCAGTGATGAGCCATCCCTGACTGTGTGCCTTTGCTATGTGCCTGCTAAAATTCACCACAGCACATGGTGGAAAAGGGCACTTGCACTGTGCAATTTGAGAATGTCTCAGTTTAAAAAGAAACCAAAATGTCCATCAAGGAAAGTGTGGAATCCTTCTGAACTAGGAAAGGGGCTTCTCTCTCCTCAAAATCACCGCAACCTTTGGAATTAAGAGACTTTAATCAGAAAATGTAGGGAGCAGGATACCAGTTCTTTACTACAAATATATATATCTCCTCAAAACCAGAACAGAACAAACAGCAACACTGTAATGAAAACTTTCAAACCAATTAAGTCCTGTCTCTGCCCCTTCGGAGCAGTTTTATTCACAGACAGCAGGAAGCGATGCCATACCTCAGGAGGCAGCGGCTGCTGTGAGTCACTCACGGGCTCCACAAAGACACGGGTAGGGAGAGGTCTGGTTCCGAAAACTCACGTGGGAATGGCGGCCACAGAGGATGGGCTGAAACCTTTCCCATGGGCAGTGCAAGGACCCTCTTGCCGTCTTTTTTCCCAAAACCTTGGAGGGGGGAGCAGTTAGCAACTCCTCTGCAGAGGGCATCGGCCCCTCAGTGACTCCTTAGCAGTGGTGGTTTTTCCTCTCAGGAGAATGGCACAGGGTGAGTCAGGATGCCCCTCCCAGTGCTACCAGCAGCCCAGCAAGCAGTGGCTGGGCACCCAAACAGACTGAGGACAAAAGTGTAGCGGCAAAAAATGAGCACCGGGAAACTTCTCACTCACCACCTCCCAAGCCAGGCAAAAATGAGGTCCTCCCCACCAAAAAAAGAAAAGACACCTTCCCCAGTCTTTTCCCCAGCCATCACGTTGGAATGCAAAGCTATTGGCTATCCCTTTGTTTAGGCTTTAGACAGCTGGCTCTGGGAGCAGGTAGTGAGAGAGCTGGGCTTCAACAAGCCCTCTTGTTCTGGCTCCCATCCTCCAAACTGCTGTGTTGGCAAGGGACCAAAAAAAAAATTCTGTGGAAGATTTTGAAACCATAACAGAGAACTTGAGGCTTTATCTGGTCTATGCCTGCTTGCTTCCATGGGCCCCATCAGCTGGAGCTGTCATGTGCCTATGGCTGAGGAGTTTCTACTTGACACCTGGCTGAGGGCACATCTGTGCCCACCCTAGTAACATTACCCAAGCTCTAATCGTAGCAGCACCTTCTGGAAATGCTGAGGAAACCTGATTTGGCAGTGGTAGGCTGGGAGAGGTCCTTAGGCTGTGTCTGGTGGTATAAGGGGGAGTCGAGTTTGATCTTTTGATATGGGATGATACCCGGCTGTTGTGTAGCAGAGAGAGGGACTCTGGTCATCGTTCCTATCAACGATGAGCCTGCTGTGTTATAAAATCAATCACTGATGTTCTGGACTTCTGTTTCTCTGCTACCATCAGGGGACTGAGCCCTCCTGCAGGGACCCACAGGATGCTTTGAGGAGAAACTGAATTGAGATTAATTTCCTATAGTTCCCTGCCAAGAAATATGAGCAGCAGTGTCCAGTCTGGAGCACCAATCTGAACACCAGCTTCCCATGAGCTGGCTTTGCTGAGAGGCAGCCAGGCTTCTCCTTATAGATCTGCTTCTCAGAGATACTTTTTTCCTCAGAGGCAGAAACAGAGGAAAATTAATGGGTCAGAGCTGAATTTATTCCTTGTTCATGCCACAGCATGAAAACAAAATGCATCTAAAAATAAATTGTACAAGAGTGGTAGGCAGGTGTGGTGGCAAGGCTGGGGGAGACAGGGTGGGTGTGCCTTTTGCTGGCTGGCTTAAGCATGTGTTGATCTTGTGCTTGCAGAGCATCTTATGCCCATACAGCAGAGGGACCTGTAGTTGTAGGAATAGGGACTGTAAGCCTAGCTGGTTATCTGGCAGCATAGGTGATATTAGTGGGAGAGAGCTAAGGGAATGTGTATTGCTCAGCACATACATGTGTATCATATATGGGCAATGGTGCCGCCAGCAGGGAGTATGCTGTGTGTGTATGTGTGGGCTGTGGGCAGGGAGTTGCTGTGCCAGGGATGGCTGCATATAATTACTAGAGGTTACTTTGCAGTTAAATGAGGCGAAAAATCACCATGGCAACTGCACTCCTCTCCCTAACAGATGCCAGGCCTCTGGGCAATAATGTTTGCGTGTTGCTCTAAAAGCCCCAAACCCTCTGTCCCTCTTTTGAGAATGAGTGAGGACCATGCTGTCCTGTCTCCAAACTGGAAGAGTGGTAGACAGTGGGATACGAAGTGGTTTCTGCACACTCCATCTTTCAGTAGAAGGGGGCCACTGTCTGGGTACCTCCTATACTGGTGGCTCCTGCAGTGCAAAGACAGTGTCTTAGTTCAAGGGGAGAACTAAGATATCTATGTTGACCAAGAAAAAGAAAATCCCTCTCCCTTTAAATTTAGAAACAAAAACTTTAATTAGAATATATATATATATGGAAAAAGATAACAGTTCTCAACCACAACACATTTATATGTATCTCCAGAAAAAGACCAAACACCAACAGCTTGTAATAAAATCTTCCCCCCTCCCCAAACGACAAGGCAAACAGTTAANAATATTCAGTTTGCCCTTTGTTATTCAGCTTTTACAGACTAAGGTGTTGCCTCCAAGCTTTTAGGAAGGAATTCCAACGAGTATTGAAACTATAACAGACAGGAAAACTGTGCTTTGAATTACTATGACACAGTATGGTTCTTGTGCTATATGTCCACTTAGTGTCCTCAGGACCAGCGAGTCTGAGCCAGTTGCCAGTCTTTCAGCACAAACTGCGTGTGTGCAGAGAGCTGTATGTTGGAGAACCTCGCACCTGTGCTGTGAGAGAGGTGCTCTAGGAGCATCACCATGAACAACCCCGACCCCAGAGCACCAGGAGCTTGGAGCTCACCAGCAATAGGTACTGCAAGAATCCAAGGACAGCCAGAAGACAAATGTGCACCAGAACATAAAGCCTCCTTGCACCTAAAGTATTCACACTTGCTGTTAGTGTCCACACGGAATAAGTTCTCTGTTCTGACTCAGTTGGATCAGATCATGTCCTGTGCTGTAGCTTCTGGCAAAGTACAGCTGTGTCTTTCAGGTACCACAGGAGCTAAGGCATGTTTCTCAGAGACCTCTATGTTTTATCTTGAGAAACCTTACTCTGTTCTCTCATCAACTCTCTAGTGCTCATAAGCCATGTAAGTTGTATCTCTCCTGTGTTCTCAGTTAGAGGTTTGGGAAGATGGTGGCTTTGTGGTCTGTGGGGAAAACTTAAAGGAGGAAAAGCTTTAAGGCCTGAAAATGTTCAGAAATGCTTGGTTTGGGGAGAAATGTTGATGCATCCTGCACAAACCCATATGTAAAAGCTAGTAGGAACAAACCAAGTAGATGGTCATGCTGGTCCTGTAGGCTGAAGGTCCAGAGAGGTGCTGTAGACCAGCAGGTAGGTCAATATGTCACGTCTGCTGAACTGGAACATTGCAGACATGCAGAACACAGCTTGAGGCAAAGGTCCAGTGCTTCTCACCAGTGTGCCCATTGCAGCACCTTCCCTTGAGTACTCATCTTTTCCCTTTAAGGATTTTTTGTTTAAATCACAGAAAAGCATTCTAGACACTGACAAACAGGTATTGTCATCTTGCAGAGGGCTGGAAAAGAACAAATAGCTGCACTTCAGTGAAGGTGAACCAATCTCTCCACACAGCACAGACTTATTAATTTGCATGGTCATGAGGTCTCATTGGAAAGATATTTTTAAATGAAAAAGCAAGGAAATGATGCAAAATAGATTTGAGCATATTCCAGGAGATAGTTAAATTTTTCATAGTGAAACCCAATAATAGATCAGTCTGTGTGCTATGGACCTCTCATCACAAAAATATATCACAGGAGGCTTCTGCTATCTATTCTGGGCTGAGCACTGACCTTGGCTATTTGATCTCAATTAAGCATGTGTGTGACTAATGTTTCTCTCTCTTCCATTTTTCTGCTGCAGAAAATAATACAGAATCAAACACAGAGTACTTGCACAGTCACTCTCCAGATGGGCCCCATGGTTTCTCAGTGGGTTCTATGTCACATGAAAAAACCAGGATTTCTTGTGTGAACTTCAGGAAAAAGAAGTATTAAATATCTGTAAAGCCAGGGATTGCAGCCTTCAGCACTGAGCACCTCTGCTGTTCCAGAACAATGTGCGGTGATGCTTGCAGCTGCAGGGACAGGTGAGTAGGCCACAGGGATCACAAAGAGCATACCATATCTTCACTTCTTTATGCTTGCACACCTGGGATCCTTCTTTCCTTTAATTTCTTCCTTGTCATTTTGACCCTAGAAGAAGGGAGGAAGCACTAGTGAATTTGACAGTGGTAACGATAAAACTATGCAAGACTTGCTTTGGTGCTTAAGACTGCTGTGCAAGCCAGAAGATGTCTGCAGACTGGTTCTGCTTTCAGCTCAGGTAAATCCTGAACCATCAAAACAGCGTGCTAAACTCAAATCTCTCCTGGAGCATAATTACAGTGTTGGGTCAGGAACAGCTTGGAGGTGATCATATCCGTATGCTCATATTTGACAGGTCAGATCTGGGGACTACATACCAGTGAGCCTCACCTTTGTGCCTGGGAAGATCACAGAGCAGATCCTCCTAGAAGATATGTTAAGTCAAATACTATACCAGGAGCAAAAGAACTACCAGTTTGTCACTGGCATTGTGATGAGGTTTTGATGGAACAATATCATTGTGTGGAATACAAGACAAGTCTCCTACAATGTGGAGCAAAAGCCTTGCTTTAAAAGGACCTGAGGTGTGTTTTCAGCTATCTGGACTGAAAAGAGGCTTATTTGTGTACAGCATTCATCAGGGTTTAGAATAGCTACAGATTATTTGCAGTAGTATGGCTAGAATCCTGACTTGTCACAGACACCTGACAATCAGCACTTCTGCAAAGTCAGCTTTCATCATAGCAACGAGAACAAGCTGACAACTCAAACCAGTCATCACAAGATTGGTGCGGTTCTCTGACAGTCTTTCCAGGTGCTGGTTATATTTGACAAAAGGTCAGGCTAACATCTGACTCTAATCTTAGAGGAATGCTGTCTGAAAAGCCAAGAGGGAAAAGGCCAGGGAAAATGAAAGTGTGCTGCCTGGAGTGGCAGAAAGCTGTACCTAAGCTATCTCAGCGACTGGATCAAGGTAAGGCAATGCCAAATCAGTTCTCTCTGTTCTGGAAATGGTAGGACATGCTACTCAACACCTACTAGTGAGAGTGTATTAGGTTTTGATGCTTATGCCATATTCAGTGGATGTTTGTTCCCATTCCTCTGCTTGCCTAGGCTGTGACCAGTGACACTTTGTCTTTGGAAGAAACTACTGCCAAACATGTTTTTGTTACCACTTCTGCTAAAAATGTCTTGATGCTCCCCTCAGGTTTACTTTTTTTCAGCTCCATTCCATGATTCCTAATTCCACAATCTCAAATGTCTAAGAAGCCATCCCATTATGAACCAGTGAGTCTTTTCAAAATTTAAATTCTGTCTGGAAGCAAAGCTAACTCCAAAGCTTCAACAACAACCACCACCTCTGCCTAGACTGATTGTTTTAAGCAAGAACAGTACTTTGAAAGATGAGTCTTCTCTCTAGGCTGTGTGCTCTCTTTTGGCTTCTCCATCATTTCAAAATCAATAGCTGTCTCTGATCACCTCCCCTCTCTCCAGACCCTGCTCTTTGCTACCTCATTTTCATTTTAATTTGCCACAGCAAAATTGCAGTCATTTTTCCCCCATCCTAATTAAGAAACCTATCCATTAAGGAGAAGGAAAACAAAACCAAAACATTCTTATCTAAGCCCTTAACGCAGAACAGAGAAGGAATGATTGGTGAGATGATCACCTCTAGAAAGCCAAGGCCTTTATTGATTTGTCTGGCCTTCCTCAGTAAATACAGAATGAGTTTTAAATTTACCTAGGAGGAATCTAAAAGTTAATGTGAAGTACTGACTTCCCAACATTGGGGAAGAAAGAGGTTGTATGTCTTCTAGGCTGACTCACTTTTTATTCTCTACACATAGTTCAATAGGAATATTTGGAGAGTGTTTCATTATGCCTCATAGATTCATGGAATCATTTAGGTTGGAAAATACCTCTGAGATCATCGAGTCCAAGCATAAGCCTAACACCTAAACCTAAACCTTGGGTGTGGTGGACAGCCGAGTCCACTGCCAAACCATGTCCCTATCACCATTGCTACACATAAGTGAGTGCCACCTCACCTTACCTCTGTTTCAGTTCCCCCACATTTAGTATAAATTGGCCTTGCTTCTGACCTTCCAGTGGGCAATGGTCCTGACCTACTTTTTGGAAGAGCTTTGAGATCATGAAACAGATTAGGAAAGCTGTATTGTGGGCAGGTGGCAGCAGCACTGAACACTTGAGCTACGGAAATAAGCATGGAGTGAAGGAAGGCACAACCTCAGTGCTAAGACCTGTGATTACAGGCACAAAAAGGCAAGGGCTACACAGAGAAGCTCAACAGTTGAATATACGTGGGCATTTTGTGGAAGAGGACATTCAACAGGCCCTTGGAAAAAGGTCAGAGACAGGATAGTCCCTGCTGATAGTGAAAAAAACAAATGGGAAGTGTCTCACAAGGTTAAAGCTTTCGCTGTCCAGGGGAATAAACATGACAATTCTGCAGAGAGCTTTTCCGGACTTTATCCTGTCCTTCCTTCACCCCTAAGCTAGTGGAAGTGGTACCTCCTATGATGCCTGTCTGAATACAAGCCCTAGCTTCTGATAATAATCAAGTCTGGCTCCTTGCTGTACTCCAGTCTTATTTATTGCCTTGGAGAGATAAACATTTAGCTGATTAAGTTCAGTCTCTGTGTATAGCCTAAGAAGGGTCATAAAAAAGCAGGAACCAGAGTGGGATCACGCCTTCTGGACTAAAATTACTCTGATATTCCAGATTTTTCGTCTCTTCACTGGGACCTCAAGAGCAGAACCCTTCAGAGCAGGACCTGCTGTTAAAGTCCAGACAAGCTTGCATTAAAGAGCAAGGAAATAGCCTTTTGAGACTGGCTTTCTAAAGGAATGAGGCATATGTTCTCATGGTTTCTGCATATGTTAAACTTGGTGTGTTCTCACATTCCTGTCCAGCAACTTTGAAACCTGTTGGTCTATTTCCATTAGATTTGATAGATTTCACAGCTAATTAAGTTCCTGCAGGTAGTAGGTAGCCAGTTAAAGGAAGGGACCCTATAAATATCCTAGTTCAGGAAAAGGGTGCACTGTGCATGTATTAAACTCTGTGGAGATCACATAGGAAAAAAAATCACTTTTAAATACTCACATGGAAGAAAAGCTTCAGTGAGACCTCAGTTTTTCAGGAACATAAATCCATAGGAAACCATGGTATATTCATTCTGCACCTCACAAAGCTACTGCTTTTATTTTGTTGTATGTAGATGGGAAGAAAAGAAATATTCAATTTAGGAAACATTAAAAAAATCCCAGCAGATCCAGCAGATTTAGGAACTGGGATTCAGCAGTCAATTTGTTGTTGGCAGCCTGATCGTAACAGAAACCAGCACTAGCAGAGGGAGTGGTTGCAGCGCCTGAAATTAGAAAAGGTTCTGAAGAGGGCTAAGTGAGGAGAGTTGGGGGCACAGGGCACATTATCTGTGGGGAAATATTATAGGTCCTGGGGTCCTTCCATGTGGCTCAGAGAAGACTAAAGGGGGACAGCTCTAACTGTAGACTCCAATTATTTGTAGGAGATTTACAAAGATGGTGGAAGCAAACTCTTTGTAGTAATAGAGGGTAAGAGAAAAGCAGAGGGATTGGATACGATTTGTATCTTAGGAAACTCTGGCAGGATATAAGGAGAAACTTCTTAATAAGGTGAGTATGGCAGCACTGGGCTCAAGTTACTGAAAGAAATGGTAGAGTCTCCATCATGGAAGGTTTCTAAGTCTCCTGTGGGTAACAGTACTATTCATAGTAGGAGGCTGGGCTCCTCCAGAGGTCCCCTCAATCACCATTTCTGTGGCCCTTTGACTACAGATACCAGGTGATGATGCAAGGAAACACTTTGTATGAGCTAAGCTCTCACTTAAACTTTTATCTCACCTAAACTTTACTAGAGGACATGTGAACATGTTCTTAGTAATTGTTAATTCCTTGTATAGAAAAATGGTTTTATTAAGGTATTTGTGATTATTATTTGCTGAGTATAAATAGTAGAACTTATTTTGTGCTGAACTACACTTGTGTCAGACACACCTTGAGCCTCTTGTACCAGATCTAGAGCATTACAATACAGATAATCTCAACCAGCTTTCATTATTAGGATTTATGAAGACATCAGCAGACTGTGGATGACTGTCACTGGTTTTGTCTAAGTCTCTTCTTTCACAGAGATTATTATTAAAAAAAGGCCCTTCATATATGGATCTTATGAGGCCTCCAACAACTTATTTTTCTGGATCACTAATATCTGCAGGCCATGTGCTTCTGTTAACTTTTTGAGGTAATGTGTTCAGACTCAGGCAAGTTTTATTATTTCATCAGAACCAAAGTATGCTTAGAGCACACTGAATTATAGCTCAATTCATTTTGCATCCTAATTAAGTGGAAGACAACCTTGTCACTGACAAGTCTCTTTTCTGTGTTAAATCTATCCTGTTTCAGGTGGGATGCAGAGAATAACTTATATAAATAGATGAAGACAGATATGAACTCTTGTCTGCACTACATAAGATCCTAGCCAGCTTCAGCCTGGATCTGTAGCCATGGCAGTGCAATACTGTGCCACTGTCTGGGTAGTCCCTACCTACCAGCTTCTTTCCCTAGCCACTTGCTTCTCCTTTCCTCCTAGCTCAGCAGAGCACACAGCATAAATAGAGGAGCTTAGGTGCACCTTATTACAGTCTGTAGAAATATCTGCTGTGGAACAGTAAGGAAAAAATGTCAACAAGCTCTCAAGGGAAAAATACCTAAGATCAGAATCATTCCAGCAGCAGGCACAGCTTTAGGGACTGCCTTGCCCATAAGTGACTGCCTGGCTAGCATTCGGAGCCCATGCAGTAAATCTGTCTCAGGCACTAGCCAGTAGTCCAGTTTGTAACTGAACTTGTACTTTCAAGAGGTCTGAAAATTACAAGTTTGTACAGGCAGTTTCTCTTCGGCTTCCAGTATTCATCCCACTGTGCTTTGATTCTGATTTAACTGGAGATTTTATTTCCCCTTTATTCTTGATTATAAAACAAAGCAGTTAATTGTTTAAACTCTGTTGGACAACTAGCTTTATCTCTAGATCATACAATGAATGGAGTATGTGATAAACAATGTGCTTCATTTCCAGGTGGCTTTGAAATAAACACGATTATCTTCCTGTAATCAACTCATTACATAAATTTTCTTGCAGAATTGGTCCAGACGTCCTCTTCTTTCTCCCCCTTCCCTCAGAGGAATTAAAAACTACAGAGATTATCTCCTCATGCACTTATATGAATAAAAGCAATTATTTGTGATGCCCATAGATAAAAAAATTTGATCAGTGCTATGAAAAAATCCTGTTATGTCATCACAAATCTAAGCAAATGTAGTGCAACGTCAGAGTCAGAAAGTGTGTGGAGTAGGACAGTGTTTCCTGAGTGTAACACTGGATGCAGCCCTATTCCCCCCCTTCTTCCCAAAAGTGTTACTGCCTCTTTGAAATTCTGGAAGCACAGTTTAGAGAGCTTGCAGAAGTCCTGTGGTTTGCTCATTTGTACTCCACTCTGCCGTAGTCACAGAATCAATGATCCTGCTAGGCTGGCAGTTTGGGAAATTCTCTCTTATTGTTGTTTCTCTTTGTATGTGGATGCCTTTTTTTTCCTCTGTGTCATTTCCCATATGCCCATTTCTGGGTCATGGATTTTTCCTTTTCTAGCTGTCTGATACAGAATGAGATCAGAGCTGTCTCTCTCAAAATGGCATTAGGTAACAAGCTTGACTGCGAGTCAGTAACTCAGCAAATTCTCAACTCAGTCACATCTGAACATAAGGCTTCAATGGACTGGATACTTCTCATAACTAAATGTTATCAGTAGTTTGCAGCATTTAGTACAATTTTAAACTGCAGAGGATAAACAGTATGGTTTCTTGTCCTTGAATCACAAGAACAACTGAATTGTGGAATAAATGATTGTTTGTCATATGTTATATATCTGTAGGGAACAGAAGACATAAGAAATGAGAACCATGGACTTACACCTCAGCCTGTGACGTGAAGAAATCAGCTCCAATTCACCACCTTCTGGTTCCATGACTCTTTTTGCTCTTACCTTCAGAGATCAGTGAGTTGGATGATTTTTGCTTCCGTCTCAAGAGTGAAGAACAAACAGTCTGCCTTCTCACTTTCAGGAAAACAGATATCCCTCTCCCCTTCCCCACCTTCAAGTGCCACTAAGGGAACCTGGCTGTTTTCTCAGTCAACTTTCCTTTCTGGTCACAGTGTAATTTCTATATTCACTCTCCTAGGGCCAAGCTGTAAATACACCAGGCCTAGGGTACAGAAAGGACACATGTCTAGCATAGAATAAGATATTGAAACCCTGATTACATCTGATTACTTCAGACTTTAAGTTACTGGAGCTCTTTGCAGTATTGTATAAGGAATTAATTGCACACAAACACACATTCACCTGCTATGAAATAAGCAGACTAGACAGTTTACCCATGAGGAAAAAGCTGCCACATATGCATTAAATTGGACTTCGATGCTGCAGGCAACACTTCTCTGCAACTGCCCAACAAACCCTGAACTGCACATAAGCAGAGAAGCCCTGCAGACATACGCAGGGCTCCTCCACCAGAGCTGGCAGATGGCAGAAGCAGTAGATCCAAAAGAAGCCTGGAGGGAACTACACAAGGGATGCGGCAGCATTAACAATACACTGAAATAACTAACAGCAAGAAAAAAGAAGAAAACAGCCAGCCCAAAACTGATAAGAGATCTTTAATTTAAAAACCGAGTAAGTTTATTCATTGGGAAGGTGCAACAAAATACCCCAGGGATAGTGCATTCCACTCCAACAGTAAAAACTGCATTAAAAAGCAGATAGGAAAGTCTGAGTCTTAAAAAGAACCAGCACAAAAGCTAGTGCTTTTCTTTGTTTCAATATATTTATCTTTGGGTGACAGAGATAGTCACTGATTAATTTCTTAGGTACTTAATTTAAAACTTCATTGCTTCTATTTGCAAGTCATTTTGTTCCTTAAAGATGCTAGCTTGGGACTGGAGAACCATAATCCACAGGCACTTAAGAGGAGGCAGTTTCAAAAGAATGGGGATGTTTGGCTCAGTCACATACTTACTATTGGGAGGAGACCCAGTTGGGAGCTACTAGATATTCTAGGTAGACATTGCCCCAAGTTGTTTCTCTCTAAAATCTGAGATATGAAAAAATGTCCAGTATCACTCATCAAAGCAGATTCTTCTGCAGCTGAGAGGGCGCAAGCAGGAAAAAGGAGAGCACAGGACTACAGCAAGCTTACAGCAGGTATCGCTTGAGAGAGCTGCCAGTTTCTGACTACTGAACTGATTTTTGCTGTAGAGGTAATTCTCTTGGAAATGCTGCTGGTAGGTCTCACACCCATAGCAGCCTATCCTCAGTCATACTTGTTAGTGTACTTCAGCTGAGCTTTACAAGCCAAACAAGATTCTTTTAATACAGAGTAATTACATAACATTTACTAACACTTTTTGCGCAGTGATTTCAAATACTTTATAAGCATCACTCGCAAAGCTTAAACTAAACTTAACCAAAAGCTTAAACCATTTAAGCTTAGCCAAGCTTAAAATTACCCAACAGATATTTAAAAGGGTACAGAGTACAGTAAACATCTGCAACAAAATGGCAATAGAGTTCATCTTCTGAGTCCCAGTCCTGAGTTTATCATTCTTTTAAATTCTTTTTCTCCCCCACCTATTTCTTTCAGCAATAAGGACTACTTTTAATCTGCACAAGTTTATTAATCCAAATGCAGACCAGTGACTGCCAGTATTACATTAGTTCCTAATTCCATATAGAGGTTGCCTGTCCAGTCCATGTCGACATGATCTCCTGGTCTCAGCTGACTGTGTTTGGTTTATGCCTCTTGGCTCTGCTGTTCTCCTCATGGTGACTGTGTTCAGAGGATGCTTGGCCTGTTCCTTTTGTCCCAGATTCCTCTGGAAATTTCTGACCCTCAGCCAACACCTGCCGAATAGTCATATTAATGCGGGAAGACTGCAAGTACTTGGCACACACCTGCCAGTCCTCATCAGAGCTGTGTTCGATGACTGAGCCAACAGGAAGGTCTGAAGAAAGTGCTTGGTGAAGGCACGAAGGCAGAGCTGTCCCCTCAGGGTTGGGGAGGACCCGGGGTACAGCGTGGTACAGCAGGCGGCTCAAGCCAGACATCACCATGATATCTCCACTGTGCATGAACATTGCTGTTGGAGCGTCTTCCCGCTTTAGGCCCCCGAGCAAAAATATTGAGGATTGCCCAAAACTAGAGATGGTGTAAGGATGGAGAGAGAAGAGAAAACAAATTCAGGTAAAGAACAATTATCTGTACAGTAAGAAAATATCAGTAGCTAAATCTCTTTATAGAAAACCCTAAGCAATCATGAAAACCAGACGGACTCCTAGTAACATCTTCACAACTAGAACATGGAAAACAGACTAAGAGGCCTGGTTCATGACAGGCATTGTGTGAGCAGTTGCCCTGTCAGGTCTGAAGCTCTGCTTTCATCCTTGCCTGTTAGTACCCAATAGACACTCGGCTGCTTTAGAGCAGAACTGTGCTCTGTGCAGAGTTCTTCCACTCCAGGTTCTACATCCATGCTCTTCAAGCAATCCTCAAAGAAAAACCTACGTCCTTGACTTACAACCTTCTGCTATTCAAATCTTTCAGAGCGTGAAAGATGATATATCCAATTACTCAACTACATCATACTGACTTCCTATAACCAAATGGAACCTTAGAAAAAAGCCACCAATCTTTCCATAAACTCAAGTGCTTTCCTTGACTCACCTGAATGATAAAAGGGGACGAGAATGGTCTAGTTCAGACTCATCCACATGAATTCCCAGCGAAGAATCAAAATGATAGTAGTTTAATATCCCTGCTTGGGCTTGGAAACCCCGGAAACCACAGGCTGCGGCCACTTGTTCTGACAGGAATGCAAGGTCTGAGGGGAAAGGAGTGTGGTGATTTGCTGTGTACTTCTGGAAGAAGGAAAGCAGGAGGAAAAAAAAACAAAACCACACCCAAGAAATCAGTGCAGCAAATACAAATTGAAACAAACATTCAACAAGAACTCAAAAATCTGGCTGATAGTCATGGAGAAAGACATCATGTTTGCCTAGAAAATGACTACAATACAGGCAGAACCACAGCAAGTTTACCTCTTATTATTAAATTCTTGGCCCATGCTGGGGCTGCCAGATTCAATTAATCGTGGAGTTAATCATTGTACCTAGATGCTAAACTTGAAGACAGTAAGATTAGTACCAACATCCTGGGGATCTTCTCAGTCATACCCTAAAGCTGCCAATGGAAAGGCAGTTTGCTAGCTCATCAACAGAGCTATGAAACAAGCATCTTTGTTCCTTCTTGAAGAATAAGACCAGGAATTGATTGCAAAACTGCTTTTTCTCTCTCCCATGAGTGATTCTGAGAGGACTGGAAACAAATAACCACACTTTTATTAAGGCCATCCAATAAGAGTTTGACCTGGTAGATAGAAGACTGCAAGCAGATTTGGTTATCTGCAATATACTGATAAGATGCATATCCACTCTGACAGTCTTTCTCAGCCTCCATCTAATTCAGTCTTATGAAAACAATTTTATTTTCATCAGGAGCCTCAAAACAGATGTTGGTTGGCAAATCTGGTTCAGACTCATTCAAGTTCAAAATCACATGAACAGCAGTCTCTTCTTGCTCCTGCTCATCCCCTCAAAGAGGAGCAGTTTATCAGAAGGCATTCTCACCTTAGAGTACTTAACAATGCTTTTGTGATGACACCTTTTGATAGGGTAAAAATGCTTACTTACCCTGAAATAGAGTCAGAGGTACCATGTTAACTTTCAAAGGAAAGAATGCAGCAATGGATTTGTGCTGTTAAATCTTTCACAGTAAATTAAGACAAATTAAAATATTCTTAACAAGCATGGTTTGTCACAGCCTTTCCTCAAGACTGTCTTGTAGGATGATAAGCATTTTATTTAACGATGTCCTCCTGTTTGCAATTCTGAGTGCTTACAGCTAAAAAAAATGGAGAAGAATTTAATTCCAATACCTTAGTATCCCAGTTATAATGGTAACCAAGGGTCACCCAGCGCAGCTTCTCCAATAAACTTCTGGGCTCCCATTTACTGGAACCTTTCCTTCTACAAAGACAAAATGAAAAGAAATAGGATGTGTGTTAATTTCTGAGGGGTCTTCTGGTAGTGCAGCATACAGTAATGAGATTCACTCATCCTAATGAGAGCCTACTAAAACCAATCAACGCTAAACTTTTCTTTTCAGTGCCAATACCTTTTTCCTCCAAAGAGCTTGAAAATTTAGTTCATGCAATCTGTGCAAGCTATGGGGGCCTACTGCCAACTACTGTCAGTTAGAAAGCTTGTATTTTCAACATGGTACCTAACAGGTTATCAGATGGTGACAACACAATGAACTGGTGCAGATTTAGAAGTCAGAATTAAACATGTACTATCTGAACACCTAAAAGTGAAAGACCAGAATGTGAAGATCTGAATGCTGCAAATGCAAGGAAAAAATATTCTAGGCACATAATGGAAAATTACAAGAAAGGAAAATAATTTACCTCACAGTGAAGCATAGCATGCTGCCTAATACTGCAAAGGACAGTCAGTTCTTCTACTTGGAACTTTGACAAGAAGTCCTTAGGACAGACTGACTCAATGTTCAGTGAGAAGCAAGACTGCTCTAGCTATGACCATACACTTGTTATAACATCAAGAAGTCTAGACTGCAGGTGTCTTCTGTCCAGACTGCTATGTTCTTCTGAAGTGACAATCCTAATGTAGAGGGACTGAGCGCTCTGCGCCACACACCAATTTACCATTCTTACTTGAAAGTGGCAAAGGCAGGAAGAGACTTCAGGGAGTAGCTTTTAGTATGGCCTATGGAAATGTCCTTGAAAAGTTGTAAGTAAGTAAACAGATAGAAACATGCTAGTGACAAATACAAAAAAGGAAAGTACACAGCTATCTTCCAGTCCACTCACTCCAGCCATTTCAGCTTATTTTCTCAAGCCAAATCTGTTATGGTAAAAAAACCCAACAAACCAAAAAAAAAAAAAACGCAAAAACAACCACAAGAGAAAAGGGAAATAGAAGATCCTGACAAACAGTAGCACAAGACAAGTGGCTCTCATTTAGAGCCTCATCAGTTCAGCATGACACACTTTCTCTTACAAAACAGGGTTTGTATTTGTGCTGCCATGGTCAAGTCTGAGCCAAGCATCTGCATTTAATGTGCATTTCTACCTGGATATACAGCTTGTTTCTGCCCTTCAGCTATACCATACTGATAGCTCCTAAGATAAACTAGGAACAGGGGTAAAAGGCTAGTTTCTTTGCCTTTAGTAATTTTTCTTAGCTCAGTGATTATTGAAAGTAAGTAGTATTTCCAGTTTCCGTCTTTGTCATAGGGTAATAGCAATTGTAATTACCATAAAAAGCAACATAGTAACTGTCAAATACATGCTGTTTGGAACAATTTCAGGAGCCCCCAAGCAGGTAACAGAGCACTCAGAAAAGGGAGAGCCCACACCCGGTTCCTAAACATGTTCATAATTAAACCTTTTTAGCATATACCTTTCAAAGTGCCCTTCTTTCACTACCATGCTAGAGGGTTTGCACAACAGTGGGAACCCCAATATGCTCTGGAGGTCCTTATGCCCAGAACTTGGTCGTTTGCATGTGATGTCACATGCGATTGCTAGGAAGAGGAAAATCTGAGTGCTACGTATCTGAAAACAGTGAGTTCCAAGACCTGAGCAGCAGGTGCTCCTACAGGAAAGCACAGAGAAATTCTGGTATAACTATGTTAGAACAAGAGTGAACAGCATGGAGACTTGGGTCTGAGGCTCCTCTTTATTCACTGGTAAACGATTGCAGCTATAAAACCTAACCAGCTTTTTCCTTATACACAAGGACATACATACATATATACCTGTATATCTATCTCTGTATATATATCTATATCTCCACTGTAGGGATGCTCTACCCTGCTTTATGCTTTTAATTGGTACTACAGAAAATACCCAAGCTCCACTTCGGAGGAAAGCATGTATATTTGTCTAGGAACTGTATGGACTCCCCCTACCTTGTGATTCCTGCATCCTGAAAAGAGCAGATAAGCCACAACCCAAGTACATTTATGCATCTTCCTGATGGCTTTAAAAAACATTAACGTTGTGACCCATCTTGGAAGTGGACTTCTTTTTATTTAAGCAGTGTTTCTCCCCTCCCTGAAAGGCTCTCACTCCAGATACTAGACAAGTTGGCTAGTTTGATCTGCTGCCCCTAGGTATAAGCACAAATATAGCAGTTCGCTCACTTGAAGACTTGGGCAAGTGTTTAATAAAACTGCCAGTGTTTCTGCCAGCCATCACTCTTCCAAACACCGTTTCCAACTGAACAGGATTCAGCTGCAAATTAACCTCTGTTCTGATCATTGCCTGCACGCAGGAGCTGCTGCTGGTAGAGGCCTGTCAAGCTGGAACAGTACCCCACTTTTTTCAGCCATTAACACAATGCACAATTCTTTCACAGAACAATTTTTCATCCTTGATGGAACACAAAAAAGGCACCTGAATTTCTGTAACTAATTCTGACTGAGCCTAGAAAACACAAGTGAGGGCATAACTTCTCTCCCAGGTACAAATAGTTAGAAGTCCAAATCTTGCTTCTGCCATTCCATATCTTGTAGAAGTTAAGAGTATTTTTGAAAAAAAACCTCAGCATGAAAATCTCACTAAAAAAACTGAGGTGGAAAATGAGCATTGTAGAGAACTCTAGTTGTACCATCACATGAAACAATCGTTAGGAAAAATGAGCAGCGAAATCGATAAGGTAATGATAAATACCCAAATAGCTAAAAGATAGATACTCTTTACAGTACACAATTTTGTATGCATTTTTACAGGTGACTTTACTCAAGTTCAAGCTTTAAAGACTTTTATTCAAACTTTCTGCTTGACTTCAAAACTGGGACAAATTCTCCATTAAATTCCAGATCAGGTAGAGGAAAGGCAGCTGCTTCAGCCACAGAATTCTGAACCTGTAGGAATCTTTCAGAGTAAACAGGATTGCCATTAAAATTTGACACATTTAATTCAATCTCATACTGAAGCAAGAAAAACCACAGACAAAACAGGAAAACTGAGGCCTAGAGGGATCTCATGGTTCCACCTGTAGCTGAGCTTAGCAGGCTTCCAAGCACCATGATATCAGCCAGGCTCACTATTTTACATTTAACTGATGGCTTTAGAACAACACGCTACTAGAAAATCCCACCGAGTATGAAAGCAGAGAATTAGCATGGATGCACATACATAACCTGATATGCCTGACACCATCTGTATATTGCCAGCAAGTACACAACCTTTTTCAGCTTCCCCTTTCCTGCTCATTTTTCTTAGACCTTCTTGGAGCTGAGACCTGGCTCCATTAGTTTTGGCCACCAAAGGTTATTGTGGACTTACCTCAGCTGCTCCTTGCTCTGTCCCCACAGGTCAATGGTCTTCTCAGGAGCCATGTGCAGATCTAGGTTGCAGACATTGGGTTTCTGGGGGTATAGCTTGAGACACTGTCTCACCCAGTGACGCTGGCAGCCCGGAAGGAAAGGGTTTGGTATGAAAATAAACCCTGACCACAAAGAAAAAAGGAGGGAATGGAGAGAAGGTATGGTTAGGCATTTCCCCAGTTTTTTTCCCCCCCAAATCTAGAGCAAAGGACACAAGTCAGAGGTAGTGAAAAAACACCTTAGATATACAACCAATGACTGTGCATGTAAGCTGATGAGATCTATTATAGTTAAAATCTATTGTTTTCTTTCAGTAGAAACAAATGGTGACCACAAGATAGAAGGCAGAAAGGGCAGCCAACACTGGTCCAAGTAAAAAATGACAGTAAAGAACACATCTGTGTAAGGCATACTGATTAGAGGATATAAAGCAGTAAGAAATTGGAAAGTCAATTGCTTTGGAGTAAATTATATTTTTTTAAATGATTCAGCAAGATTCTTCTTTTAAACCCTGCAAAGTCGAGGTAATTCTGCCCTAGTTTTTGTAGACTTCAAATTAGCTTTATCACTGTCTCTGAACTCATACTGTCTTCTTATGACTTGTCTTCAGCGCCAAAAACTGTAGAAAGCAGTGCCTGGGCTGAGCAAGGCTCTAGTAATGTCAAGTGTCCTCTCCTTTGCTTCATGCTTATTTCCAGGTAAGTCTGGCTGTATCCATATTTGTATTTTGGTATGGTAACACTCAAAGTGGGATAAAAGTCAAATTATATCCCAGATTGCTTGTTGCAAAATATTTTGCAGGCATTGTTAAATAGCAAAACAAAATAAACATGCAGCTAGTCTGTGCGTTCATTTAGCCAGGCACCTCAGGGAGGGTTCAAGCAGCAGCCCAAAAGAGAGGGTTAGCAGTGCTGTAACTGATTGTTTTGGTCTATATCTTAACAGACAACAGTCCTTGCACCAGAAGTGCTAACAGGATTCCTCACTGGAGTTTTCTCCCTAGCACCTCAGAGGTGTTTCCTTCCAGGCTAGAGTCAACATAGTGATGAAAGAGTGTCTGAGAGGAAAATGCTATTAATCTGTATTGTACCTACTCTGAAAATCAAGGCATTCTCTCAAAGACTGTCAATTCAGTAAGACTCACCAACACAAAATCCACATATAAAGAGATATAAGGGTACAAGAGGAACAAAGCAAAAGGTTTTAAGGTTTTGGCCTACTGTGTCTTTTTGAACTTCTCAGTCATATCAAGTTAAACACAGACAAAAATAGATGAAAAAGGAAGAAGCAAGGCTAGGAGTCTCAGTAGGATACAAACTTGCCTTGTGGCCTTAACGAAAGTGGTAATAAAAACAGAAAAAGAGCTTCCTGACAGCACATCTCACGGACTCAAGATTATAGTAACTGGTTTGAAAAAAAGCCTTCAGTGTATTAATAACATACAGTCATTCATTTCACTCCATTCCCTGCACTTTCAGACTATGACAGCCTCCTGATAAGTCTGGTTACAAGAAGTTTCTTTGCCAGAAGCATTACATTTACTTTCTGTTGGCCTCTGCATAGAACAGAATAACAATACTGCCCTTCCTGTCTACAGCTTTTGATGCGGGGTTCTCAAAGCACTGTATTACATTCATGAAATTACACTCTACTGTGCATGTATTATCTCCAGGTATTAATGAAGAAATTGAAACCTGGAGGGTTAGTTACAAGGAGATAGCTGAACAAGAATTCAGATTTTATAGCTTTTTTATCAGAAGCTTAAAACATGCTCGTGTCTCTCCAAACCTTTCACTGACTTAAGTTCATTCTCCTAAGAAACGAGATTAGTCTAGATTTAAAAAAAGCACTAACAACTATAAAGTAGGTTGCTGCTATGCTTCTTGTGTCAAGAAAGGTAGAAACTGAATTTCTAACAGTTGCAGAGTTTTACTATAAAATTCTATGTAAACTCTCAAGATTAACAGTGCTAGAAATCAGTGACTTGCCACAAATAGGAGGGAGAGGAGTAAGAAATAAGAAATATATTTCTGTATCAGTCTTTCTGAGGTTCCTGAAGAATAGTACAGACAAGCTTTGAAGACAACACAATTGAACCTCTTGGCCTAGAAAGAGTTGGTGTGAGTGGAAAGAGCAAAAGAAAAATTCTTTTGGGATCTGTACACTAAAGGAAACAGCCTTGAAAAAGCAGCTGCAATTCTGTTACTGCAGAAAAATCCTGCTATGTACTGAGAATTAATTTGCACCTAGTGGAAGTGGTCTCCATCCTCAGCCAAAGGAAGGGTAAGACACAGAGATGTCTAACAAGAAAAAGCTCTCATAAAACCAACGTCTGTCAGTTAGAAAGACCCAAAGACAGCATCGCCCACACCTCACAGAACTCAGGTCACCAGAATAGAAATTCACCCAGCTTCCTTAGTCTTATATTTCATTGCTCACTGTGGGAACAAAACCAAAACTTCCCTTCCATTTGCCCACAGACAAACTAAAGAAATTCTAACTTCATCTGGAGGGCTACTGGGGCAGTTGGTTAAAAATCTTCTAGTGCTTTAAGATGTCTAGATAAAAGGTAGCTGGAAAAGGTTAAAAAATTATTCAAGTCCATATGACTTGATTCTAAACAGGACAGAGAATTTGTCAATTTCATTTTACTGAAAGGTTTATTTGCATTTCATTTTAGTGAAAGGTTTCCTTTGCCAAAGCAGAACAAAAATGCAGCTAAGTAGAACACTTTTGATTCCCCACACTCTCTATGTAATAACTAGGAAAGGTGTTTAGACAGACAGTAAATGGCAAGCAGATCAAGTGAGGGCAGCTATAATATGACAGGTAAGTGGAACAAAAAATATATAGAGACAAGGGGCGTAAGCCTTTCTCCTGAAGGTTTTAAATTCCCTGTGTATTAAACATACCAGATGGGTAGTGTGGCTGCCTCAGTTTCAGAAATGGTAGGCTGGCTTCATAACAACCCATACAGAAACTGACTGAGGTCCCAATGAATCAAAATGAACGTGAGAAAAAACAAAATTAATCAAACAACAATCCTTGAAATAAGGAGGATCTGGGGAACTACAAGCTCATCAGCCTCACTGAAACCCCTGGCAAGACTATGGAGCAAACCTTCATGGCAGCCACTTCCAGACACACAGTGGTGGGGAACAGAGAGTATGGAAGGCAAATTTTTTTTGAAATAGCCTTACTACCTGCTGCAGCAAGATGTCAAAAAAAGGGGAAAGCAGGGGATGCTGTTTACCTTGGCTTTAGAAAAGCTTTCCACTCGGCCTCCTGCAGCATCATTGGAGCCAAACTGGGTGCCCTATGGATTTTATGAGCAAATTAAAAGGGTGAGCAAAAGGTGTCTGGATCACCAGACTTAAAGAATTGTGATTTGATAATTCAAATTATTCAAATTAACTAACCAATGGCTGTTATGAGTTGCGTTCCTTGATCCTGGGGCCAAGACTGATAACTGCATCTACGTCAGCAACCTGGATGATGGGATGTTGATCCTCATTTCACTTACAGGTAACACTAAACTGGGGCAGCAGTGGATATGCTGGAGGCTACTGCTGCCACTGAAAGGGACTTTGACAAACCGAAGGAATGGACTAATGAGAACCTCAGGAAGTTCAACAGTGGTAATCCTGCACCTGGGGCAGAATAACCCCATGCATCGTATGACCTGGGGACCTGAGAGCAGCTCCAAACCAACAGGCTAGGCCGCCTTGAGAACAAGCTGTGTGTGTATGTCAGTAGCACCACCCGAGTGGCAGTGAGGGCTGGTGACACACTTGCCGAGTGAGTGCTACCTACAGGGGCATGAGGGAGGAGGGGAGCCAGATTGTTTTCAGAGGTGCACAGCAATATTATGAGAGGCAACAGTCACAAATCACAGCAAGACACATTTTATTAGATATAACATTTTAAAAAAAATAAGTCACAGGAGTGGCCAAACATTGGTACAGGTGCCCAGAGATGTGTGTAGTCTTTATCCTTGGAGATTTCCAAAATTCATCCATACAAAGCTCTGAACATCCTGATCTAACTTGCAACTTCATCCTGCTTTAAGCACGGTATTTGCCTAGACCTCTGAAGGTCCCTCCCAACCTAACCTCCTCCTGTGATTCTACCATGTGAACTGCAAACCTAAGTCACATTTCAATTTGGAGATAACCTGCCTAATGAAATTACTCTGTACACTGAATAGGCCAAGAGGTTCTTTTTGCTTACTGTACTTAGTGTCCCACACCAACAAGAAGATGCCACACTTCAACACCAAAATTATTTGTATTGCAGCCATTTACCCAATTTTAATGATATACACTGAGGAAAAATAGGTTCTACAGAAATAAAATCTCTGCCACAAGCAACACAAATCCATTTTCATGAGCTATGGTTGATCTCACTGTGTAACAACTGGTCCTTCTCACTTTCATACATATTGCTGCATCCCACCCTTTAGATGACTTGTTTGTCATCCTGCACTTACAATAACACTAAATTACACTTACACAAACCAAAATAGCTTTTTCAGGCAGGACAAGAAAGATAAAAGATGCATGAATCCAAGGAAGCAAGGTTGTGTTTAATTTTTCACAAAATCAGAGGCACCTACCTGGATACCCATTGAGGCCATAGGCTTTCCACTGGCTAACTGGCTGTAATCCTGCTCGATAGGCATCTTGATCACTGACTGAAGAAATACTGAGCTGTGATCTGAACACCTGGCAAAAGAAAACAGATCTGGTTAAAAAAAAAGGTAAGAAACAAAAGTTATCCAAATACAGTACCTGTAAGAAAGAGTGCTACCACGTTCCAAAGTAAGTCTCATGAAAATGCCATCTGTACCACAGAATTCTGTCTAAACAGCTGCGACCAGGACAGGGCATCCTGCTAACAGAGCTCAACATAAGAATCAAAAGTACCTACAGTTTTTACATACTTAGAGATGGGGAGTGATGTCCTCCATTCATAAAAAACCCCAAATAATACATACCAATGAGAAAAAAATCATCATTATTGTTCCATTTCCAAGGTATTGCCTCATCATTATGAAACATTCTGGTAAATTATTAATCTCCATTAGAAAGCAATATACCATAACACTTTATACCTTCAAAGAACATTCCAAATACAAGTTGCTCATGATCCTATAGGGTAAATGATTATTCTCATCTGTAATTTACAGAAGGAGCAGTACAGCAATGAAGTAGCCAAAGTTGTGTGATGTGAAGGACTGCAAAAACCCAGTAAATTCTGAATACCACACTGCCACTTCTGTTCCCAACAGCAGGATCAACACCTCAAGGCTTGGCAAAATATATTTTCTTGACATACTCTCTTGGGTTGCAATAACACATGTATTTAAGCTGCAATAAGCCAGTATTTGCAGAAAAAAATCCAAACTCATCTACTGTGTTCCCACTCCCTTCTTCCCTTAGGACAGGAAACTGTCTTAAGAAAGGCATAGTAGAGGCAGATAGGTTTTGTTCCATCTTAGTTTCCCAATCCAGCTCTACTTGCAGCTGTGAAGAAGTACAGGCTTGTGTAAGGAAAGAGACAGGCACAGTAGGAATAAGCAGGCAGAGACAAGCAAGACTTTGTCTCTGACAACTTAAAGTGTATATGAAATTAAGGCCTTTGCACACAGACTCTGCAGTGGTGCACGTGTAAACTAGCTCTGTCCACAGGCTGACACGTCTGGTTAACATATTCTGAGCAACAGGACTAAAGTACATACATAGAATTTCTAAGAAAATTCTAAACTACTGCTGGGCAGCAGCCTCTGGCAACATGCTCCATTTTACCAATTTTTCAGCTCTCTGCCAAAAGCAGCTTTGTGACTTTGAGGAGCTCAGTTCACAGTCCACAGAGCATCCCCAGGAAGGCTCTTCTTCTAAGACTCTGCCACCTCCCTGCCTGCTCAAACCACTTCCACACCAGCTGCTGCCTGGGCTTCTGGAGAACAGAAAGTTTCTGTGCTGAAGAATTACACACGCTGAGTCATTAAATAAGCCTGGTAACAGGGCAGATGGGGTATGTCACACTCCAGTGAAAAACCCAATTGCTTGAAGCAGTTTTCTGAGAGAAAAGAAGCAATATTATCTGGGCCAATCTGCCTGGCCTGTAGCTCCTTAACAGAAAAGCCAGATGTTTTTAACCCGGGGGAAAGAGTAATAAAAGATGTTTTCACTAGTAAGCTGTCACCTGATCTTAGATGGTAACAGGCACAAAAAGAAAGGCATTGAGACAGGGCAGATGCATGGGATGCTTCCAAGTACTTTGAATTTCCCAGAAGGGCCATAATGCTGTAATCCTTTCTCATATGCAGAATTGCTGCAAGCTCAAGAAAAGGTGAAATGTTAACAACTTCCTTGGATAATGCTAATGCCTCTAAAAATTTAATATGGGTCAGGCTTTGTGTTCCATTAACAGCAAAATTATAGACTGAAAATAAAAAATAAAGAAAAAGAAATATTTTAACAGAAGAGTAAAAACAAAAGAGTAAGCATGGGAACTATAGAAAAAGCAGGCAAAGTTTCATTTTAACTGTATTCCCTTACTCCTTTTTTTAATACAGGCTCAAAAGTAAAAAATCTGTGGTTAACAATACTTCAGCAGCTATCTGTCATCCTTTTGTGAGGTGACAAAACAGAAAGCGAGTTCCCTTCTCCATCACTCGAGGCGTGGCAAGCTGCTAACCGCGATGGCTGCTCCGTTCACCTGCCCGGCCGTGTGTGCCCAGCCCAGCGCACCCGCGGAACGTGCCCTGCCGGCCCAGCCGCGCGTCCCCCGCTCAGGAGCGGGCGCGGACACGCGAGCGCGGGCAGGCCCGGCAGGCCCGGCAGGCCCGGGGAGCGCTGCCCGCTCCGGGAGGGAGGCTTGGCCTTTCTGCCCGCACGTTCCTTTGCTTCTCGTAACGTACTCCGTCCTCATCGTGGCTCTACGACAGGCTTTGGAGATGCCCCACGCGGCGCAGGGAGCTAATGACACGCCGTGGAAACACACGCACGAATGAGTGGTAAATGCGGGGGCAGGCCGGGCCGGCTCCCCGTGCTGGGGGGGTGCCCCGGCCCCTCCACCGCCCTCGCCAGCCACGCACTGCCTGTCCAACAGCGCGGGGCCGGCGGCGTCCCGAGCCAGGNCCGGGCCCGCCTGACCGGGTGCGTTTGTCCACAGAGGAGCTGAAGGAGTACTTCTCGCAGTTCGGGTCGGTGCAGAGGTGCCAGCTGCCGTTCGTGAGTACCCGCGGCTCGGTAGGGCCTGCGGCAGAGGCCCTGCTGCGGCAGAGGCCCTGCCCCGGGCGGGTCCCGCTTCTCGGAGCTGCCCTCCGCAGGCCTCGCCTGCAGCTCCGCTCTGCCTTTCACAGCGCTCCGCCTCGGTGCCTGCGCTCAGCGGGTGCCGCCGCTGGTCTGCGAGCTCTAGGCCTCCTTGAAGCTTAGCGGCTTCCAGTGGCTGTCAGAGTTTTACAGAGCACGTCCCTCGGATCCTGTTGATGCTGCCAGTTCCGAACAATTAACCTAAAAGTGCTTTAAACTTCTTTTCTTGTTACCATTCTTCTAACAGAGAAGAAAGTTTTTATCTACCTGGTCTCAGGGGCCAAAAAACTAGCGGTGTGGGTATGAACCTGCAGTCTTTTCCTGCTGTGGCTTCGGATCCCATCCAGGGTGTGGGGCTAACACAAAAACTATAACCTCCACAGGGTGCTGCCAAGCTGCCAGCTCTTCACGCCTCTACCACTTAGGCTGTTTATCTTCTGCGTATGTCAGTCGGGGATCAAACTATCCAGTGCAGTTTCTCAGAGATGAACAGTCAAAAATGTTCCTTTACGGGCAAGTTACAGGTCATTGCTGAAATAGAGGTTCTTCTGCCCACTTGTGTTTCTCCATGTGAAATAATGGTTTGTTAGATTACGCTCAGTGCGTAAGTGAACTTCAGTCAGTGAGCTCATGGGTTCACTATTAGTTGAGGACTAATTTGAAAGTGGAAAACGATAGTTTGAAACAGGCTGAAGCTTAGGTGCCTGCCAGCCAGGCTGGTGTTCCTCAGGTCCAGGACTGACTGCATTGCTTTGTTGCAAGGACTGGCAGCTAACCACAAACCCGACTCCATTACTAAGTGATGCGTGTGTGTATGTTTTGATTCAGTGATTACTTTAGCAGTTTCATTAATGCTTAAAGCTTTCAGAGATACAAAAGTCTGTCAGCAGTGTAGGACAGCCTAATTTAGACATTACTGTGATACTGAAACCAGGCAGTACCTTGTGGATGGAAACTTCACTGGTGATTTGGAAGTGCTGCCAGTCATGCCTGATGATCAAGGGTGGCAGATTGAACCCTGAATTGAAGTCTGCTTTCTCAGTCTCTTAAGCACCTGCTTTATCTTGCTGAATGCTTTTCAAATACTACAACCATTTAAATGTCAGTTCTGTTGATTGGCTTGTTAGTGCATAAATAATGCAGTTTGAAACCACTGTGTCTATGTGTCTGTGTCTACTCCAGGCTTCAACTATACCTTAAATCTTAAATTTTATTATTGTTAGATTCAAATTGAGAGAAAGGGATGCAGGACAGGAAATGTGTAAAAAAAGTTCCTGAAACAGCAAGTGTGCCGTTTCCTCTGGTAACTTCTGAATCCTCAAATTCAGTATCTGTAGGAAATTTTAACAGCCTATGTGAGTATTTCTTATAGTAATTGCATTTTATTTTTTGACTGGTAATTAGGACAGAGATACAGGCTTTCACAGACGTTATTGCTGGATTAAATTCTCAACTCCAGAAGATGTTCAGAATGTGTTACAGAAGGACTCCCACATACTTGAAGGTTCCAAGGTAATGTTCAATTCCTTTAATGAAGTCATGAGTTGACTCTAATTCTGCCTGTGATTGGACACAGTAACATGAAAATATTACCATATGATGTATGATTAAGGATTTTNGGGGGCAGAGCGGGCCGCGGCGACACCGCCACGGCGACACCGCCCGGGCGTTACCTGGGCCCCCGGCGCGGAGAAGTCCACCACGCCCCGCAGGTCGGACGCGTCGCGCTGCCGGTAGAAGCGAAAGAGCCGGCGAAACGCGTCCTCCCCGCCCTCGCGGGTCAGCGCCGCCGCCGCCATGTCGGGCCTGCCGGGCGGGGCGGGGCGGGGCGGGGCGGGGCCCTCNCAAAAAACTAGCGGTGTGGGTATGAACCTGCAGTCTTTTCCTGCTGTGGCTTCGGATCCCATCCAGGGTGTGGGGCTAACACAAAAACTATAACCTCCACAGGGTGCTGCCAAGCTGCCAGCTCTTCACGCCTCTACCACTTAGGCTGTTTATCTTCTGCGTATGTCAGTCGGGGATCAAACTATCCAGTGCAGTTTCTCAGAGATGAACAGTCAAAAATGTTCCTTTACGGGCAAGTTACAGGTCATTGCTGAAATAGAGGTTCTTCTGCCCACTTGTGTTTCTCCATGTGAAATAATGGTTTGTTAGATTACGCTCAGTGCGTAAGTGAACTTCAGTCAGTGAGCTCATGGGTTCACTATTAGTTGAGGACTAATTTGAAAGTGGAAAACGATAGTTTGAAACAGGCTGAAGCTTAGGTGCCTGCCAGCCAGGCTGGTGTTCCTCAGGTCCAGGACTGACTGCATTGCTTTGTTGCAAGGACTGGCAGCTAACCACAAACCCGACTCCATTACTAAGTGATGCGTGTGTGTATGTTTTGATTCAGTGATTACTTTAGCAGTTTCATTAATGCTTAAAGCTTTCAGAGATAAAAAAGTCTGTCAGCAGTGTAGGACAGCCTAATTTAGACATTACTGTGATACTGAAACCAGGCAGTACCTTGTGGATGGAAACTTCACTGGTGATTTGGAAGTGCTGCCAGTCATGCCTGATGATCAAGGGTGGCAGATTGAACCCTGAATTGAAGTCTGCTTTCTCAGTCTCTTAAGCACCTGCTTTATCTTGCTGAATGCTTTTCAAATACTACAACCATTTAAATGTCAGTTCTGTTGATTGGCTTGTTAGTGCATAAATAATGCAGTTTGAAACCACTGTGTCTATGTGTCTGTGTCTATTCCAGGCTTCAACTATAACTTAAATCTTAAATTTTATTATTGTTAGATTCAAATTGAGAGAAAGGGATGCAGAACAGCCTTTGCTAGGCCCCCACATGCTGTCAATGACAGGGAATGTGTAAAAAAAGTTCCTGAAACAGCAAGTGTGCCGTTTCCTCTGGTAACTTCTGAATCCTCAAATTCAGTATCTGTAGGAAATTTTAACAGCCTATGTGAGTATTTCTTATAGTAATTGCATTTTATTTTTTGACTGGTAATTAGGACAGAGATACAGGCTTTCACAGACGTTATTGCTGGATTAAATTCTCAACTCCAGAAGATGTTCAGAATGTGTTACAGAAGGACTCCCACATACTTGAAGGTTCCAAGGTAATGTTCAATTCCTTTAATGAAGTCATGAGTTGACTCTAATTCTGCCTGTGATTGGACACAGTAACATGAAAATATTACCATATGATGTATGATTAAGGATTTTGCCACTCAGCATGTTTTTAACGTTTTCTAAATCATTAACACTTTTGTTTATTTCCTCCTCTCAACCGTTAGGGTCCAAGATCATAGAGACACCACAAACATCACAGTCCAGAGACCAAAAACTGCTATGCTAAAAGAATGTGAATGCAGTATAACTGCTTGGGATCTGCTATGCATTTAGATTGTAATTTATAATGCAGGTTCTGCAGATGATTCTAGCATCTAATCTGGATGTTGGTTTGTGATGGGAATATGATAAAGTAATGCTAATCTTTGAACTTCAGGGAAGTTTATTTTTCTTCAGCTATCATTTCATACAGGAGCAATTAGCTGCCTGCTTTCATATATTCAAGATTAAAACCTCCCCTGAAGTGAATTTAAAGTTCTCTCCCTCTTTAACGTTTTAAATGTTAAGTGAAGGATAAAATACAACATTCTGGCAATCTCAGTGCATGTTATCAAGACACTGTACATGGTCTAGTGCAAGTGTGTCAGGGACTGGTCAGTTAGAGCCAGACAACTGTACCCTCTTAGCTTCACTGCAGCAAGGAAACAGCCATCCCACTGCTCTCCAAACATTTAGAATGCAGTACATTGACAGATGATGAAAAAAGAACCGTGTGTCAATGGCTGCTCAAAGCTGTTGATTTATTAACAGGTGTCATGTCAAAATCATTAGAAACTTCATGTAGTATGTTCCCTAAATTGGGAATTTTCTTACAAACTTAAATGCGCTTCAGCTGATCTCACTGCTCAGACCTAGGAGTCCAGAGTGAAGGCACAAGCAAGAAGCAGGCTGCTGTACCAGACACAATCAATTCACGCCTTTGAATAATTAATAATTCTTCTCCAGGATGCTTTTGACAACTAGTTTCTCTGTTTTGAGACTGAATGCTAGGAGATGGTAACAGTAAAATGAATCGGTAAGAGACTTCAGGGATGCAGTATGTTGATTATAAGAAAGCGTTTTGCTTGACATGGTTCATACTACTGCACAAGTCTTCCTTGGCTGTGGTTGCTTCAGTACCTTTCCCAAGAAAAACTGAGCTGTGAGTTACAACTGTGGTACAAAAATGAAAACAAATTAAGACTCCTTAAAACTGTGAGAAGACAGGCAGTAGGCTGATCCGTCATAAATTGCGCTGAACTAGGATGTTATCTGTATACAATTATCAAAATAAGTATTAGAAATAGCATAGATGACTATTTAGTGTCCATTTCCTGTAAATTATTTTGATGCTTTTTGTTCTTGAAGATGTAAAATAGCCACATTCACTTAACTGCTGAGGCTTCAAAGACTATACTCTCCCAAGAGGTGCAAGAGCCAAGAGACTTTATAGTGAAATAAAAAGCAGAAGGCAGGGAGTAGTTAGCTTAATTTCTTAAAAAATGCAAGCTCCTCTAGCATACATGAGTTCTCCCACTTTGTTCTATTTGTTACTTTCCATTAGTTCCACTTGAAAGCACAAGCTTTAAAGATGCATTTTGCTGATACAACCAGCAATTGCTGTGCAATATATTTTCAACTTTCCTGTCAGTAAAGCCCTGTCCTGGGGCTCATGAAACTGAACCAGTTATATCTTTGCTTTCCCTATCAGTGTTCTGGATGATCAGAAATGAAAAATACCAAAGCTTGCGTAGCTAATCTGAATAATTTCCGTTGTTTTCAGCTTCATCTCAAACAGCAGACCCGTAGAAGACGCAGTCAGAGAAGGAATCCAAGAGAGTGAGTGGTGGAAGGAGGCTTTATTTCACTAAATGTAAAGAAACTGAAATAAAGATCACTGAGAAACTATGAATGAGTACTTGTTTTAAAACAGAATCCAGCTGTTTCTCCTCCCTTGTTCAAATAAACTGTATAGCCACACCAAAGAAACACTGAATCATAAACACCCCAGCATCTGTTACAGCGTAAGACAGTAATTATATACAGCAGGAAAGCTTTTAACAGATTAAGTCAAAGCTTTAGCTACCTACAAAAACTAAAGCTGTAGGAAGGGGGCTACATTCTTACCCTGAGATGCTGGGCAAGGGAGAATCAGCAAAGTCAGAAAAGTTGCTAAGGATAACTAATTCCCTTACGAAATGTTTTAAAGTGGTCTCTATTCCTCCTCTCTCCCAGGGCAGCTGTCCTGTGTAGAAGAACTGGTGTGTGTATATATCCACCCAAGAATTGTGAACTGTTATGTTACAATGCCATCCTCCTATACACCTTTGATATTAAAAATCCTTTTGCATCAAGTCCAAGCTTGCAGTCCATTTCCCAACCTCTCCAGAAGCAGAGGTGTTCAGTCCTTCCTCCTCTTTTTGCTCTCATGCTCATGTTCTTTGGGGCGGCTGCTATCTGTGGGCCGTTTAGAACCACCATGTTGCTTAGCTTCTTCCAGAAACTTGTCCAAGCCAAATGGATCCTCCTCAAATTGAACTGGTCCATCTCTGCCCCTCCCTCTGGTGTTACGATCAGAGTTAGAAAATTCTTTGTCAGGAACAAACCTGCAGGAGAAGGTGATATGCAGCTGATTAATTTCAGAATGCTAATTAAGAATACTTCTTAACTTTATTTTCTTACCTGTTGGTCTTTATTCGAGCTTCTAGATCATCACCATACATGTCCTTGTCCACATTTTTACTTGGCCTGTAGATGTTTTGGGCCATATCCTTGCCACTTCTCCAAGGCTGGTCATAAACATTATAAATTTCATCCTCTCCTCCAGCAAAGCCACTGTCCATACCCTGTGAAGAAGAACAGCAGAACACCACAAATGAGTCTGCAAAACTTCAGCTAACTTACTTTAACATCGAAATACACTGATGGTGTTACTCAGATACACAGAAATGGTAGTGTGTGATTTACTATTGATTTCAAATTATTCCAAGCCCTTAATCAGGATATGAGTGGGTTTGGGTCTGGGATTAAGTCCAGAGAATGTGACATTACAAGCCTCAGTTCTACACTTCCAGAAGGCAAGAGGAAGGATTACAGCCATCCATATTTCAGAATAATGGATCATTTCAGTCTATGCTGCAAGTACAGCCGTCTAATAGCTAAGTACAACCATACAGAAATGTGTATTATTCAGAATTTCTGGAAAACATGATTTAAGCTGACTGATCCAAATCACACAGAGGCTTATATAAACTGTGAAAGTAGAAGTGCCTGCTTGTTCCTTTTTTGTTCATCAGCTTTCCCTTCTGCCTGCAAATCTTTCATTGGAGATGTGAAAAAGAATGATTGACAAACTGCATGTCTATTCAGGGACTTTCTGAAGCCTAATCTACTTTTTCATCTCTGAATAGCATATATAAAGTTCAGGGAAAATAAATACTGCCGTTAACTATTTATATCTTTAGAAGCATTATTAAAATAAGTAATAATGGGAATAGAAAGTATTTACTTGCTTCTCTCTGAAAGCAGATTTCCCTATTCAGTCAACATTTGTACAAGAGAAGAAAATGGGGTCACCGCAGCTCAAAGGCAAAATAACTTCTTTCTCCCCACTCCCCAGTGAGAAAAATTACAACACTTTAATACAGTTACACATTCAGAATATTCCATATTTTTTTGCAAAAGCTATGGATAAAGGAAACTGATCATTTCCTAACCAGTTATGTACGGACTTCTTTCAGACTGTATCCACACCAACCACGAAAACAGACTCCCTTTAGTATTCTAACCATACCCACTAAGGAAGGATGAGCATGTTCTCATGGAAAGCTACAGAGCTGTGAAAAGGTATTTTACCTTGCTCTGGTTGAACAGCCTCTGGTCATACTGGATTTCATTGGATGGCCTGGGGTTGGGTACCCCAAGGGCAATAACTTCGCTGATATCTCTGTTCTCATTTCTCTGCAGCTTTGACCTGAATTAAAGTTTTATTAGGTCAGTAAACCATACCTGTTGACATGCTCAGTTACAACCTGATCCTGTATGAGTTGCTAATGATTTGCCTCAGGAGCCAGATTTTGACTGTTGCCCTTCCTTACTAGGTAACATTTAAAATTTGTCTCCTGGCAAAGGAAACATTTGGAAAAGTTATGTTCAGCTGGGCATGACATTTAAATTTGCTTTTCACTATCTGCAATTTACATCAAGCTGACTTCGTCTAAAATGTCATATTTGTTTTTTGCAAGAGCCACTGTAGTTATATTCTGGGAAGGCTAAGCAATCCAATTTTAAGATATTAGAGATTTTAAGCCTCCAGAGACCACTTGTGCTCAGAAATCTCACTGGCTTCAGCAAACAAGATACTTCGACCTACATTCACAAATCTAAGCTTACATCAAATGAATAGCTTCAAGAAACAGCCACCATTGATACTCTGGTCTCACCGCAGTTATAGGATCCGGGTTTCAACCTTTGCTGTCAACACTTTAATGGAATCTGAATATACTGAAGTTCTGCTAAAGAAATACCCACCCAAAACCAATGCACCACACCCTTGTTCCCTTTCATGTGGAAAATTCTACATTTTGAAGAGAGTACTGCAGTATTTTAACACAATAATACCTTTCCATACAATGAATGAACTGTGCTTCGTACCAGTGAGTATCTCCAAAAAGTACAATTCAGGCACTCACATCAAGCAAAAGAAAGCCCAGTGTAATAGTTTCCCTAGTGAGGAAGCCAGTGCCAGTACAGGAATAAAACAGCTTTTTCTTGTCACTCACCTTTTGTCAGGGGCTGCCCGGGAAAGGTTTCTGTCATGCTGTCTCTCTTTGCGCCGATCATGTCTGATTTCATCTCTTTCTCTAGCTTCTCCATCCTCTGAACAAATGCAAGATTGGTCATTATAGACAAATATTTGGAGTTTTAATTAATTATGCCATAAACGTTGGCACAGTAATTCTATTCAGTATTCTTTTACAGAAGAGTAGTGACCCTTAGCACTGTTTAAAATGTTATGCTTTAAACAAACTGAACACACGGAACACCACAGCTTTCTTATGCCACAAGCAACTGACTGTCCTTGACAAGAATCAAAGCAGACATATCCCAACAACTGTGTTTTCCAAACTTCTAAGAGCTTAGAATACTTGTCCGTCTAGGAATTAATATCCTAAAACACAGATCCTTATCACAATTTTAAGTGTAAAAATATTCTCCAAACATGCAGGGATTTAAGTGCTTTGAGGAACATTTTTGATTCAGTATCAGAAAATCACTGAGGTTGGAAGGGAGTCTAGTTCACAACCTGCTGAAAGCAGGAGCAATGCTGAATTCAAACCAGGTTCCTCAGGGGTTTTCACACTCAGGTGGGGAAAACTTGCAAGAATAGACTGCCAGACTTCCTAGGCAACCTATTCCACTGCTGCTTGTCCTCATGGCGAAAGTTTTTCTCCTCACATGTAGCTGGAACCTCTTGCTTCAGCTCTTGACCACTGTCTCATTCTTCCACTGTGCAGCTTAGTGAAGAGCTCTGATGATCTTGTAGGGATCACTGTGGGATGGTCTTGTGGGAAGGCTCCCATTAGTTGGTCCCAAAGCCACATCATCTCCTGGCAGAACAAGCTTCACACTCTCAGCATCTCCTGAACAGGCAGATACTCAAGCTCTCTGGCCATTCTGATGGCCTTCCACCGAACTGACTTTCGTTTACTAATGTCTGTATTGTACCTAGAGGCCCAGAACTGCACAAAGTATTCCAGATGCAGTCCAACAGGTCACCAGTAGAAGGAAACGATTACTTCCCTTGACCTACTGGTTACACTCCTGCAGATGCAGCTTTGTGTGTCCTTAGCATTACTGTTGCCAGGGCACACTGCTGCCTTATGTTCAACATATTGTCCACCAGGACTTCTGGGCACTTTCCAAGAGTGGCTCTCCAGCTGACCAGCCCCCAGCCTGCTGGGAAGAGGTTAGTACATCCTAGCTGCAGGGTTTGGCATTAGATGACCATATCCCTGAGAGACCATAACTGGTCTCTAAGGTCATCATCTTGATCTTTGAAGTGTAATTTGAATCAAAACACAAATGGTTACGATTTAGTTAGGTTAGCAGGGTATTTTTGGGCCTAGTGGCCAACAGAACTACAGTTCTTCAAGACTAGTTATAATACTACAAGAGTAAAAATATTGCATTTACCACCTTTGAAAACTTAAAGATGGTTTAGTTCTTCTAAACAAAGTTGCCCTTCACTTGCAACAAGCTTCTTCTAAAAAAATAGTTTAGAACCGCCCATGAAAGCCATCACCTGCACTGATGCATTAATAACTGAAATTCTCAATTGTCCTAAACCTGTATACACTGAGCTACTGCAGTGAGGTTCAAACCTGGATCCCATCAAACCACACAGTCAAGAGACCAACTGAGTGAAGACACGAACAGATGTCACACTTTGAAATTTCAGCTGGTGTTTAGATACTCTAAGTTCTAAGGTTATTGCTCCAAACCCACACTTTAGAGTGTTAAAAAAGCCATAGCATGTCAATAACAAAGAAATGTACCTTTTTCAACATGGGTTTTGATCCCTGCTCTTCTCTCCCTCGCTTTCTGAGCCATTTCTCGGAGCTTTTCCTCATGTTTCTCCTTTTCTTTCTGAGCCATCTTCCTCTCCACCTGGGCACGCATCTCTACTGCCTCACGAGCCTGCACAAATAAGACACAGTTAGAGACAGAAAGCCAAGCACCTGGGATACAAGCAGATCTTCTGTCATGGAGTTATCCAGTAAACAGGACAAAAATCAAGCCAAAAAGAGGAAGCTTAAAGCCAGACAGCTCCAGCAGTTAGAGCTGAGAGACAAGACCCATGACTTCAAATAATTTAACCCACACTGAGCCACCAATTCAGAGACAGCGGTGATAGGACCTTAAGTTTTATGCCAGCCGAGAAGCAGGACAAATCAAAAAGCTATAGCCTATTCACAGTTGATTTTCTCATGGAAATATACATACAAAGAATGTAACACTATATGGAACAAAACAGTTTTAACAAGCACCTGACCTTTCTGTCAGCAATATAGAGAGCCTCAGCAAGCTTGGCGAAGTTTTCATTAATATGAACAGTCTGCAATCCTCTACCGTCTGCAGCCAGACGCTTATCCAATGGAATGGTGTAACCCTACAGTGGAAACAGAGAGGCAATTAATCACAGAAACATTATTTGTAATAACAAGCATTATTACATTTATTGTGTAAGAAAACAAAAATACATACAAAACTCACAGACCATCATGAACATGCCTCAGTGGATCTCTTCTGTATAAGTATTTCAAGTGCTTACCAGACAATACTAAGCTTCACTCCAATTCCACACTCTCTCTAAATCTGCATCAGTTTCCCTCAAGTTTCATCTTATGTCAAAAGACAGTTTTTGATCAATAAAGTCCACTCTTTGCTTTGTGTTAAAAACTACAGATAATAGCTTTTCCAGTCACTAAGATGTTTTACCATTTTTTGCTTAAAAATCATTTTACTTAAACTGTTTTCATACCTCTTAAGAGGTTAGATGATTTAAAGACAAAGTAAGGGGCAAGGCTGCAGCAAAAGTAATACAAACTAAATGCCAGTTTTGCTTTCAAAAGCTGAAACCCCAAATTATTTATGGATGATATTTTAAGATTCTCTAGCAAGCTCTACAAGATTTTTGCTTTGGTTTTAGCATCTGTAACCTAAAATTTGATCTCCTAATTAGCATCAGTCCCAGTTAGACAGCTGTGTTGGGGTAGAAAAAAAAAGTAACATCCAAACATGCAGCTTTTCCTTCCTCCATTTGAAGAGGCTGCCTCAGGACAACAGCCTGATAAATTTCAGAATGATTAGACCAGTTACTGCAGCAAATTAATAAATAAATTCTCCCCCTCCCTGGACATAAACTTAATGGCTGATAAAAATCAAAGGGACAGGACATACCTACTCAAATAAGGAACAAAAATAGCTAAACTGACCAGTGATAAAATGAATTAATGAAAGAATGCAACAAGGAAAACTTTCCAGAAACGTGGACTGCACTACTAAAAAGAAACATGCTTCAGTCTCTGATATCCTTCTCTTTTTCAGTTTAGATGGCTTTACTTTGTGAACTCCAAAGATTTTGGTTTCTGACTGCACTATTACGAGGATTTTAACTACTGCCATTTTTCCCTCTCAAAATTTATAATCTCTCCCATTCTCCCCCTGTTGTATACTGCTGTCAATTTGATAACCCTTATACATCAAACAGAAAATAAATGATCTGTACAGTCATGTGTTCTCCATACTGGAAGTAGCCAGTTTACCTAACACTAGAGGTTTAAAACCAGTATTATTCAAGCTTAAATCATTCAAAGAAGCTTCCCAGCAGGGTGCAACATTAGAAAGATAAAATTTCGACAACATAAAGTTACCTTTGCATTTTTCCAGTTTGAAATGCATGGAGGAATTTTCCACTCTTGTTGCTCTTTCACAGTCATCTGATTTAAGAAGAGAAGCAAAGTCATTTTCAGATTCATAGCAAAAGGAAATATTGTTTTCTTTCTCCCAGGCAACTATGAAACTACTGAAATAAACTGGAGTATAAAGTTCAGAACTCCACAAAACCCAACGCTTTTTAGGAGCAAAAAGATGATAGAATCAAGGAATGGTTTGGTAGGAAGGGACCCTAAAAACCATCTAGTTCTAATCCCCCTACCATGGGATTTATTTCTGCACTGTATCTTTGCCAACACTGAAGAAAGTCATGACAGCTCTTCAGCCATCCTCTTAGGCTTTCACCAAACAGGCTGTAACTCACAGCCAGCTTGTTAATATCTGCACATTTAGTGATTGTTCTGTTGCACAAACTGATGAACCACCACTACACTCATCTCTCAGAAGGAGCTAATCCTTAATGACATAATTTAGTGTTATTAAGAATTAGCTTAACAATGTTGTCTAAAAGCAACATAAGCATAGCAAGGCTAAAGCCTCAATCCTTATCCATGCCATGAACAAATTCAGCAATGCAGCCCTGCATAAAATATGAGACATCTACTTAACCTCTGACAAGATATCTAAGACACTTACTTACAGAACTGCCCAAATGAAAAAATTAAAAACAGAAAAAGGCTGCACCAGGCACCAGGTTTATCACTTCACATCAAAAGAACAGTAAGGAGGAGGTGCACAGAAACAAACCAGATCAAAGCAGAATTTGTGAGCACACCTAAGTATTCAAAACTGAGATCAGCGATGACATTTCATACCTTTCTACTAGGAGAGTGCATTACAGGTGCTGGAGGAGAAGGCGGTCCTCGTGGAATCTTCTTGTTAATTCTGAGCAATTAAGAAAACAATTACAATTACAGTCAGCGCATTACATGGAAATACACTTCAGAATCTTCTATTTCGTATGAATAAGTTTTGAAAAGTTACTTGAATCTTGGGGGCTCCATAGGGTCCTTCTGCATTTCCACCATCCGAATAACTCTCTGTTTTGCTCCCGAGTTGAATGCAACACCTTGCTGAGATGGTGTGTATCTGAATAAAACAAAGCGCTCAGTTTTCTGCACAGCTAGATATTCCTTTCCCACCTCCATTGTCACTCAGTTCACTGCTCTAGATGCATTTTCATTTTATCCATACCAGTTTAAGATTTCTCCACTGTTAACATCAGTAGCAGGTAACTGCTATACTGGACTGACTGCAGAGACTCAGTTACACCAGACAGAAGGCTATATTCTCCTGTTTGAACCTAGATTCTGAAGTAGAAGAAAAACTAATACAGTACGCACAGTCTGTCACAATAATTTCTACCTATATATGTGAAGCCCTGGGTGACTTCTTACTAAGAACCTCTTAAAATACTTTTTTTCAGAATTCACCTCAGGCCAAATGTAACCCTGCCATGAAATTTTTTCTGTGTTTGAAACAGAAACTCATTACAAATGAGTATCAGCCTCCTTGTAATTCCAATTCTTTCCAACTGCTCATTTTCAACGAAGGAAGAACTTTGTTACATGCTTTGTCTTGGCTTGAAACTCACAGTAAATACTCTGTTTTCAGGGCAGCATCGTTAATAGCAATTCCTCACAAATCTGTATTTTGTTGCTGAAACAATAACCCCTCCACAAAGTGCCACAGTTCATGACATGTTAAAAGATATATTTCTACACACTTCAAATTAGGTGATCATTAGTGGATTGATTAAAAATATGTAAGCCAGTTTCATATTCTTTACAGAAGAAGAGAATTCAAGAGGAATTTCTGTTCTCGGAAGTTCATGAAATATGCCAATTTTAATCAGTTTTATATATCACAGACACCAGCACTACATACCGAATGTACTGTGCAGGAGCTAGTTTGTCAGCAGCTCGAACTGGCATGGCTGCTGCAACTTTCTGGGACACTGATTTCTCCAGGGCTGCCCTTGTCTTCTCTGTTATCTGAAGAAAAAACACCACACTGTGCATCTCATTGCATATGCAAGACAAAGCATACCACTAATAACTAGGCACATCGGTGCATACAATACCTCTCTAATTGCCTCCTCATCTGGTCTTTGCAGTTCAGGATCATCCACATTCATGACCTCTTTTGGCACAAGATCTGTGTATTTGCTGTAAATAACCTGGAAGACATTAGATTTTACTAGCACTGGTGAACAGGAATATGCATACATATATATCAAAGGACATGTTCCAGGCTTAAACTATTCTTTAGATATTAATTAAAATTCATACACAACTAAAAACACATTACAATCACATATAGTTCAATTACCCCCACAGAACAAGAATATACTCTGGACCCCATTTTACAGATGGAGCAGTTGAAGAAAAGAAGCAATTTAATTAAATATAATTATATAAATTACTCTCAGAACTGGCGTTAGATGTCAGTTTCCTGCTTCCCATTCCTAGTATTTTCCTCTTTTAGAGTCCCCAAGACAGACAAAATTCCCCACATTTTTACTTCTGTTTTCAAGAATTACTCAAGAATCTGATATACATATTTTCCGGCATCTGGATTTTTAAATTTCATTATGTTTACTATTTTATTGAAAAAATAAATACTTGAGAAATCTGTTCTTGACACTTTCCCTTATATAGGTACTTGAGTCTTCACACAACATGCAGCTAGCTGTTAGCAGCTTTGAGACACAATTTTAAATAAGGGAAAGAACACTATTACATGGCTACAGGAAAAAATTTATTGTATTGCAGTAATGTTTCACATGTATCCAACAGAACAAGAAGTTTTAGTTCAAAGGGTTAAAAGTCCTTAGAACTATTATTTCAAGTTTATTATACAGAGCATGTCCAACATAAAATTGACCTTTAGCCTCAGTATTAGTCACATGAGAACCACTTTCTGCTTCTTAGCCTCCACTCCTAAAATTTTAATCCTCTGAATTAGTATCAATAATATTCTAGCTTCTCAGATGCTGAATGAAGGACATCTGAAGAGCAGTGTTCCTCTAAGGTAATTAACTCTAAGTCCAAGTGTCTTGCCGCATGAAGAACAAAGTATGCTGAAAGGGCTTTAGAGCATCCCAGAAGACAAAAAGAGAAAAAAAAAAAAAAAGGACCAAGAGATGCTCTAAAAACTACTGAGGTACAAATGAGCTACGTGAACTATTTAAACTCTGAAGTACTGCATGCAAATGGAAAGCTACATTATGGGAGAAATCCATAATATAGATTACATTAGCCTGAAAATACAAATATTCCTGTCGCCATCAAAACTTGATACACTTGCATGTTTTCATTGTAGTCCTTTTTTGAGGTGATACAGACAGGCAGATAAAGGAGTTACACTTCTTTTAGTTGTTTTTTCTAGACATTTATCTTACTTTGCCCGTAATGTTGAGACATTTTATTAACCTAAGATAAAAAGGAGACTCAGATTGTTTGATATTGTACTATGCCCATCCACTATCATTTTTCAATCTATGCCATTTAAAAGGAAGCATCAGCCTGTGTTTCAGATATTTCAATTTGATTGCTACTGAAAAGCAGAATCTCCCTCTAGGCAGAAAGAAAAAGCTCAAGTTTTGGTACAGCTACATGATTCCCTGGCTGCGGGAACCTTAACAGGCAGCAATTAGAAATCTGCATGCCATTGCCATCAGAAAGAACAGTCTTACCTAAACTGGTCATCTAAGATACTGTAACTCATGGGAGGATTTAGACATCAATCACATTCAGGGTTTCACAAGACACTTGACAGATGCAGTGTCTTGATGGAAATTTCTTAATTTGCTACACATAAATCCCTCTACTTGACATATTTTGTTCTGTATATTCCAACCAGCTCTGTATAGTGCTCATCAATCCTATGTGTAAATCAAGAATCAAGCAATGCAGAATTAATTTCTTCCTTGTCAAAGAACAGGTTTTCCACACAAAGCATGTAACATTTTAGAGGTCATTAAAATTACCTGGTTGTAAGCCTTCTGCACACACCAGAGAAAAAAATTGGTGATAAACTCTCAAACAAAGCTCTCCCACAAAGGCAAATACGTCATGAGTAAAGAACACTTTTGATTATTTTAGTTATATTCACATTCTCTTGACCTGTTGCATCGCTGTGACAGGGGTTCCTTCAACAATGGAACTACTCTCTCTTGTAAATGTTTCAACTGAATTGACAATCTTGAGAAAAAAACTGCAGCTAAGATTGTTGATTCTTTTTTTCACCTTTAACATCTAAACCACAGCTTTGGGCTACCAAGAAGAAATCCAATTCTTGCCAGAAAAAGTAATAGACATTATCTCCACTCTTTGATTTTATTGTCTTCATAAAAAGGATGCAATTACATGTCCTTGTTTTCCTACTAAGGGGACAGCATCAGTCTCTCACCAAAATACGTCAATACCGATACAATATTTTAGTCTGGCTTTTAGTAAGGTGAGTAGAGAAAGTACAAGCACCAACCACACAGCTAGCACTGGAAATCCTTCATCTCGACAACCAGACAGAACTCCATCCTCAGATCCATAAGGTCATGCATCCAGGTCTATCAATGTTATCCAGCATTTCATGTCTAGCAGATTTTCTGCCAGCCCCAAACAGGAGACTTGTCAGACTATCACACTTATGTCAAGATTTTTCAAGGAAAATTCTCTGAAGCAACTATTTTTTAAATATGTAAGGGAACAGATGCAAGAGAAATGAAACCACTGCAATAGCAGAAACTGCTGACAAGTCATCTAAAGATAAGGGCTTGGGTGATGGAACTACTGCCTCTACAAGAAAGCAGAATACTAAATCCAACTTCAAAAAAAAAAATCCATAACCTGTAGCAAAAGCAGAATTTGCTTCTCAACTCAGACCAAACATGTAGCTCATAGAATAAGGTCAGGGACTCCATCTCATTTCTGGCAGACTGCTAAGTATCTGTTTCTTTTAGCTCTAAGTATTAGGACTGAAGAAATATTTGAACTATGGCTGCAGCTCTCCAGAAAATGAAACTTCTCTATCTAATCCTACTGACGCTGTACTATCAAAAGTTCTTAGAGAAAATATTCCACATTATTCAACTCAACACAGATCAGTGAAGAATTGCTCCCTATGACATCTCTGCCAATACTTTCTCCTGCAAAACAAATCCAACAACAGTATTTCTGCAGCTTCCAGTGAAATCGTTTCAAGCATCTGTTGCAGCCCAGAAAGCCAGCTGTATCCTGGGCTGCACCAAAAGCAGTGTGGGCAGCAGGTTGAGGGAGGTGATTCTGCACCCCTCTACTCTGGCGAGACCACGCCTGGAGTACGGCATCCAGGTCTGGGGTCCCAAACACAAAGATGATGTTGACCTGTTGGAAAGAGTCCAGAGGAGGCCACTCACAGTGCTGGAGTAGCTCTCCTATCAAGACAGGCTGAGAATGGGGGTTTTTCAGCCTGAAGAAGAGAAGGCTCCAGGGAAACCTTACAGCAGCCTTCCACTACCTAAAGGGGGCTACAAGAAGGCTGGAGAGGGACTTTTCACAAAGGCATGTAGTGAAAGGACAAGGGGGAAGGCTTTAAGANTGGAAAGAGTCCAGAGGAGGCCACTCACAGTGCTGGAGTAGCTCTCCTATCAAGACAGGCTGAGAATGGGGGTTTTTCAGCCTGAAGAAGAGAAGGCTCCAGGGAAACCTTACAGCAGCCTTCCACTACCTAAAGGGGGCTACAAGAAGGCTGGAGAGGGACTTTTCACAAAGGCATGTAGTGAAAGGACAAGGGGGAAGGCTTTAAGATGAAGGAGAGTACATTTAGATTAGATATTAGGAAGAAATTATTTACTGTGAGGGTAGTGAGGCACTGACGAGATTGCCCAGAGGCTGTGGATACCCCATCCCTGGGAGTGTTCAAGGCCAGGAGGGATGAGGCTCTGAGCAATCTGGTCTAGCAGAAGCTGTCCCAAACCAAAGCATTCTATGAATGTATCATCTAATTTTCCCTCAGTTTACTCCCCCTGGAATTACAACACTTAACCTTTACTCTCAGCATTTACATCCAGACAGATCCAATCAGGATCAAGCTGACCCAGAAGGCTGGACTAGGTTAGGAAACCCTAATTCTCCAGTTCAACAGAGCCTGGTTTTGGAAAAGCCCCACATCTCTTCCATTTTGGTAAATATGGCTAAAAAATGTGAATATTACAGCTTCATTATAGATGCCATATGGAAAGTTAATGAATGCTGGTACAGATCTTCATGAGTCAAATATGACAAATGTCACCAGCTTAAATTTAACTCTACCTGTTCTAAGTATTTTCCTAGCTCTGAACCAAAAAAGGCACAGTGAAAGACTATAGTCACTTTTGCCCGAAGCCTACCACAATATGTAGTTATTTTTTCAAACATACTTAGATTCCAGTCTGAACAGTTCTATTACACGCAAATTAAAAATTACCCTATAAGTAAAGATGCATTTGACAACTTGCAAAAATGAGAGCTGAACTATGCTAATTTTTTTTCTTATTATTTGACCTTCAGCTTCCCCAAAATTGGTATGATTATTACTTCTTGTCTACTTATCTCTTTCACATTATTTTTTATGCTTTGGAAAAAGTAACATTTCTATTTAATATGAAGTATCAAATATTTAGCCACAAAGTGCCTCAAATATAATTAATATTTTAGCCTTCCTCTTCACAAATGATTTCAGACATTAGATAAAAGTCTGAGGGAACTTCAATAAAAGTCCCCTCAATAAAAATATTGCCACTGCTGTTGTTTGTTTAGTCTGACTACTTCCTTTCACGTGATAGCATGGCGTCCAATTTACACTCACCTTTTACAAAGGTACTGCACTAACATGAGGCACAGGATCAGGATATACAAGATTTGACACTTTTTTAACACTCAACATAGTATTAGTTAAATATAAAGTCCTATTGATTGTAGAATCAATTTAAAACAACATATTTATCTGTTAAAAACACGTTTCCCCTGATATTCTTAAAATACTGAACCTATTTTTTTGTTTGAGAGGTAAAGTTTATATCTTGGTTTTCTCTCTTCCTCAACTGCAGTAAGACATGGGGCATATTATATACCCATAAGCTTTTCAAAGCATCCTAAATTAATGCACGAGAAGTCGAATTATTTTGAAAGCAACTATTCATATCTATTAAATAAAACACACTTTGTAGTTAACAGTCTGTTTAGATTTTCTTTGGGTTATCCTATTTTTTACAGGAGATGCTTGCTGCAACAAGCAGCTGGTCATACACTTGGTCATACCTGAGAGTTTTCCAGCTCCCAACACCTGCTTAAAAGAAGTCTAATGTAGTCCACTTGGTTACACTTGAAAAGGCAGATGCAAATACTCCTCAAAGTAGACTTAGGAGACCCAAGTACCTGGTGGTCTCAGTACTAGTTAGGACCTCAAGTGTCATCTCTTAGTTTTTAGAAATGTTACTGTACAGGAAATGGAAGTTGGTTCCCATTAGACTGAATGAGAATCTTGCCGTCACTGAACTCAGCACAAAACTGCTGGAGTGTAACCACTGGCAATACTTTCTGCTGCAATTAAACATTAACAAATAACAAAAACAGTAACAATAACCCCAATAACAAAAAAAGAGCACCAAACAACACTGAAAACAGGCAGAAGCGTCATATGTTATATCAGTAAGACACAAGGTGCAGTATTCTGAAAGTTCTGTCTGGTTTTTTGCCCTCTCACTTTACACACTGAAATGAGGCTACAGACCTGTTTTCAGTCTCTTGCCTTCATTGGAAAGCACTCTAATGAAAATTGCTAAGCCATCAAGTAATTCTGTGTAGAGACTCTCACCAGTTTTGCCTTATCTTTTAATTACGTTACAGAGAAGATCAAAATTTCTACGACATTATTTCAGTTCTTAAAGAGAAGAGGATGCAATTCACTTGGCTAATGCCAGACCAATGAGTTTAAGTACATGTAATGTGTACATACAACTTTTCCAAGTATATATCATGCCAGTCAACATACGTGAAGAAGTATTACCTTGTCCTTTGACTGTCCTTGTCGAGCAATTGCATCGTATTTTATTTTTCCTTCTGCATCCACCTGAACAGCCAAAGCATTGGACATTTTCTTCTTTCGGCCCATATCCAATGGATATTGAGCCACATGAATTTCTGGGAAAGCACCCCCATCTCCAAAATCCTACCAAAAAGAAAAAGGTAGTGAACATGTGAAAAACAACAACAAAAAAGATACAATATTTTCATGGATGGGAAATGGAATGAAAGAGCAAATTGATTTCAACAAAAAGAAATATAGCAAGAATGCTCTAGTAACTTCATTGTTTTCACTGGTATGAGAGCAGTGAATGGGAGAAGTTTCACTTATTAAAAGACACTGAAATGCACAGATATTTTGCAGTAATTATTCCCTGAAAAAAGCAGGAACGGCTATCACTGACTAGAATAATGTGCACGCAATACTATGCTACAGACAATATTAAGTATTTAATTCACATGTGAGTTATTAATTTAAAAATTTACCTTCTGCAGAAAAGCAACAGTGGATACTAAAACTACAAGAGCAGCATTTTTAATGAAGATTTCTACTGGTTATTTGTTGCTTTTCACACCATAACAAAGTGAAGAAGTTAAAAAGTTACTGCATTCCTTTCAAAGCTTTACAATGGTACAAATGTCAAGCATTTCCTTATTTTGACATGTAAATACACTGAAAACTGGGCCATCACCTAACAGCCCAACATTCTTATACTTCCTCTCCTACGTTGTGTTGCTTTAAGAGCATTTAATAAACAGAAAAACAAAAGACCTCTCAAGACAGACCATCCTAGCTCAGTAACACCGAGGACACACACAGTATTGGTATTATTCATAAACAAACTTCAGGCTACAGTTTCACGCGTCATTCTTTGGAGGAAGAATATGCTTAAAGCAGGCTGAGCATCTCCCCCTTTCTCTGTTGCAATAGCACTGCTTATGTGGAGTCTGGTAACAAAACAGACCAAAGAAGAAGAATGTGTGTCTTGGGCAGATCCATCTCCCTCCATGCTCACCATGTGACCAAGGAGTTTGTGACCACTGGGACAAACAATGGACTGAGGCTGGAAATAACTGAGCAGAACACTTCCTTCCAAATAGGAAGAACGTGTTTCTGGCATCTATAAATGCTCCTTGAAACACAGTTTTAGTTATTTAAAGTTTTCCATGGGATGTCCCACATTCAACAATTAGTTGCTGAAGTATTGGCCAGAACAAATGTCAGTCATTCCCCCTTTTTTTTTTTTTGCATAATTCTTGATGTATTTTAGATCAGGTTTTGTTTTTTCCAACAATGGCATTCCAGGATCACTGAACAAAGGTTATACTTTGAAAGCATTTACTGCTCTTGAATTTGCATGTTTATTAAGCAGAAAAGAGCTCTTAACAGTCTCCTGGGATGTGTATCACTTTGTGGCCCAGGGATGCTAGAAACTCTTTGTAAACCCTCATCACCTAACTTCTTAAAAAAATTCTTTTACTAACATATAAAAAGAATAAGCACTAAAATATTAACTTTAGTAATCAACAGTGTAGGAAGGCAACCCTATACTGGGTATAATTTTTAGCATCATGCACTCAACTAAATGCTGAACTCACATGTTGGTTTATTTTTCCAGAAAACCATTGGAACTACCATTTGAAATACTTGGATCATCATGGAGCAGTGTTGGACTCATCTTTACAAAAATGGGACTCAAACATAACTGAAGATAAGGCTGTTACAAGGTCATGAAATGATGGTATTTAAGAACTATGTAGGATCATACATGAAATACTGTAATAAAACCTCAACAGTGTACCTGGTCCCAAGAGCACTGGCTTGTGACTCCTCAGATAAGTCTCAGATATGACTGTCAAGAATCATTTCAAAGAGTGCAAGGTTTCTCTGGCTCACAGTGAGAGATGGTACTAAACCAGTTTGTAATCAGAGGTATTTCCCCTTCTACCTTTTAACAGTTCCAGTTGAACTTACATTAATCTGACAAGGATTACAGCTAATGATACATAACATGGTCCAAAATCCTTTTATCAATTACATACTTAAACAACACATCTGACTAATTTTCAAATTTCCTTCCAACTGTAACAGTTTTGTCCCTCAGCAGCAGCTCTCTTTTTGGACACAACAGATGTGAATGTGATATACACATATTCACTTATTCCAGCTATGATCTGGAATGTGTATTTAGCAAATAATGACAGAGAAATCCTTCTCAGAGGACCCTCGCCTTCACAGACTGAAAACCAAAAAGACCATAGACTTATTTATTACAACACAACAGGGAAGAATCCTTAGAACATCCTGTTTACCGTCTCATATTTTAAGCAACCTGGTGAATTACAACCACTCCCAACTCAAGAATATATCGAGCAGTCTGGATGAAAATGCTGCACATGGTAATGCTTTGCACAATTCTGTGCTCAGAGCTTATTCCTACTGCGGAAAACATACTTTTCCTCCCATTTGCAGACACACTTCTGCAGTATGTATTCAAGTATTTACCTCCAGCACCCGTGGTATCCATCCTTTCCGGTAACCGTACGGGGGAGGTTCCCTTCGTGATGAGACCAGAGCAGTCTGCCTGGATCTTTGAGCTCTTGCTCTTTCTTCTAGTTCTAGCTGGTCTTGGGACAGCTGGGTTGGAGCTGGCAAAAAACTGCTCATCCACAGACAGACACCGAAAGAGATAGAAGGTTAATTCTGGTAACTTCACTCAGTACACTCAACTATGTGTGAACCAACTTCTAAGTTATTACTTTCTCTATAATCACTCTCTACAGATTAAAAAACAATCTATGGAACTTGAGCATTACACTCATAAATCTGGGAGCAGTAACTTCTGAGATTATAGGGGCAAAAGCAATGTGTGCTTTCTCAGCCTTCTGGAAAACTGCTATAAAAATTAATGCTAAATTCATCTACATTCAGTGTGTTTGAACAGGAGTGTGACAACGCCTTTTCTCCAACAGGAATGTCACATACCACTGCCTGCTCTTTCTACCCTTACGGAGAAGAAAAAAAACCCGCATCCCCAGACCCAACGACTCGCCCTTCCTTTTCCTCAAAGCAAACACACTCAAGATCTGTCAACAATCTCCCCCGTCAATGACCGACACCTCCCGGACAAACACAAGAAGTCGGACCCCAATTCCTTGACTTCCCGTTTTTTAGCTCGTCTAGTCCATGGAGCCCTTTTGCGTATTTGNGGGGGCTGCGCATGCGCCTGGCCCGCGGCGCGGCCCTGGGAGCTGCAGTCTCGGCGGCGTCACTGCCGGCGCGCGCGGGCGGGCCGCAAGGCATCCTGGGAGCTGTAGTTCCACGGGATCCCCGTTCGGCGCCGCCAGCGATCCCGGTCAGCGCTCCTGTGCTACACACACAGTCTCCAGCAAGCTCAGTAACTTCACGTTCATCCAGATCAAGGGGTCCAAGGGAAAAGCAGAAAACACAGAGCAAATGGATTGGAATAAAAATTCTTGTTCTGATACCTGCTACTTAGAAATCATTGAACTGGGACATGGGAGAGAAGGGAGGAAGAGAGGCTGAAAGTGGCATAAAATATATTAATTTAAAATAAAAACTTCTGGATTAAATACCAGGGGTTGTACTGCCTATGTTAAATGGGCATCTATATGTTCCATAGTTTTTCTTTAAATCAAGAGATGCACTCTTTAGAGTATAATTAAAATTTGGAATATGGAAAAATACTTCTCGAGGAGTTGTAATAGATGGGAACTGGGTGGAGCTTTGCATGGGAAAGTTTATATTCGTGTTGAAAGGGTGGCACAGTATATGCCACCATACATAACCAAAGACATTTAGTTATTAATTAGCAAAGGCTATCATTTCATCAGAGCTAGTGAATCACAGGGAAAGGAATCTAACTGGGCCAGGCACAGTTCATCTCGAAGAGAAACAGAAGCCACACAGAGAAGAAAAGTGTAGAATGTTTAAAGAAACAAATACTGTCTATTGGAAATTAGAAAACCGTAACTGCAGGAGGCAAGAGTCAATGCCTGTCTTGCAGTCTTCCAGTCAAATTGTCTATCTGATCGTCTAATCTGCAGGGCAGACTAGGCCTGCAGGCTACAATTTCTAGTACAGAGGAGATTTGGAGGAAGGTAAGGGCAGTCCTGTTGCAGTCTCTCAATACCCAAACCCATCATCTCCAATGGGAATCAGACTTCGGCTTAGCATTGTGGTGACAGCAACTCTGTCACCACCTCTATGAATGACAGATACTTCCCCTCCTCTCTGAGACAGCCGGCCTCTTATGAGCACTGTAGACAAAGCTAAAGATACAAGAGTTTGACACATACCATTTATCAATAATGTTCCTGAGCAAAACTCATCTGTCATCTCTTCTACACATTTCTGTCAGTCATCTAGTAACAGAATTGCTGTTGTCACAACTGGCAATATTGCCTTCTGATTCAGGAGCTTCTGCTCCCCATCAGAAGTTGCCAGGGCTTCTGTCTCTGTGGAAAAATTACATTTTTCCCCCTCCTACTTTAATGCTTCTCCTTCTTCCTTTGATGTGATGTATTTAATCCTGTATGGCAAATTTACAACTTTGTGAGGTATTTTGCAACACGGTTTATATGACAGCCACCATACAAATTTACTGTTTAGAAGGTAAAATTATAGGTGAGCAATCTGCTTCAGCTCCTGTTTTCTCAGTCTCAAGCTTGTTCTGAGAACTGTGCAGTCCCTTTCTCGTGGCAGACAGTGAGTTTCAGGTACTTGCTGTCTGGCTATAAGCAATACTGGTTCTTTTGGATATTTTCTTCCTCTTGAACCTCTGTTATTTTGTGGTTTGATTTTGATGTCTGACTTGGCTAATTTTTAGTTTGTGAATAGGAAAGGCTCTTAGCCCAGGACAGAGTGGACCATATGGTACAAAGGGATTGCACAAGCTTATTCAAAACCATATGGCTCTGTAAACATATCACAGTCTTTATTTTATGCAAGTGCTACAAGTCCAGCTGTTCCTAATCTGCATTACCTATCACATATTACATCTAAGTGCCTACATATATGGTTTAACTGGTCAAAAANCACTGGAGCCGCCCTCCCGAGCCCCGCGAGGGACACAGCGACTCGCAACAAAGACCGCTCGCCCTCCGTGACGGTGAGGGACCCTCGACAAAACCGCACGGAGCCGACCGGGCCGAGGAGCTCCTTCCTCCCGCAGGGAGAGCCCTGAACCAGGGCAGCGCCAAACACCCGCTCCCGCCGGGGCAGGGCCGGGTCCGCCCGGCCCTCTACGCTCTCCCTGCGGTCCCGGGCCGGCCGGCAGGCCCAGTGCCCAGGAGAGGCCGCGGCCCNAAAATATATTAATTTAAAATAAAAACTTCTGGATTAAATACCAGGGGTTGTACTGCCTATGTTAAATGGGCATCTATATGTTCCATAGTTTTTCTTTAAATCAAGAGATGCACTCTTTAGAGTATAATTAAAATTTGGAATATGGAAAAATACTTCTCGAGGAGTTGTAATAGATGGGAACTGGGTGGAGCTTTGCATGGGAAAGTTTATATTCGTGTTGAAAGGGTGGCACAGTATATGCCACCATACATAACCAAAGACATTTAGTTATTAATTAGCAAAGGCTATCATTTCATCAGAGCTAGTGAATCACAGGGAAAGGAATCTAACTGGGCCAGGCACAGTTCATCTCGAAGAGAAACAGAAGCCACACAGAGAAGAAAAGTGTAGAATGTTTAAAGAAACAAATACTGTCTATTGGAAATTAGAAAACCGTAACTGCAGGAGGCAAGAGTCAATGCCTGTCTTGCAGTCTTCCAGTCAAATTGTCTATCTGATCGTCTAATCTGCAGGGCAGACTAGGCCTGCAGGCTACAATTTCTAGTACAGAGGAGATTTGGAGGAAGGTAAGGGCAGTCCTGTTGCAGTCTCTCAATACCCAAACCCATCATCTCCAATGGGAATCAGACTTCGGCTTAGCATTGTGGTGACAGCAACTCTGTCACCACCTCTATGAATGACAGATACTTCCCCTCCTCTCTGAGACAGCCGGCCTCTTATGAGCACTGTAGACAAAGCTAAAGATACAAGAGTTTGACACATACCATTTATCAATAATGTTCCTGAGCAAAACTCATCTGTCATCTCTTCTACACATTTCTGTCAGTCATCTAGTAACAGAATTGCTGTTGTCACAACTGGCAATATTGCCTTCTGATTCAGGAGCTTCTGCTCCCCATCAGAAGTTGCCAGGGCTTCTGTCTCTGTGGAAAAATTACATTTTTCCCCCTCCTACTTTAATGCTTCTCCTTCTTCCTTTGATGTGATGTATTTAATCCTGTATGGCAAATTTACAACTTTGTGAGGTATTTTGCAACACGGTTTATATGACAGCCACCATACAAATTTACTGTTTAGAAGGTAAAATTATAGGTGAGCAATCTGCTTCAGCTCCTGTTTTCTCAGTCTCAAGCTTGTTCTGAGAACTGTGCAGTCCCTTTCTCGTGGCAGACAGTGAGTTTCAGGTACTTGCTGTCTGGCTATAAGCAATACTGGTTCTTTTGGATATTTTCTTCCTCTTGAACCTCTGTTATTTTGTGGTTTGATTTTGATGTCTGACTTGGCTAATTTTTAGTTTGTGAATAGGAAAGGCTCTTAGCCCAGGACAGAGTGGACCATATGGTACAAAGGGATTGCACAAGCTTATTCAAAACCATATGGCTCTGTAAACATATCACAGTCTTTATTTTATGCAAGTGCTACAAGTCCAACTGTTCCTAATCTGCATTACCTATCACATATTACATCTAAGTGCCTACATATATGGTTTAACTGGTCAAAAATGTTTACTGGGAAAAAAAAAAAAGAGAAGTTTTGAACTGAAAAACTGTGGGAAGTCTGGAGAGTTTTTCAACATTTGCAAAATAAACTATTCTAGCTTTGCTGTGAGAAGTCTGGAGAGTTTGAAACTTTTTCAACATTTGTAAAATAAACTATTCAAGCTTTGGTGTAAAGCAACATTTCTTGGCCAATTATAGTCTGAATTTGCTTGCTTTTTTGAAAGTGGGGAAATTCTCAAAACCAAAATGTGTTTAATTTATGATCTAATAATTTTCTGTTGTTGTTGTTGTCAGGTAGAATGCTGTTTTGGTTTGTTGTGGTTTCTTTGGGGTTTTTTTCCCATTTTCTTCTTGAAGTGAGAAAGCAATTTATTTTTTTATATTAGATGAGTTACCAGACCAAATAAATAAATTACTCACATAATTGTCTTTGAACCCAACCTGGTACACCTCCCATTACTTCTGTCTTCTGCTTCTGACAATGTTTTGATTAAAGAATTAGCACTATGCAACACTCAAAAGTTGTGTGCCACTTGGGTTGAGAATGGGCTAGCATTTAAAAAGCAAAGGAATTGTTAGCAATGGATCAGTTCTGCATAAGGATATTTCTGAGGAAGTTAGAGAGGAAGGAACACTCGGGCTTCTCTTAGTCACCATTTCCATCAGCTTGCAATCAATATGAATTTGCTATTAATAAAATTTGCATGTTTCAAAATGAGTGGTAAAATGCTCAGTGATACTGAGAGGAGAGTCATACAGGGTGAGCTAGACTAGTTGGTAAGTAGAATCCATCAAAAAAGATGTGTTTTAACATCACATTGTGCAAACTTCTACATCTGTAAGTAAGAAATTGGGGGTTAAATACAAACTGTCCTGTGAACCACTGACTAAACAGATCCATGAGGGTTATGAGACAGAAGCATCTTAGCATGAATTTCTTGTGCTATGAAGTTACAAGAGGCCTCATGAAGCCCATGGGTGTGGAAGTAGGGATATGGTAAACTCCAGAGGGACTCTGTTGTCCTGGTGTTCAACTTTCTAAAGAAATGCTGGAAGGTAGAAGAGGGGTAGAAGACTACGGAGATAATATAAGGCTAGCATTAGTTGGAAGTGAAGGGGGAATACAATAAATAAATTTCTTTTGTGGTGAAGTTTAAGAGGTAAATGTTATATTGCCAAATTAGAATGAGGTGAATTCCATTTATCTGTCCTTTGACAATTACATTACAAGGAGAAATAATCTGAGCAAATTAAAACATTCAGTATGTTTCACTCATTACAAAAAGATTGAGAGGTAATTTGACCATCCTGTGTGTGTACCTGTACAAGTCAGAAATACAAGATGTGAACGCATTCCTTAATCTCATAGAGGAAGGCAAAACAAGAACCAGTGACTAGAAGCAGAAATTAGGGAAATTTCCTGGGAAGAGATAATTTCATTATTACCAGATCTGCTTTGGGCAAGCCTGAGCAACCAGGGCCCATACAGGAATAGTCAGGTGAAACTTAATGTCCCACAATCACAGCATCAGACAAGAAAAGTGAATATTCTCTTCTGAATTGATATTTTTTGTGCATCTTCATGTATCTCCTATGTCTGAACTTTTTCTGAACCAGACCCAGTAATGGTTCAAAGATGCCAACTCCAGCAGAGCTTTGATAAAAGAAACATTAGGCAAGGAATGTTTCTGAGAATCTAAATACTATTTTGCCCAAATTAAAATCTGTTTCTAAGGGGGAAAAGAATATTAATTTCTTTTTGTTTTTATCATAATATTTTTTTGACAATATCTTTCTGGACAATAATCATACCAGGTTTCCACATGCATCTCTTCTCACAAAATGATCATGCCCAAACAATCCTCATTATGGTGAGTAAAGAGTAAAGGCTCTGCAGAGGTCTTAAACCTTGGTATGGCTGGGAACAGGGACATTTTGAGATGTGAACACCACAGCTGGTTTTAAGAACATATTTCTGATGCATTCCAAGGAGTCTTTTGGGGTAGATTTAGGCTGCTAAATCCTCTGCAACTTTTTTATCTATGTCAGCACTTTTCACATTCACAAATGCAGAATTAAATGGTTCATGAAATACCTTGTAACAAATTAAGATGACAATACAAAGTAATGGAATAAGCTATTGCTAATATCAGATATCTATATGCCTAACAGTTGCTGCACACTGTGGGGTAAAAATGATCAAAATAAATGACACTCCTTAACCCAAGGCATAAATTGTTCCACAGGTAGGATACTAAACAGTGAAAAAGAAGAGATTTACCTAGATGGAAAGGTTCAGCTACATCAGCAACCCCTGCACTTCTCATTCCCTTAAGAGGTTACAGGCAGCACTCAGAAAGAATAATTATAGTGGGGGCAAAAAGATTAGAAGGTCTATTAGTACTTTTGTAAAAAACCCTTTAAATTCTTCAAGCCGTGTCTGTGTTCTCTGGAATGACTGAACTGGAGGCTGGGTTAATTTCTGTTATTTGTTGTACTTTGTAGAAAACAAAACTTTCTCAGAGAGGAAAACATGTTCTCATGTACTTCTGAAAAACCCCACAGACTCTGGTTTTGCAAACATCTTGGAAGCATTCCATTCCCAGCTGATAAACATGTTTTCACACAGGACACGTTGGCCCACTGACACTTCCCAAAGAACTGCAAGAAGTGGAGTATCCTTTAGGCACCAAAAGCTTTAGCAAACAAAGTAAGGGGAATGTTGTTGCCCACAGAAATGATGAGAGAGTGATGAAGGTGGCACATAATTGTCTAAACTGATATGCACAACAATGTTGAGCAATGGCCTTGAGGGAAGAAAATACTAGTAGAAGTGTATTTTGTTTCTCACCTAAAGCTGGGCTCTCCAAGCAGCACAACACCTTCTGTTGTCACATTCAGACTTTGGTCATTACTCACTCACAGGGACTGAATGACCTTGGGCAATGGGCATGTTTTTGTCCAGAGATGTCTTATCCAAATCTTGGCTCTGGGCAGTATGATTGGTAAGAAGGTGCTATTCTAAAATTTTGTGTCTTCCAGAGTCAGTTCCGAGCTTTCTGTTGCTGATATAAAGGCAAAACCTGCCAATCTCCTTTTAAGTTGTACTGAGAATGGGGGTGGATTTGGCCTAACTGCAGACCTGTGGAAGTATGTCAGTCTGTCCTCTGGAATTAATTCCAGTTAAATGGCTGTATTCCCTGTCTCACATATTGGTTTGCACATCTGTCAACCCTTATACAGAGGTATTTGTAATATTTCTTCTGGTGACCGGCACTAATAAGAAAGAAATCAGAAAATATTTGAGGAGTACAGATCTCTAACAGCAGAGATCCTATCAGCCAGACCTTCAACTTGTATGAATATGCACTGCTACAGTAATTTTTAAAGCTGGATTTGTTTGCAGCTGCAGAAGACAGATCTGCCTCAATATTTGTGTTGCTGACCATTCACTGAATGGAGGGACAGATCAGAACAGTGAGAAAAGAACAGCTGGGTCAAGCTGTTCTTCCCACTGTGCTGGTAGCAATTTCTCACCATATCGTTTCATATCTCTTTGTGAGATAGTTATTGGGGTCCATAAAATCATATGATCACCTGCTTTCTGGGACTCTCCTGATGTCTTTTCCCATGCCTCCTCCGTGTACATGAGGAATGTTTGGTATAAGTGAGCCCTTCCAGATGTCTTGCCATGTTTTTCATTGAAATTAATCTAAAAAAGAGGTTGATTCTCCATAGGGAGGGCTGATGTTGACCTTCTGTCCTCACTTCAGGCTGTCTGGCTGCTCTTCCCGTTCCTGTGCTTGGGGCACAGAGGCCGAATCTTTGGGTTTGTATCTGCATTTCATGAGATTCACACCTGGGATGTAAATGTCTTCAACAAGAACAAAAAGGAAACGCTTTTCACTGTCTTTCACAGCAATTTGGGGTAATCTGAGATTTAATTTATTCAGCAGTTGAAAAGGAAAGGGAAATCAAGCCAGCATCTTTCTTTCAAGCCAAGGTTTTTCTTGCCTACCCTCGTGTAGGCTCACACAAAAGAGCTCTGATCGCTCTAACTAGGTGCTTATTCTAATTATAGAAAGATTTAGCGTTGGTTACATAATTGCTCACTGCACATCAGCACACGGCATTGTTATACTACAAAAGCTTCTTTTTTATTTCCCTCTCCGCAGCAGACCCAGTGTCAGCCTGTTTAACTGAGAGTTGCAGGGAACAAAATTAATCTGAAGCAACCTCCCATAGCTTTTCCAGGGGAGGCCAGAAAAATCAGATGCTGACCTGCTCCCATTGCTGGGAGCATTGCCAACATGTGGGATCTAGAGGTTAAAGCAGGGGATTGATAGCCTGGGCAGCAGTCTTTTAAGCATTGAGTAGAAGCAGCAGGCTCTGGTCAGGAATCAGTGGTTGTTCTGCAGTTACAGTCTCTCTTTTTGTTTTTTATATGCAGAAGCACAGTAACTTTAAATGGATATCCCACTGTCGTGCTCAGTATCAGCCTGAGCTGTAGAGGTCATGAATTTGCAAACACAAAAATCCATAGCAAAATTTCCACAGGCTTTACTAGGCACAGGAGTATTAGATCTTTCCCCCATACTTCTCAGATTTTTTAATTATGTGATTCAGATTGGTTACCTAATTTTCAGTCAGCACTTCTTCCTCTCTTATTTTCTCAATAGTACATCAGCACATCTCCCTAACTTATGTTCTTCCTCTTTTCCTTCTAAACTGTGAAGTTTCCTTACAACAAATAGTCTTTCCTACACAAATTTGTAATGGTCCAAGACTAAGTTGTGATGCTTCACTGTCCTGCAGCAGTTCAAAAGCTTCCATGTGTCTTAGAAAGGAAGGAAACTTAAGGGATTGTAGCCATTTTAGCCATTACATGGCTGGTGCAGCAACTGGCCACGTGGGCCCTATATTCTCAGCATGCTGGCAGGGTAATCACCCTTAACTCTGCCCTTCATCATTTGTAGCTGCAATTGTTTCTTAGAGACAGTATCTAGCAGGAGGCCCACATTGTGCAAGCACCTAGTTAAGCTCTGCCGTAGAGTATGAGTAGGGAAAACAAAAGTGAAGTGAAGCAGATGGAAACAAAAGGGGTACTGTGGCAGGTTGACCCTGCCTGGATGCCAGGTGCCCACCAAAGATGCTCTGTCACTCCCCTCCTCAGCTGGACAGGGAGAGAAAATAATGAAAGGCTCACAGGTTGAGATAAGGAGAGGGAGAGAGTTCACTCACTAACTACCATCACAGGCAAAACAGATTTGAATCAGGAAATTGATTGAATTTATTACCAATCAGATCAGAGTAGGAGAATGAGAAATAAACCCAAATTCTAAAAAACAGCATCCCCAACCCTTTCTTCTTCCTGGGCTCAACTTAAAGTTTTCTCTATTTCCCCTCCCACAAAAGTGCAGGGTGACAGGAAATGGGGGTTGTGGTCAGTTCACCACATGTTGTCTCCACTGCTCACTCCTTACACTCTTCCCCTGCTCCATTGTGGGGTCCCTCCCATGGAGACAGTTCTCCACAAACTTCTCCAAGGTGAATTGTTCCCATGGGCTACATTTCTTCATGAACTGCTCCAACATGGGCCCCCCACAGGGCCACAGGTCCTGCCAGCAAACCTGCTCCAGCATGGGCTCCCTCCTCTATGGGTCCACAGGTCCTGCCAAGACTCTGCTCCAGCGTGGGCTACCCACGGGGTCACAGCTCCCTTCAGGCATTCCCTTGCTCTGGTGTGGGGTCCTCCACAGGCTGCAAGTGGATCTCTGCTCCACACAGGCCTCCACAAGCCACAGGGGGACAGCCTGCCTCACTATGGTCTTCATCCTCATGGGCTGCCATGGAATCTCAGCTCTGGTGCCCAGAGCACCTCCTCCCCTTCCTTCTTCACCGACCCTGTTGTCTGCAGAGCTGTTCCTCTCATGTATTTTCACTCTTCTCTGAGCAAAATTGCCTCCACACAATAACATTTTTTCCTTCATAAATGTTATCACCAAGGTGTTACTGCCATCTCTGATGGACTTGGTCTTGGCCAGCGCCAGGTCCATCCTGCAGCCAACTGGCATTGGTTCTAGACATGGAGGAAGCTTCTGGCAGCTTCTCACAGAAACCATCCCTGTAGCCCTCCCTGACTCTAAAGCCTTGCCACACAAATCCACTACAGGTACCCAGCAAATATTCCAAATATTATGTTGATCTTTCATTAAAATATTTAATATACCATTGTCTCACAGCCAGGGAGAAGGTAGATGAGTTACCTCTACAGCACTTTTCACAGAGGTTTGGATGAAAAACCTACTTATCCTGGAAGAGAGACTTTTCATCAGGATCTTTTCCTGAATACAATGTCATGCTTTATTACTTTTAGAAGCTGAGACATTTGCTACAAGCATTTCTAGATCCCCTTTTCCCCATTTCTATCCTTTTGGGTGCAACTGCATCCCTGCAAATATGAATGGAAATGCAGTATGGTGATGCTTTCCTCAATTTGTTTGTGTTTCCAGAATCCTGATGGAAATAATAGCTCTCAAAGACTTATTAAGAACCGTACGGTCTCATTCTGGTTTTGGTCACTAGCATTCCTTTAAAGTGTTAAGGATTTATTTCAGTAGCTATGTCCTCATGTCTGTCCCAAATACTTCCATCATAGGTTCCCAGGTGTTATTGAATTGCAGGTTCTCTTTTATCAGAAAGATATCGTCTGGAAACAACAGTGAGTTTCCTTCTTTTCACAACGGGAGAAAAGTTCAATCAGAAATGCCAAGTTTCAAGTGGGTGACTATCAAGCTGGGTATTTGCTCCAGAGAGTATGAATCTTTTACATTATTTATGATGATTCAGCAATATTTTTCCATTCTCTGCTTTGTTCTTTCTTTTATTGCAATCTTTATTGCAAGAAGACTTTGATGGAGAGATTGGTTTTGCATTGAACCTTGAATATGATAAAATGTATTACCATTTTCATTTCTTACAGTAAGCAGCTAAAGATCAGCTGCAGAGAACACTTTTTTCTCATTCTGCAACTATTTTCCTATTGCCAACAGCCCCTTTATTCTTGATGAACACAGCTGTTTTACTGGACCATTCTCTTTGTTGGAGAACAGCAGTTTCTGAGATATCTGTGATACACATCTCTTTGGCTTTTGGAATACCCTTAAACATAAGCTGATATTAGACAGCCACGTGTGTGCATCTCAACGAATGATCCAAACTAAGTATAACTGCATGGGTTATGCGATGGATTTACACTGCTTGAGGATCTGACCACATGATGGACAACATTTGGTTCGTGTTCAGCAGGAGCAAAACAAGTGTTGCAAATCTTGTCACCAGAATCCCACTGACGAGAGCACTCGGGCGCTCCCTCAGCACCAGGCGCAGACATGGTGCTGCCAGCCCATGTTCCATACGTTCTATTGCATAGGTGACCGTGCTTACACTCGGCCTTGATGTGGTGCAGTGCTCAGACTCATAAAAAGAAGTATTCATAGTGCCCTGGTCAAACCTGCAGCCTTCATCAAAGAGCAGTTCTGACTTCCAGTCAATGCACACACCAGTGCCTCTCCAGCACCTCTCACAGACGTGGAACAGGAGGGCCCCAAGTCTGATGTTTCCACCTCCTCTCATGATTTCTGATATATGCATCTATGTACGTATATATACATACGAACTTTCTCCCTGCTGCAGAGCTTTCGGTGAGAAGACACGGGAGGCCTGCTGGACCATTCTGAAGCCTGGTATTTTCTNAGCCGGCGCCGGCCCCTCGCGTCCCTCCCAGGCAGAGCCCCGGGGCGGCTGGCGGCCCGAGCGGCCCGTGCGGGGCTCTGGGCGGCGCTGCCTTTGCGGCCCCGCTGCCCTCGGGGCGCTCAGCCCCCGCCGCTGCCGCGGGGCACCTTCGCGGCTCCCCCAGGGAAGCGGCTCCGGCTCCGGCGCGGCCGCCCTGGGGCAGTAGAAGGCCGGCTGTAAGGCAGCGGGACGTCACGGGTGGGAAGTTGTGTGAAGGTCAAACGTGCCACCTCGGCTAGGTGAAAGACGAGCTGGAGGTGATCCGTCAACGCTGGGCTTAGTAATGCGAGGCAGTGACATCGCGAGGCGTGTTTTACAGCTGACAGGGTCATTAAGATACCCCTGAGGGTGTACTAGTGCCTCATTTATGTGGAAAAGGCTCCTCGACACCTTATGCAAAACTTTAAAATACAATTTATTTCTGACAATTCCGTTTCTGTACCTTACATTGGAGGGGTTTTAATTATTCCCTTTTTATTGATACAACACATTAAGCATGAAAGCAGGAACTTTGTTGCTGAAGAATTCAGCTGTTCTGCCTGTTTATTTGCTACCTAAAGTTGCCATCTTCTCTTTGTGACGTACAGCTGGTGGGTATGGCAATAGATGTGATGTCACAAACTGCAAATTATACCTTCAGGTAGAAATAAGATGTAAGAACAGATGTAAGAACAGAAGCATCTTGCTTTCAATAAAATGTTCTTTTAGTAGTTGAGAAAGTGAAGGGAAAAATAGTGAAAGAGTGAGGCGCATTTTTTGTGTTAAAAAAGTCATTGCACCTTTCACTATTCAATAAATGAAATGTTACAGAAAAGTACAGTGAGCAAAAATGGCTTAATTAAAACACATTGCAGAAAAGACTTTTGAAGGTGAAGAAGGATACAAGAGATGTCTGTACGAAAGAGATTGGTTCTCCACGAAAAAGCCCCAAAATTTCTAGAATTCCAGTGAGGCAGGAGGAGGAGGGCAGCTTTGTTTTGGGAAGTGCATGTTCATTTGGCTGCAGTCAAGGGTCCAGGTTTATTTTCTCTTGAGTTTGGTTGTAGATTCAAAAGAGTCCTGTTAAGTCAGCTACCCATTCTGACAGGAGAAAGCTGGGGTACTGCAGGCAGCTCTGACAAGCACTGACAGACTATGTCTCAGCTTTTCTGCCTCACAATTACCTAGGGCTTGTAAGGAAATAAAAAAGTTTAGCTAAGGTTCATGTACAGAGGTCTCCTGTGTTATATTAGCTTATTTTGCTGATTGTGTTCTTGTGAGCCGTTTTTGAACGACTTGACCTGTGTCACCACATGCATTTTTTGCTTACAAGGCTTCTAAGAGAAAAGGCCAAAGCCAGACTGACCCTGCTAAAGCTTCACAATGAGAAGTAAGAAAGTTTCTCAGTCAGGTCTAGGAGTGGGAGGATTAGTGGACTCCATCTTGAAGGGGTAAGAGCCTGCACTCTGTCAAGGGTGCTCTTGGGAGCTTGCAGTGTAGGTGAATGTGCCTTTTGATTTGTGGTATAAGCAGAAAGAATGGTCAACTGTATTCTCTGTCCAGTACCAGCCATAGGGAAAAGAGAGAAAAATATACTTAATTCATTATTTTTTTTCAGGTCTGAATCCGCCAAGGTGACATAAAGAAATGTATTATATATATTACATGTAGTGAGTTACATGTTTACTTTACGTACTGCAAACAATGAATGCAGTGATCCAAAGTTCTTCATGTGGGAAGTGTGTTCATTCCCCACCCTTGTCTCCTAGAGAAAAAGCGATCGAGAAGTGTCTCACCTCAGGCCAGTGCTGGACCTGTGACAGAGCCAGGAATAGGCTGTTGATTCCTGCAGATGTCTGTTCTGCCAGTGCAGTCCCTGCCTGGCACTTGAATGGGGTGGTGATTATGAGAAAACAAATCTCACTGGGTCACTCTGATCAGGTCCCCCATCCCCTGCATTCTGCGTGGCTGTCTGACTGCTGGAGTTGCATGCAACCTCCTAGAATGCATTGCCTCTTCCTAGACCACTGGTCAGCAGCGAGGAACTTTCAGAACTAGCCTGGTAGAGTTTCTAACAAGTTTTGGGTGCCTTCATGTTGCAAGAGCTCTTTTTAAACCTGTTTTTTTGTATCTTCTGTTGTCCCTTTGCCGTCTACCTATGCTGTGGTATCTTCAAAAATTTATGTTGAAGAAATGGCCTATTGCTAGGATCCAAATTGACTTTTGGTGATCTTACGCTCCCTTCTTTCTGTCCACCTGTTGTTTCTTATCCTTGAAAAGCTTGGAATCCTGAACAAGTGTTTTGTTGCGGATGTGCAAGGTCTAGCAGTGAGTTACTTCTGGATTTGTGGCCTGTAGACACTGTTGAGTTAGGAATAGCAATGAATAGCTTACATTCAGTTGCTGGGTAATTGCTTGAGCTCTTGGCTGGAGGCAGTGCTAGCAATGTGTCATTAGGAAAGGAGCAATTAAAACTTGGATTGTCAGGTCCTTTGGGGCTGTAGGCATCAGATTACTAAGTCCTTATTAGATGTTACAGTTGCTGTTTTGTGTCTCAGCAGGGTTCAGCAGTCATGGCACGAAGGGCTTTGAAACTTGCCTCATTGACAGCAGCTGCTTCTGGCATCTATGTGTATGGAAACAAGTTCCTGGATCCTAATGATTTTGGAGTTGTTCGTGTGGGCCGAGCCATTGCCACAGTAAGTTTTACCGTAGTAATGTGCAGGAAGATTCCTAGATGGGTAAGGGAATTGAAGTTCACAGGAACTTGGGATTTCCTGCATTCCGTCTGCATTTCCAGTTGGCAGCTGGCTCTGGAAGTCAGAAGGTCCACAGAGAGCTAGCTCTTCAAGTTCTTGACACAGTGGGGAAAAAAGATGTGAAAGCATGTAAGAAATAGAGCTGCTGTTTGCACATTTTGAAAAGAAACAAAAGGAGCTACTGGGCTGCAGAGAGCTGTCTCTGCTTCCCTGGATGGGGTGGGACCTTCAGAGCAAGGGCTGACTTTGGTCCCACATCTTCCTCAGCAAAGTCAGTTGCCCAGGTATGGTGTCCTGTGGCCTTTAACAGCATCTTGGTTCAAGCCATCTTCTCTGCATATGCCATTTTTGACACTGGAACATTGTTTTAGGGATCCTGGTTGTTGTATTGATAAACTGTGGTAGCCATTGCCCTGTGACCCTTAGTATGAGAGATTTGGGTAGAGAAGGACTGGTGTTTTGAGGGTCATTCTCAAAGCAAAAGTAAAGTGAGGATGGGAGATGACATACTTCTGAGGTTGGAGTAGTTTCCAGATTTATAAAATAAATGCTGCATCTGTCTAGCATCACTGCTATTTCTCAGAAAACCTGAGAACGGAGACTGCAGCCAAATAGGCTTCTGCCTTCTCCTTGAGGATATTCACTGATGAATCCACGAGCAGCCAGGAACATGAAGAGCAGACTCTGGAGGGGGTATCAGTCTCCCTGTACCTCAGTTGCATTATACATCTGTCACTTCAGGCCACAATCTCCATCATTTACAGACCCCCAGTGGTAAGCAGCTGTCTGTCTGCATTTTCTATGACTTCTAAGCACTTCATTAATGAGTTTTACAGGGAGTCAGCTCCTGAGGGCAGATACAATAAGAAACAAACTCTGTGGGTTGGCTCAGGTGCCATGTGCATGCAGCATCATGAACTATTGAAAAATGAAATGTTTATTTTGAAAGGGTGAAGGCAGAAATACAAACTGTAATCTTTTCTTCTTATCTAATAAATGCTAAGCTTTGTGCTCTGTCCCTAACCGTAAGGCAACACTGCCCAGTGGTAGGGAGGAGCTCTTTCCCTTTTAAAGCATAGGCAATTGAGCATGGAGAGGGAATGCAGCTTATTGTGACTGGAGGAGAATCTGCTGTTCAGACTCTTTGGAGTCTCCAGCATTCTGCCTGCTTGACCATTGTGTTTCTCAGTCTTTCTGAAGCCACTGTTTTTGTTGCAACCTTCTGTTTAAGACAAAATAAGTGAGAAGTGTGCAGTGATGAAGCTGTACAGTTTGTCTCTGTTTTGAGTGATGGTGAGAGATTACTTTCCTGATGAATAGAAAGTAGGGGAAAGGAGATTTCCTTTGCTTTAGATGCTGGCAAATCTACAGACATGCTTGACTTTCATGTTCTCTGCCTTCAGGGAAGTCACAAGTCATTGACTGTAAAGCGCTTCACTGGCCCTGCTCTTAAATGCATTAGAGGGTTTTGCACCCATAGCTGCAAGCAGTGACCCCAGAAACCAAGCTACTAGTGCTCAGTCTTCTGCAGGTGATGGCAGCATGTGCTTAAATCTGTGTGTCTGTCTGCTTTTCAAACAAGAATGTTCTGTCTCTTTTTGCATTGTGACTTTCCTCTGGTGTATATGACTGCATATGGTTGGGTTGCTTCTGAGAGATTCTTTAGTCCTGCTGCACCAGTGACTTCTGCCTTCCCAGCTTGGGTCTGCTCCTTGTTGGACAGAGGTCAGCTCTTGTCTGAGCATAGGCAGTCCGAATTGCTGTCATTCCTTAGCCATGGACCAGGTGAAGCCAGTAGAGCAGACATGTTTGCTACTAAGAAGCTCAGCTTTGGACTTGCTGTTTTTGTAAATGAAAGGTAAGACTCTATAGCAAACAAGTGATTTTGGGTGTTGGATATTGGAGGCATCTACATAGACCTAAAGTATCTGTCCTTGAGTCAAAACCTGCCCAGGCTTCTTACCTGGATGCTTGATTCAATCACTGGATCATAGCCAGGCAAAAGCAAACTGTAATGAAGAGATTGTAATGCTTAAGAGCTAGTAAGTTCAGCAGCAGACACAAAAATTTAAGACAACTTATTGTATGGCAAACAAAAGAAAAGAGAAGCCTGGACAAAAGAACACATGGGGATCAAGAAACCTTACCCATCATTAGGAGACTCTAGATGGCTTTCATCTGAGTATGATTAGAAAGATCTCAGTCACTTGTATTTTAAGCATGCTGGTTCAGTAGTTCTTTGCAGACTCCATAAAAAACTTGATGAAGCTCACTAGCAGAAAATTTCTTCTTAAGCCTCAGTTTACAGAACTGGCTCTTGGTTATGTATGGGTAGATGACTATTCAGGGGAAGCATTGTGCCATGACTTGGTAAGATGTAAGGATAGGTTTAGGAGCAGTGGAGGAATGTATGGTGTTGAGAATTCATTGACACAAAGTGGAAGCCCAAGTCTTTGGGACATTTGACACTGGATAGGATACAAGATCAGTGAAAGTAATGTGGCATTTGTAAAGGGACTGGTTGATTTTGTAGGTCTTTCTGTATCTCCAGGCCTCAGTCTCACCCTGTAACATGAATGAGAGCACTAGTCTTGGATGAGAATGAAGTTAGTGGTGTGAGTAGCATCATGCTGCAGAGTTTCTATATTCTGGTAAAATTAGAAACCTGGCAGAGCAGTTGTGCATTTGCCATATTCCTTTGAGAGTATCCTGGTTGTTTTGGTTATGTGGAAGGAGCATTCTGTGCAGTAACTGGAATACATCTTAGATGGTGGCAGGGATTTGGCAATGTCAGAGTTGCCTACCAGGATCATCATAATATTAATTTAATGTTTAAGATTACGATGTAATTAGCAACCGCCTAATTAATTCCCTCTTCCTTTGTAATACAGGCCAATCTGTTAGCTGCTTCTTTTCAAGTTGGAGGTGATAATTACCCTCGTGGACCAGAGATAAAATAAGAACAAACTCAAGCCTTCACGCAAGGCTGATTTGAACCTCCCTCCACTTCAAAGTTTTCTTTGAGGTTGTGAAGATGCTTTGAAAAATTTTTCTTCTGAATGGTCTCTGTGTAGCTGTGCAGCTCCTGAGTTCACCAGGGGCAAGAGAGCATGAAAAGCCAGAAAAAAAATTTGCTGTTCTCAGCTTACAATTTGGAAAACAGGGAACATGAGAAACCTAACCTCCACAAGGAAGGAGTGTATCTGTTTGTAACTGATTCCCAGCTTGGTCCCCTCTTGGATACATTTCTCAGTTTTTGAATGTTTCCCTATTGTCAGTTCACTGCTTTTGTCTCAAATCAAGTTTGATTCTCTTGCCTCCCTGGTTTTCATAATACATCACCTGTACTTTATGTCCTTCCTGGGCATGTTTGTGATGAAAGGTGGGGCTAGTATCCTGTGCCAGAATGGGATGCTACCCCTTCAGTAGGGAGATTTTAGGAAAACTGACTTTCGATGGAAGTTGTGCAAATGTGTTTTTGTGGCAAGGATCTTGGAGTTCAAATGGCAGGTTAGTGGACAGGCTCCTCCAGGTGTAGATTCCCTTCTCTCCCTCCAAACATGACCTGTATGCTTCACTTCCATTCACTGGCATTTTGACTGTGGAAAGAGAGGAACCTCAGTCATAGGAATTGTGAAATACCCTAGATCTGTTTTCAGAAATCATTGAGGTACTTAGGAATCTAATTCTATTGTCTGTGGCTATGTCTAGCCAACAAGCTTCAGCTGGATCCCCATATTGTGATTTTGTAATTGGATATCTGACCCTTTGGGCCTTGTAGTCTTCTGTGCAGTTGAATGTCCCCAAAAGTACTGCTGCTTGTGCTAATCTATGAGCTTGTCTTCAGTCACTCTGTTCCCTGCTGAGCCATCTGCCCAGAGTGAGCTGGTTAGGCAGGTTGGAGGTGTGAAGATGCAGTGTGGGATAACCGATGGGGCACAAACAGGGTCTGCATGGCCTCTGTTACTAGCAACAGACCTTATTGTGGAAGCCTCAGATGCCTGACTGAGAATGGGAGTCCGCTGTGCAAGGTGCTGTACAGAGATTAGGAAAATGCTTTGAGCTCCTCAAATAGAAGAGAGTAGAGACTGCCAAGTGTTGCTTATTTTTAATAGCTACATATCAATGAGGCCCCTGCCCTGCTTTTTATACACATTCATTGAAATTGAAATATTTCAATTTAATTTATTAATGAGTCTGTTACCACAGGCTTCACTGTGGAGCCTAAACTTTGAAGCCTAAGCTACATATATTCTCCTTAACAGAAGTCTTATTGTTTTGATAACTGCAGAGCTTGCTGAACATTTCTGGTTTCATTTGCAGACGGCAGTTATCTCCTATGACTACCTCACCTCTCTTCGGAGTGTCCCATATGGAACAGAGGAGTATGAATTCCTCAAATCACAGGTAAGTAATAGCACTGAACTGTGTTCTCTGGAAACTGCAAGGCTGTACAGTTGTGTTGCCAAAACCATTGCTGTAAAGCTGTCAGTTTAATAATTCAAAATGCTTTCTACCAAATTGTTAAGAGCAATATTAGATAACAGCTCCATATTAGATAAGCTTCTTGCAGAACCTGCATTGCCCAGTGGCAAAGGTCCCTTTTCAAAAGTAGCCATGTGCAGCCAGTGCTCACTTATGTCCAGTGGAGATTCAAGTACTCAGTGTATGGGTAAGATGCATCTGGGCTCTGCCACTGGTTTGCTGCTACCCAGACTGGTTTTGTGGAGGTCAGTGCTGAGAGTGGCCTGGTAGTCCTGCTTATTGGTTGGTAATGGCCATAACATGAAGGCTGAGGGATTTAAGTAAAAGGAGTGTCTTGAAAGCAAAATAATAGGGTTGAGTCAGACTTTCAGATCTCTGAGGAAATGAGAATTGTGCGAAGAAATGTTTTTCCCATTGAAAACACATTGTTGTTTTGATATCAGTAATTAACGTTAATAGAAAAAAAACATTTCTAGTGAGAAGGAAGATAAGCACCCTTATTGTTTCTCTCAAGTCTTGCGCTGCACCTTTCATTACAGTGTACAGCCCTATAGTACCCTGAGCTGTGGTTGACACCCAGTTTTAGCTGAGTGCATATGGTGTATGTAGCCAGGGTTTCTCTGCTATTCCAGCTTAAGGCTCCTTGGACTGAGAAATATGGCTTGTGCCAAATTAGGCCAGTCTGCACAGTGTGTTTGAAGTAAGGTCTTTAACCTCATTTTTATTCTTAATGCATGTTGGATTTAGGCCTCTGATGTAGTCACAATGCATGGAGTGGTGGTCTCCAGAGATTCTCAGTCTGGAGGGACTCTAAAAATGGAAACAGTATTGGGTAAGGTAGAAATTGGTGACATTGCTTTAGTATTCCTCTGGCAGAAAATCCACATCATCAGTTTGCTCTTTTTTGGAATAGTTTGCAGAATGGCTTCCTTGGGCTTGTTCTCATCCTCTCCTGTCTAATGATGCTAAGCTGTTCTGCTGTAGCTCCCCATCCCAGATGAGTGCCACTGATGCCCTGGAATAAAATGGAGATAGATGTGTTGTAGTCTGGAGCTTCACTATCTGCCCATGTCTCTGCCCTCTGCCTTTGAAATCTGCTTTGCAGAAGGGCTGCTGTAGCTTTCTTAGTGATACCCAAGTTATGGAGTTATTGGTGCTGTGGATAGCTTATCATTTGGCAGAGTCTGCAGCAGCTGTTGCAAATTCCTGATCTTCTCCCATGTCTCCTCATAGCTTCATTAACCTCTGTCATGCAGGCTTTGATGGTTTGTCAATCCATGCCCCAAGCAGCCTGAAAGGGCCCTGTTTGCTGGCGCTGCACAGATCTGCAACCTCCCTGGTTTGCAGCCAAGACTAGCTGAGTCAGCTGTGTGTGGCAGAGCCAGCAGCAAGCACAGCGTGCTAACATGGCATGGGAGAACTCTGTGGCATGGCCAGCACTAACCATTGGCTGCCTAAAAGGGCATGAACTGGGAGATAGAAGGAAGTTGGCATGGGCATAGCCTGAGTTAGTAAAACTCGTTGGCCAGTCGAGGCCTGCCCTGCTATTGGCAGGTGTTATGGAGTGCCACCACAGAGCCTGGCAGTGACAGCACTTATGGGTTCCTCAGCAGCAAGCCTGTAGAGCTTGTACTAGTGAAGCATCAGTTTGGCATGGGAGATTTTTTGGGGCCTGGGACGGTTCTTTTTTTTTTTTTTTGCACACCAAACCCTTTATCTCAGTGCAGTTCTAAATGAATGGCAACCAAGTCTTACCATCTTTCAGCTCTTCTAACTCTCTGTGGCAGTTGATTTTGTTGGTCTGACATTAGCTCAGAATCACTTGTAAGAAATTGCCCCATTAGAGGTGGTATTCAAGATTAGTCACTGGGCCCAAGAGGATGTGAATGCCCCTCCCGAGTAAGTGTTGTGTGGTAAAGATACTTATCCAGATGTTGCTTCTAATAACTGCTGACCTGGATAGATCTCTGGTGCTCTCAGCCATTCATCCTACTCTCTTTGCTTTCTGTCCTTCCAGTGAGGCCAGTTTAACCTCCTCTTCATAAACTGAGAGTTTGGAATTTTCTTTTTAAGCATGTGTGTGAATTGGCTACTGATTTCCAGACTCAGTTTTGGTGCTGTGCCTGGAAAAGAGGTTCTATGAGGCAGGGTGTGTGTGTATGTGATTTGGTGACCATGGGACTGCAGATAGTGCCAGAAGGTCTGGATGAGGCTGCTGTGCCTCTACCTCCACTGAGGGGGCGCAGCTGCTTATACGTCTGAGACAAGCTTGCAGCTGGGAGTTACAAAACACTTCTTTCTGTGGATCTCCTTCTGGTACTCAGCATGCTGGTAGGTGCTGCTCCACTGCAAATAATGCTTAACTCGCTCTACATGGATTCCCAGTGAGCCATTAAATTGGAGTCTTTAAATTACCCAGGGTCTTGAATGAGAGATGGGAAGCTTCAGTGGCAACACCAGTCTCACCAGTCTCTGAACCTATTGGGGCCAAACAGGGACATAGTCATTAGGAAACAATTAAATGCAAAGCACATTAAGAAGGAAGTGGGTTCCCCATGGACTTTTAGCCAGGTTCCTGCATAGTTCCAAGGAATTATCTTCAATCTTATTATATTTTTCTGTCCCTCATGGACCACATTTGATGCTAATACTCTCAGCCCCTCAGTTCTCAGCACTTTTTTATGGCCAGCAGATTGGGGGTGTTTTACTATTTTCCTTAAGGCAGGAAGCATTAAGTGGGAATTTGCCATGTGTCCTGAGGTTGGTTTGCCTCTTTCTGGTTCTCCTGTCAAACACAAGATAAGAGAATCCACTTACCTGGTGGCACGCATAGGCCTTCCTCAGCAGCAGCCAAGAGAAAAAAAAGGTCTTCTCTTTTCCATTGCTGTCTGTAGCAGGAACTAATCTGCTTGAGTGCTCAGGCTTTATGTCCTTCCCAGTGGTTGCTTCCTCTCCCCACTGGTGGCTGGACCACATAGGAAACTTGATCTTTCTCCTAAGTTAAAGATCCTTTCCTGGGGTCCATACTCTTTTCCTGCATATGATGATAGAGCCAGTGTACTGTTGTCAAGGCCAGTGGTAGCCATGGTTGGCCTCAAGACATTGTATGTTTGTAGGTCTAGTGTCAGGAGCATTAGAGGAGATATGAACTCCCTTTGCTTCATGTCTGGTTCATTAAATGATTCTGGACATCTTTGCCACATGTAAGCTTGGGCATTTCTTTTAATTTCTGCACCTGCTTGTACTGGGTCAGAGGAGGAAGGAGGGCAGTCTGCTCACTGCCATTTCCTTAACTATTGCTTTCTCAACAAACCACTTTATTCTGTAGAATGCTGCATTTCTCTGACATTCTTCTGCATCCTTGAATGTTGGCCTTTTTGAGTGTTTGTCTTCCCAGTCTCAAGTCAGCCTACCTTGTGACATTTCCAGCGTGCTTCTCATTGTAGTGTCTGGATGTCTTGGCTGACACTTCCTACATTGCTGGCATCAATTTCTGTTGATTCTGCTGTCAGTCAAGAGTTGCGTCACAACATGCAGTTTGTTTAAGGGCTGGCGTCAGTGGGATTCTGAATTGTCAGTATAGTAAGATGATTGCAATGGGTCGGTTGGCTTGCAGATTTTGGCACAAGTGGCCACAGTTGAAAATCCTGAGCAGGGCTCAGGATTTTTGTCATTTTCCTTCGTAAGACAAAAGGTTACTGCTGCAAATGTTGATACAGGTGGGGGTTTTTTAATGGAGAGGAGATAGCAAGGAGAAGAAGGATCTGTGGTCAAGGTGTCTCGTGAGACAGTAGGAATCCATTCTTGAATTAACTTTGTAGGCTACAGAATTGCTTTGTCAGGGAAAAGCCATTTGGGGAAGTTAATTAAATATCCTCCTTTTGAGAGCAGAGTGAGAATGTTCTTCTCATTCAAACATATGGTTATTGGGCTGTCAGTACCTGGGCAAATATTTGGAAAGTGTAACCTTGTACCGTCATTATACAGAATGCAATTTCTTGTTCTTTGGAGGCTATTCCTGGCATTTGTTATATTTGCTTCTCACAGTGGAGTGGGTGTTTTTAGAAAGAGTTTTGTCTCACAGTGAAGTTGCCCAACTGAAGGATCCTGGAAAGAACAGGAGTGGGTGTACATGTGTATGTGTTTTTCAAAAATAACTTACAGTTTCTGGATAGTTCAGACCAATGAAATAGCCTGTGTCTTTGGACTTCTCTCATGATTCAGTAACACTATGTGCCTTAAATAATAAGTGGTGTCCTAAAATAGTTTCTTCCTGATGGAGGTGGACTGCATCTGCAGAGAGAAGTCCCCAGGAACTCTCCATGGTATTCAAAGGCAGCTGTAAGTGAGGACTGTGGGCTATTCTGCTGTGGTGAACTGAGGTGAGAAGTGAAAGAACTTCCCTATGAGACATGGAATAACCATTTTGTGGTGGTGGCTTTCTGTCACCAAACTCAATGGGAACCAGTAATGGAGAGGTGAAGACCTTCAGAGCCCATCCACAGTCCCTGAACTGATCATATTTCGTTGCCCTATTATGTGCTCCGCAGGATATCTCTTCATCTAAAAGGCATGGTCGACACTAATGCAGTCTAAAAAAGCTACTAGCAGGGCCAGCTGGTGGCTTGATGACTACATTTTGAGCACTGCTGTCTAGCAAACTTCCTGCCAACACACAAAGCACAAAAGCTTTGCACTGAAAACACATAACAAGCTGTAAAATAAGTCTTATAATTATATGACACTTCCTTTTCCTCCTTGTGCTCTCTAGAGTGGTGTCAGCTGAATGCTCTGGCCACAGCATCTCTAGGTTTTAATTTTGTAGCATTGAGAAGGTCCATTTTTTTTGGGGGGGGAGGGGATGTGTGCCTGTGAAACAAGATGTTCTTCAGTCATCTGCAGTGATTTATTCAGAGCAATGGGCCATCTACTGTGACATTTTTGGAGGAGGAAGAAGGAGAGAAGTGAGGGGAAAGAGGCAGTGCCTCATTTATTTCACCTTTTTACCTGGCTGTGCATCCTTGTCCCTGAAGTGCTTTGCTCCAGGAGCATGAGTGTGAATTCACAGTCACACCACTTGCCTGAGCCATCCCTCTCAGCTTCCCAGCGGGAGTGTGTGTGCCTTGGGAGCTTTTAGCCGTCTCTCCTCCAGGTGGGGCTATCCCTTTTCATTTGAATCCCCGAGGACCTCATGACTTTGCTTCCTTACAGCTGCTGAAGAGGTTGGTAGTAGCCAGAGGAGAATCTGAAGAGCATCTCAGCTGGTACAGTGAGGAAACCATTAGGAAGCCCTTGAAGGATGCAGTGCTGCAAGCAATTTGCATCATCAGAAACATTCTAAAAGGAACAAATGGGGAATGGAGAAATAGTCATGTTTTATTTAATGTTTGGACTATGCCTCGAGTCCCAATGTGAATTGAACAAAAACGAACACTCAGCAGTGCAAAGTCAAGAGGTACGGCAAGAGATGGGAAGTGTCTTTGAAGAGCTCCTGATTGATTTGCCTAGATTTCCTCCCTAGATGTGAGTGGTGCAAATGGGTGTGAATATAGGATTTCTCAGAGGGTTAAAGGTCTGTGTAAAAAGGAAAGGAAAGAAAAAGCAGAAATTGCTTAGGATGCCACTGTAAGTGACTTAAGGCTGATCCCACTGTCTTTGGATCAGGTACTAATTCCAGATGTTTTTTTACAAACAACTGTGTAGCTTTGATCTACTGTCCAGTTCATATGGTTGTTGGGGGCCAGCAATAAAATCAATAGAGCTGACAGGTAACCAGTACTTAACCTATTTTAAGAACAGGAAGACAATTGGCCTGAGAGTAGAAATAATCTTATCTGAGACTAGGAAAAATAGATACCTAAAAGTTTCATTTGGGAATAGAGACATATCAGTACTTGCAATGTCAAACTGAACTTCTCAAGTGTTGTTTTATTCACCTTTTGAGTCCTTACCAAGACTCATATTGTAGGTTCTGTTCCCTTTTCTATGGTTGCTGTAGTCATCCTGCAATGTAACACCATCTTGAAGGACCCCAGATTAGGAGTACAGAGATGTAAAATCAGGAGTGAATAGAGTGGCATGCAGAGGATGTTTCGTGTGTCAGGCCAGGTTGGAATTTCAGAGCTGGACTGAACACTGTAGATTTGCTCTGCTAAACCAGTGACCTTATCACGTTCTCCCCAAAGTGTATCTGATAAAAGAATGTGCTGGAGGGTAGCTCACAATTATCTTACCTGTCAAGATAGTGTCTTCATTTAGTCAGTTAAGTCAGTGGTGAGGGAATTGTTGTAGTGGGTGGGGTTTTGCAAACACTCCTCTGGACTTCTTGTCAATGTGGGAAGTGTGTTAGTGGGTTCCAAGCAAACCCTTTTACGTATGTGGGAGCTACCCTCTTTGCATACTTGAGGGGAAGGTGTCTCTGGAAGGAACTCTGCTGTATTCTTGCAGCTGGTGCCCCAGAATCAGGCAGGACTCTGAGGAAGCCCTGGTGACTAGGTTCTTCTTGAGCTGGAGCAGTTGCTGATTTAGTCTAGGAACAAACAAAAAAGTAATGTTCAGTGCTAGGCATTACTCCTTGCTTTATTTACTAGTGTGTTCAGGTGCCCTGCCCAGAAATCTGCATTTTTGTGCATGTGGACAGACACATCTCTTTGCCTGTAGACATGTGCCAGTGTGTTCAGGTGGGAGTATTTTTGGCTAAGTAGCCTCTTCTGAAACAGAGTCAAAGGTTTGAAGATGGCTTTGGAAGAGCCAATCAAAGATGGTAATCAGATTCACTGCTAGACTAGTTAAGCCTACTTTTGGTAATCAGATTCACTGCTAGACTAGTTAAGACTACTTTTGGTCCCATAGAACTGGCTTGAGGTGTCTTTATTCATGTTGTTTTTTTGCTTACTTGTATCTTTTTTGGCTTGAGAGTTCTGTCTCAGTGGATGCAAATTGTGCTGATGGTGCACCGTTCAGAGCAGCCTGCTTCTCCTTCCTCTGCAGCAGCATCATCTTGGCAGGTCTGACACCAGCAACAACTTGTTTTTGTCAGTGTACTGAGCCGATGTGACGTGGAAGGGTCCCACAGTGAGCAGATAAACATAGTGACAAGGATTGCTTTTATACAGCCTCCACTCTGTTCCTAGCTCCACTTTAACAATGAATTTGCATATGAGTCTGCATGTATAGGTACATGTCCAGTGTTTTATGAAATGCCTCCTGCCAAATCTGGGTCCATTTAATATTGCTAGTTTTGCTGAATTTAGAGGTAAATTCACTGAAAAGGTCACTAGCAGAATTGCTTTTCAAAAAACCCCCCATCTCTTAAAATGTCTTTACTGCCCTCACAGTCTGTGTTTGAAAATGTACTAATTTTGAGTTGCCTGTGAACTCTAACTGTGCAGCCTGTTTGTGATTGTAGAGTTTCTCTGAACAGAAGTTAGTTTTTACAAAATTGCTGACGGGCAGCAGGCTTTGTTTATCATAGAACTGTTGTCTGAAGAGAAGCAGGGAAGATACACTTTCCTCCCTCAGGCCCTTTCCTTTGCATTCACAGTCAGGCAACACAGCTGGGCATTTCCAGAGCCCAGCGGGAGCTGTTTGATCTCTGAAGTGCCCTAGTATCACCTGTCCTGTCTCTCCTCTTGCTCTCCAGGACAACCTTCCTGTTTCTATTTCTTGCAGCAAGCTGAGGTTTTGCTGTTGCAATCTGAATTGGGAGTTATTCCCTGCCAATATACAGAGTGGTGACCCTTGACAGAGGAACATTGTTAAATTGAAATGATGGCTCCTGAACAATGGGGAGTGAGAAACAGCAAGGCCGTTTTCTGGATCCACACTTTCCTCACCCTGAGCTGGTGCTTATTCAGGGTTGTGTGCTTGAAGACAAGGTGACTGCAACCTGATGCATGGGAGGGGCTCCCAGAAGCTGGTTTGCTCATCTTTGGGATCGGGAAAGTAAGATCCACTGTAACTTTCCTTGACTTCCACTTTCCCCAAAGGCTGCAGGCTATGGACTGAATCTGTATCTGTTTAATTTCTAACCAAGTTAGACATTGGCCATTTTTGACTAGCCTGTTGATGGAGATTGCCTCTTGCCTATTATCTTCAGTGAAGTCTCATCTTGTTTCTTCTTGTCCGATCTTAGCTTCTTATACCATATTCTTCCCCTTTTGCAAAGGAACGTTGACTTTTACTTATGTCAGATGGAGATTGAAACATCTGGATTCCTAGATGGTGCTTTTGTTTTAAAATTGTGGCAAATGTTGCCCAATATGCAGTTTTCTCCTCGCTAAAGTTGTAACTGGGTAGTAATGGACCAGGCTTCCATTACCCTACCCTCTGGGGTACTTCCCCAGGAGAGTTGTGGTAATAAGCATCTTTTAAGTCAAGAAAAAAGTCACCCTAGGTTTTTACTTCATAAAGCCCATTTCCTGATATTTGTGGTTGCTTCTCTGGAAGGATGGGGGATTAAGGTAGGGATGTTCCTTCACAGGCAATTTTGCAGAAATCTATTTTATAATGTTGTAGACTGAACCACTCTTAAATATTGACCAGTCATTCTGATCCTGGATGAGATAGGTAACCTGGAGGTGGAGGCTTTCTGCTCATTTTCTTTTTGTCTGTGTGCACAGCTCCCCATACACTGGTAACATTTCCAGTTGCACCCAATTCCTTGTAAATAAAATAATGACTGACAGTGAGTCTGCAGGTGGAAGGACACTGTTTCCTTAAAATTAGAATGAGACAAGACATCCAACAGCTTTACTGGCTATTTTACTTGAGGTTCTTAGTTTGACATTTGCAGATGCAGCATCCTTGCCTCCTGGATGCTCATTCATCTCTAAGATGAGAGGGAAAACTCAACAACTGGCAATGGAAAGGGCAAAATGTTGAATATGTAATTGTATATAAAGGTGATCTCAGTTTTATTCCCCTCACAACCTTAGTGAGCCACAGCCAAGTGCAGGGGAGGCATGTACAATATTGTTCATTGTCTTACCAGCTGCAGTGAAGGCAATTGCCTCTGGTACTGCTGGGGGCAATTCCTTCTGCTTATTGTGGGAGCAAAAGCAATGTACTCTGGATAATGAATAATCAACATGTAGCCTCACCTGGACTCTCCTTTTGCTCATCTCGGTTTGGTGCCATGTCAGATATTTATGTTTTACTTCATTAAACTGCTATCTCATGCTATTTTAGAGGAGTACTCTCAAAGCCAATATAAGTTCTCCCTTGCTTGTGTTCCTAGTGTCCATAAGGATTCAGCAGACCAAATGCTACCTTCACTGGTACTCACAAAGCCAATTTTTCCAAATTCTGCTTCCGTTAACACCAGCAGAAATCTATTGTTTTCAGTGAGAAAGTACAGGAGTGGCTCAAGGAAGGATCAGACCTTCTAATTGCAGTTTTACAAGACTATTGATTGTGTATGAATCAGAAGAGACACCAGCTCAGTCTCCCATACTAGTGACATTACTGGGATGGTAATAGACACCGGCTGCCTTTCTTGGTATGGAGCTGTGTGGTGTCAACTAGATGAAAAAGCTGGAGTTATTTATATATATTTTCTTTTCACTGAAGTCAGCAGCTCTGACTGGTACCCTAAAGGGAATGGACCTGCTGAGTAACAAGGGGACATTCTGTGTTTGTTTTGGGTTTTTTTTTTCAACATAGGCACTTTGAAAAGTAGAACTGCACTTTGCCACTGGTGATGACTTACTGGCACCGCAGCCACTCTGTCTGTTGGATGTGGTGCTATGACTGTCACTGCAGTTTTTTGGAATTGACAGTGCAGTCCCATGGTTGTTATCTTTCCTGACTTCCTCGTCAATCCAATTTAATCACTCATAGGTATTTCATGTGTTACTGTCTCTTTCCTCTTCAGGCATCCTGTTCCTGTGGGAAGAGGTTGTACTTTAAAGGTCAGAGCTTCTCAGATTAAAGAAGGGGAAACGAATCTGCCTCTGTCAGTTTGGTAAGGGGCTGTACTCTCTTTAGAGAGACTGCAACGGGAACGTTTCTTTCTGGGTTCTGTCACCAAGCTGAATGCTGGTATGTGTCTGTGTGGCTGTAAGAGAGGGAGCCCGCTTGCTCTGCTCCTGTGGCTGTTGGAGTGACCTGCCAGGAGAGAAGTTGCATATGTACAAGCTGCTGCTGCACCATTTAATCGCCTGACATTGACTCAGATAGGTCCTGACTGGAGGTCAGCTGTGACGTGCAGCTGGTAGGGTGGGATTCAACTGTTGGGAAGAGAAAAATGTCAGCCTAGATTCTTTGGCGTTGACAAAGTGGATGTGACTATTTCTCCCCTCCAGCTGCAACGGCTGCCTCTGCGCTTCTTTCTTTTCTGCACACCCACAGCAGGAGAGCAGACTGTGTGAAGCTACCCTGTCTTGACCCTCAGCTGCTGAACTAGATGAGACTTAGCTGAGCTTTCTCAATCTTTTTTTTGGTGCTTGGGCCATACATCCTGATAAAGCTCATCTTTCAGTGTCTTTCACTGTATCTTCTCTCTCTCTGGGCTTCGTGTGGAGTCCATGGCTTTTCCAGCTCCATTTTATTGCAGGATGGAGTGTGGGGACTAAGGGAAGAGGCTGTCAGATCTCTGTCTTCATTCCTGCTGCTAGGATCCTTCACTTCGCTTTGAAGGCATAGCCATAACTGAGCTTCTGTGACAGCTAATTTCTACTGTGGTTTTGTTGAGCTCTTTCCCCCACCTTCCCTGTGGACCAAGACCAGCCCTCACTTCCCATGCTACTGCCTTTCCTGTGTTTCCTTACACAGACATAGCTGTCTGGGGAGTGTTCTTCCTTCAGGTCATTTTTGCTGCACAACATCCTCTCTTGCTGTGCAGTCAATAGTCTGCAGTTTCTGCAGTGTGTGTCAGCAGCTCCTATTTAGGGAACACTCCTGAATGTAATACACATCTCAGTTGATATTGTTTCTTACAGCAACTGAAAATTGCAAATGGAACAGGGCTTAGTAGGACTGATGGCTGAAAGCTAAGTACAGTGCCATATAAGATGGTGTCTTTACAGCACTCAGGTTGTTTTCACTTGCATCCCACATGGTGTAATGCAAGCTGAGCTGAATTAATTTTGCTAGCCAAATTTTGAGAGATGCTGTGTCAAATTTATTATCATTTCACCTGCCTCCGTAACAGAACCTGCAGGCACTGTGATCAATGGATCAAGACACGTGCCTAATTTCATTGTGGCTTCTGTAAATGTCTCAGTGCCTTGTGCAGATGTGCAGTTGAATTACTTTCCATCCTCCTTGGGTTCTCTGCAATGGAGCACAGGACAGATCTCTTTGTATACCAGCACTATCAGGACAACAAGGTATTGAATGCACCTTTGTGAACCTACTGCATTTTCAAGTATTATATACATGTGTACACATCTGGTCCTTCCATCTTGTGCAAATCTGATCTGATCTTATCCTCATGTGTAAGTACATTAATATTCACAGTAATATACATGCTCCAAAAGAGAGCCTGTGTAAAGGACCTGTTGAACAGTCACAGGGTAAAACAGCCTGAAGAGCAGAACCTTGTTCACTGAAAGTGATGTCTGTGGGTGTAGGAGACTCAGCTTGACTCTCAAATTGCTTTATTCAATGGTTTGATCTGGAACCATTAGTGGAAGAGAATATACAGGTAATGCTGTAGGCATAGAAGTACTATGGCCCCGTTATTTTAGCGTATTATTTCCCTTTGTCTCTGACCAGCCCTTCCCCATGCTCCTTGTTTCCCAGCTCAGGAGACTTACACTGAGTAGTGCATTATATCACAGAGGTGTCTAGAGGGGAAACAGCTGCTCTCTTCTGATTGTTATCCTGAACTGCCCCACAGATAACTAATTGCAGCTCAGTTGCTTCTATTAGCTATTTACCTAAAATTGAGCTGGCTAATGAAAATGTTTCTAATTAATACGAGGCAGATTAAAACTCATTACAGCAAGGTCGTCAGTAATGAGAGATAATCAGAGCACAAATGACCGAGCTTGGAGTAAAATGAAGATGGAACACAAGCAGGCAATCGGTGCTGGTTGTGTATGCACCAGCCAGCAAGGGCAGGGTTCAGCAAGGTGACTGCTGGTGCTCTGTGCTGCAGTTGAACAGCACTTCTTCCTCCTTTCCAGAGCAGCTTGGAGAATGACTGGCCAAAGAGGTGGACCTCTGCCTAGTGTAAATGTATCCTAAACCAAGTGGCACCTCAGAATAGGGGTTTGTTGCTAGGCCACCCTTTAGTCACCTGTACAAACCAAGTTGTGAATTAGAGTATTAGTGGGAAGAACTGTGGGAGTATGTGTGGCATAGGTGGGAGGTCAGTGTCTGTGTGTGTGGAATTCAGAGTCCTGATGGTTTGGAGGGTGGGAGCTTGCATATCTGCTCAGCATAAAATGTGTAGGCCTAGGTTTGGGAAAGTCCCTCATGATCTCCTTGGAAGTTTTGCACAGATCATGAAACGTGTTTGCTTTAATTTCAGCTGCTGAAATTAAGGCCACTATCAGTACTGCTGATATAAGGCCACAGCACCAAGAGCACATTTCAGCTGTCTGATGCAGGCTTACTATGTATACTTTTCCACTCGTACAGAGTTTACTGGCAATCCTGCTAATCGTGTGACTCCTTGTTCCTGTGCTTGTGAAGCTGAGAAGCTAAGAAATTGTCACTTTAATCTGGAGGATCATCTCCATCCTTTATCCTTTCCAAGCTATAAAGCTTGCTTTCTTGCTTCCTTTCTGTCCCACGAGCAACTAACCATTGTGTCAGAATTTCTGAAGGATCTTGATTAAGTTATATGTAACTTACACAAATAATGAATTATTAGGTAGTGATGTACATTGCACCAGGAGTTATTCCAATACCAAAGATGTAGATCTGTCCATCAGCAGCAGTATGATCAGCTAGTATTGGTATAAGGAAGCATTTGAGTGGGAAATACCTAGTGTGCCTAGGAATGAGCTTTTGTAAAAGGTAAGTAGGAAAGATAATACAAAAAGGAAGCAATAACAATTCCATTTAGAGTTGTGTTGTCTCCCTGCAGCATCCCCGCTGTCGGTCAGTTTGATTACCAGGCTGATAGTGTTAGTGAAGGCTATAGTAGTTTATATTAACTGTATGCTTATTCAGATTTGTTGAAAGAGGAGATAACAGCCCCTTAGACACAACTACACTATTACTGAAAGGGGTTCTAGGCTTTGTATTGCTGTTTTTAAAGCACCCAAGTACCCTATTCACATAATCAGTAACTATATCCTCTCTAAACATCTTTACAGATCTTTTGGCATGGCCATTGATTTCAGTTTCTCACTGTGTTAAATTGAAGTGGACATCTTTTCATTCGTCTCTGATTTGTGTTGTCCTGGATCATCTAAAGCTCTTCTTTAGTTTTATCAGTCATGTGCATATGGCCCTGTTATTACTGGGGTAGAAGAGAAAAGATGCATGATGAGGTTCCTTTCCCATCTTTCTGACATGTCTTTTCTCCCTCACTGACTTACTGTGTTTTGGGGATACCCACCACAGAGGTGTAATGACATACTTTCTTCCCTCTGTAGGGAGTCCGAGGGACAGCCTGCCTCTTTCAGTCCAGTCTCCTGCTACTGCAGGCATTCCTGGAAGAGCTTTCTTGTCCAGGGTGGCTGACAGCATGTGTACTTGGGATGCTTCAACCCATTGTGTTTCCCAAGGTTCTTCCCAGCATCCCAATGGTTAGTGTGAAAGACCATAAGCAGCAGTTCTGCTGTTCTGTGGGAAGGAAGGAAGAGTCCCTTACCCATGTCCCAAGTCATTGCAATGGCAGGTAATTGGCAGAAAATATGGAAGATCCTTGGAAACAGGTTAACCCCACCAGAAGATTTAACCAGAATTTGGGAGCTGGATAACACCAAATAGGTTCTTTAAAGATTTTATTAATGCACCCTGTTTGCATTCTGTCTCTCATTGTGGCCAGACAGTGGGGTAATTTCTGTCTTGATGCTTTGAGCAAGAGTGTTTAAAGCCCTTTAGACATTTAGACATTTTATTATCTGTAATGTTCTTATGAATCTGTAAAATGGGAAATAGTGATCCTGAGTTTTGTAAAGAGCTTTGCAAAAGCACTTTTAGAAATGAAAAACTCCATATAAAAGCAGGTATGGTTGTTTTATCATAGATATCTAAAGTCTTTCTGAATTCCATTAAACCCTTGGCTTCTCTATCCTCTGACAGTGAGTGCCACTGGTTAATGCTGTATTGTGCAAAAAGGGATGTAAAAAAAACAAAACAAAAAAGGTAGTTGTTTTGTGGAATGCCCTATTATTTGTGGGTTTATGAGAGCTGGAAATGGGAATGGGAGATTTTGTTTTCATTATTGCATATAACTTTTCTCTCTTATGCATCAACTCTCAGTAATCTAAGCAGTCACCTAACATTTCAGATCTCCTTTTTAATAGACTCTTTTGTATGACATGGTCATATGTCCCCTGTCTTCTCTGTTCTTTCTTTTTTCTCTGTACCTCTTTTTGTGATGGGATGTCCAGAATCCAGGGTGAGGTTGTGCTTTCAGTTTATAGGATAGATTTTGATATTTTTAGCCTTTTTATCTTTTCTTAACACAAATGGCTTTTTTGGGTTTTCCTGACTCCCACTGTGCATTGAGCAGGTTGAACTGTCCACAACAATACGATGTAAGTGTTGGGTGGTTACAGTTAATTGAAGGCCCATCAGTGTGTGTGGAGAGGACAAACTGCACCTTCCTACGTGTAACTTTGCAGCCATCTATGCTGAGGATGATCTCCTGGTGTATTGATTGTTCACTTGTCTTTGGTAGGGACTTGGCAGGGCTTATTTTTCCAGTGGTGAATAATATCTGTTGCATATCATGGAGTTTTTGTCACTGCACTGTTCTCTCCTTTGCCAGACCACTAGCAGGGAAATTAAACCTTGGTGTAAGAATGGGTGTAATGGGACACTCTGCTGGTTGTTTTTGACAGTAATGCAGGTCAACACATTTATAATAGAGAGCTCTTTCTGGGAACCACCTGGACCTGTTTCCTTTTTCATCATGTTTCTCTATTTTCAATGCTAGTTCATCCTTAATGGAAGTAACAGTGATGCAGGTGCTAAGATACACAGGGCTTCTGTGGTATCATCTGGTCTAAAAGAGCTCAGAGCAGATTGAAATGAAGCTGTGGTGAAAAAAGCACTAAATGTTGCCACCTTGTCCTAACTGGAAAGTCTCCCACTGCTGCTGTTGGTAGTGCTGGGCTTTGGAGCTGGGAATGGTATAAAATGAGCAAGTGATGTTCTTGCATTTCCAGTAATTACTGAGTTTTCCTTTCACTCTTTGTGAGGAAATTTATTGAAAGCCACTTGAAAGCCCAATAAATATCTTTTTTCTATTGACCAGTCTATTAGCATCCTCACAGTATTTTAGTGGACTGGTCAAGAATGATTTTTTTTCCCTCAAAATCCGTGTTGGGTTTTTTTTAGTCATATCACATTTAGCTAGATGATTTCTAGTACTCTCTGTAATTATTGTCTCAACTAATTTAGCTGATACAGAAATAAAGCTTGCAGGGCTATAATTTCCCAGTTTTGTCTGGATTTTTCTTAAAAACAGGGCAACATTTATTCCCTTTCAGTCCTCTGAAAGTTAATGGTTTTAATATGAGGTCTCCTTTTTATTATGATTATTAGCATCTCAGCCACTTTTTGAATTCATCTCTAATTTTTATATGATTGAAGTTTTCAAAGTATTTTCTGGAGACACCTTTTTTGAAATACTGTCTTGGAGAGTGTATCTCCATTGTAAGTGGTGACGGGCAGGCTTCTCTTCAGCATCTGGCCCCATGCAGGGAACTGCATTCCCTTGCTCAGCCTGGGAGTAGGTGGGATGTGAGCGGGCACCACATGGTGCAGAGCTGTTCCTCCTCACCTCTATGGGAGTGCTCTCCGATATGGAGTGAGAGGAGGAGCAGCCCTTCACGCCCTGTCCTCTGGGCAGAATCCAGCATGGTGTCCGCGTTGAGATGTCTGTGTTTACACTGTTCCTGGAGGCAGTCCTCATCACCAGGATTTTCTGGTGACTTGTTTGTTATGTCTTTGACTAATTGTATTTCAAATTTTCTCTCTTCATTCCCAATCTTCATTTCACATTTTGGCAGCTAAGAGTATGCCCTTCCGAGTTGGGATTTCATGTGGGGAGTGGCTTTCACCACTTACTTTAGTGAATTTAGTGGTATTTCTGGGCCCTTTTGCCACCAGGTCTGTCAACAGATACAGAGGTTCAACAGAAATTTTCACTGGTATATTTTAACTTTGGTATTTATTTTCTTCTAAATTAATTCCTTCATTTTTAAAACCAGATTAGCATCTGTCAATTTATGACACCTGCACATCTGATGTTCTGAAGAGTAGTTCTTTGCCTGTCTCTGTGTGAGTATAGGCTCTGTCAAAAGCATCCAAGCGACTTGAGAAGCCAGGTCTGCTTATACATTCCTGGGTAAATTAAAAAGTATCTCTTTGCAGCTTTGCTTGCTGAGCATGTGCTTCGTGCCAGAGGTGCCTCCTCCCCATACCCTGACAGTCATTACTTTCAGTTTTAAGTCAATCCCAAACTACCCAGGGCTCAGGCAAGCTTTGTGCATCTGATAGCCGTGCTGTGGGCCAGTGTAGAATTTGTTGTGCTGAAATTTGGAGAAGGGGTTTAAGACAGAAAGAGATGCCCATGTGGACTGAGGAAAGAGTCACATATACAGATAGCATTTGTGATCTGAAGTGCTTCCTGAGGCTTAGCTTATACTACTTTGTAGACGAAATGCTTCCTTTCTCTGCAATGTGTTCCTAGGCATGATGCATACAAGCAGGTCTGTGTAAAACTATTTGTGGTTCTCACTCTTTTCTCTGATAAAGAGTCTTCAAAGTATTGCTTGTGCAACAAGGAGCAGTATTTTTGTCATATTTCATGAAGAAAAGTTCCGAGCCATTCTGGGATTTCATTTAACTTGTAGCTTCTCCGAGGCTGAACAGAAACGTGGATCCACAGGATTGAACACTGTAGTAGGAATACAACACTCTTACTTTCCCTGTGATTAGGGGAATGCTATCTACTAGAGAAACAAGTACTGCATCTGGATTGTGACCTATCTTGGGGAGATACAAGAAATTAATAGATAGCATTAGGAACACTTTGTGCTAAAATACTGACCTGCTTGATAAGAAAAGAGACCTTGGAAGCTGCATTCACAGTCCTGCTTCATGCAGACTGAAGTTCTGTAAAATGTAGGACTAAATAGATAGATTTTCTTCTTGTGAGACAAGTTGCCTGGTCATCATCTGCCTCTCTAGCAGGTGCAGGAGCTGGCATTCCCTGGTTCAGCCAGCCAGCCAGGGCAGCTGTCTCTTAGGAGTTTTAGCCAAGCCAGCTGAGAGAGCATGGCGGAGGATGCTGTGCATGTGGGTTTTGTTCTGTTTTGTTCCTGGAGCCCTTTGTAAGGATCCTCTTGTCTCTCCTGGACAAGACTGCTGTGTCCATAACACCAACCATGTTCGCAACAGTGTGGATAAGTTTGGGAAGGCCAAAATTTCCTCTCATCTTGTGCTAGAGGAAAGGGGTTATTTCTGCCTCTTTTTCAGGAGTGACTGATGTGAAGATACGTGCTATATCCAAGTGTGCCTATAGCCAGTTGCATTTTTAGCTACACAAGTTTTCCATCCTGCTTTTTCCATCTCCCTTGGCAATCCATGTGGGGTAGGTAGTGCATTGGAGCCAGCACCTCTACCCTGAGCCGGCTGCCCAGCCTGATACCTGTTACTGTGAAGCAGCTGCAGGGTTGCTGCTGCTCTGCCCTGAGCCATGCTGTAGCCTGAAGTCATTTGATGGGCTCCTGCTGTGTGTGTGGGAGGTCACAGGGCTCTGTGCTGGCCTGAGCTCAGTGCTGGGTTTTTGGAACATATCTGCAAGGAGCCTTGCTTGTTTCCCTCTGATGTCTTCAGCTATGGCTGCCCAACACCTTGAATGGAGGTGGCTGGCCACTGTTCCCCTTCCTCTTCACTGCTGGCAGCGTTTTTCCTCCACAGCTGGAGGCAATGGGCAGAAGGTGATTATTGGAGCTGCATAAAAACTGTTTCCCTGTAATGGGCTGCACTCACGGTGCTGTGACAAACTACTCAGCTGCTCTGGCGTCCTCTCTCCCACTGCCTTTCTCTTTCATTCCATTACTCCCTCCCTAGTTTTCTTGCTCTCTCATTTTCTTTCACAGCTTCCTTTCCTTGTTCTCTTTTAGCCTGCTTTTGCCCCTGCTGCACACAGGGGAGAAGAGTAGGGAAAGAGCTGGGGCAGAGGCATGTTACAGCAGGAGCTGTTGTAAAATGCAGGACAATAACATGGGAGACTTCAGATATGCTCAGTGGTGTTATTTGCTGCTTGTGTATTTGCAAGTGTTTTTGAACAAAGAGTATGCTGTGCGAAGCTCACCCACCTAGCATGAGTTACTCTTGCCCATATGCACCCAGCTAGGAAGATGTCTGTGTGTGTGTGTGTATGTGTGTGTGTGCATCAAACTGTCAGGTCTCACACTGAGTGTGAGACTTCCACATTAGGCTTTCTCTTCACACTCCCCTAGGCCTTTGTTTTGTGCACTCACAGCTCAGTCTCCACTCTGTTCCCAAACGTGAGATACTCGTGGCACTTCTTTACACAGAGGGCAAAGATAGCCACTGTATAGGGTAGGTGTGTGTGGTGTTCATGAATGTTTGTTATGTTGTTCCTTTTTTTTCGAGGCTTTTGGTGGAGCCTGTCACCATGGGATCTTGGGCAGATAAGGATTGCAGACAAGGGCTGCAGACACAAGATTTGCCCTTCAATGACTTCTGACACAGAAGCCAGAGGAATTGGGAGCCTTCATGCAGACATGTGTTAGGCGTTAACAGGAGACGGGTGCACAGTTATTTTTTGTTATTGATTTGCTTAGGTTTTATTAATGTATCAGAGTAAACTTATCTGAATTTCATTAAATATTCAATATAGCTGTGTCCTTGGCAGGAGGCTTTTCTAGTGAGAGTAATAAAGGCAGAATAAATCATTGTCACTGAAGGATGTGGTGGCTGGTCTATTCTTGAGGAGTGAAACGAACCTCAAGAGCTGAAATCCAGACCAGGCCAGTGGTTGGTGATGAGTTTTGTCATTTGGTAGTTGCATTTTGGCCATGGTGAGCACAGCTGTCAAGGCTTCTAATTCTTAGTTGCTCAAACCACTGTCACTGCAGACTTTATTGGCAATGTAAGCAGTAAAACGAAGACCTGGCTGGACTGGAGTGATGTAATTTTTCCTTGTGTGTGTCTGAGTTAGGTGAAGAAAATGAATGTCTGCCCACATACTTTCTTCCTCACTGCCACATAGACATCTGTAATTTTGATTTTTAACAGACCCTTCTTCGAAGTTCCTGTAAGTTTCTGGGATGGTATCTGTGGTTTTCCTCTTCCACTTTAATTCTCTGCACTCACGCTAAGAGTCTAGCATAATGTTCCTGACTTTTGTCTTTTGACAAGGGATTCCCAAATTGTGTATCGTAGTGATGAATTGCAATGACAAACCAATGCTGTCCTATGACTAGACATCTTACTCTGTGCAAGGATGAGCCAAAAACTGATGTGCTGTCACTGATCATGGTGCCTGTACAAACAAGTGTGAAGCCCCCTGTACTCTGGAGCATCTTGTCCTGGTCTGGTTCAGCCCCTCTAAAACCATCCAGAGTCCTAATATTAACCAACATGTTAGATGATGATGCCGAAAATGAAGAAAAGAAATCCTTGGTCTGCTGAAATACTGGGCAAATAGAAGATGCATATGTGGGCATGTGAATGTAATAGACAGCAAAAGAGCTTGTCTCATGTTCTGGTTTCTTCGCAGGTGCACCTGCGGTCTGCTGAGCGCCTCCGGGAGTTGTGCTGCTCCAACCGAGGCACCTTCATCAAGGTGGGACAGCACCTGGGAGCACTTGACTACCTGCTGCCTGAGGAGTACACCCGCACCCTCAAAGTGCTGCACAGCCAGGCCCCGCAGAGCACCAGACAGGAGATTGAGCAAGTTATCCGTGAAGATTTGGGCAAAGAGGTATGGTCAGCCATAGCCTGTGTTTTCTTCTCTGGCCTCATCAGGCCCTGGGCAGCTAGAGGAAGGAAAACTGATAGTTCTCAGTTGTAAGAGATACCGAGGGAAGATACCTCTTCCTTGCCTCTGGGAGAATGCCATGTGAATTTTCCCTGTCCATCAGTGGGCATTATTGGCAAGCTTAGGTAAGGAGAAGGTAACAGAGGAATAAGGGTGTGAAAGCTGCCAAGACAACAGGGTAGCTGGAGGTCAGAATGGAAAGCTGTCTGCTACACTGAGGGGTGGAAGCTGAAGGTATTGATGTTCAGGACAAAGTTATATTGGCAGAGCTCTGTGAGGGATGACTGCTCTTCCCTGGCTGTGCTAGACCAATTCCAGCTGGCACTGACAGCCCTTTAGTTTCTCGAGCCCCTAATTAACCCCCAAAGAAAATAATAGCATAAATCACTTTTGGTGCTGCAGTCAGGTAGTGCAGTAGCCCAGGAGTCAGTGCCTCCATTAACCCTCAGCAGCCCACAGCACTGAGATGAGTAGGTAAGTGCCTGTGGTTGTGCGATATAAGGGAAGTAACCACAGTAAATTACAGAGGGTATTCTGCTACTTTGCATCTTGCCCCTTACAAGAAGAGGTCCCCTCACTCCAGCCCAGGTTGAGGAGAGGCATTTCAAGGATCACAGCTGATGTGATAAGAGGGAGGAATGAGGCAATGGTGTGCAAAGGTCATGGTAGAGAAGGTGTGGTGAGAGGGAGGAAGACAGAAGGTTGAAGAAGGGAAGCAGGGTGTACATCTGTTGCTGCTTATAAAGAGAGAGATTTTTTGGGGGTGTTTTTGGTTGTTCTGGCTTGTCTGACTGTGTGGTAAGGAGATAAGAGGGGAACATGAGGAGGTAAGTGGAGTATTTTCACCTAGAGGGTATATTATGGGCAGATTTGGATGGGGTACTACCCATGTGTAGTTTAAGGGTCTAACTATTGTCTAGCCAGGACTGACAATATCTCCCTGCAGTTTAATGGCAGGATTAATGTCAGACCCCAGCCTGCAGGATGCTCCCTCTATCAGCACTGCATCCTTGTAGCATGGCTGGTACCAGCTGTGTTTCATAGCTCAGTGGATAGATGGAGCAGTGCAGGCTGGCTGCTCCCTGCAGGCCCCTGCCTCCATGAGCCTCCGTCTGGCACTCTCCCCTCCCAGGAGCTGTGGAAAGCCACACCAAGGTTAGCCCACATTAAATTGCACAGCAGCCACCTCTAGCACAGTGTGTGTGGCATCTCTTAGAGGCTAAAGTGCTCAGAGGTGCACTTTTTCCTCAAGTGTGTGTTCAGCTGCCACTGACACTCCCTGGTTTCTTTGTGCTTTTTGGGAGCTAGATGAACACTGTGCCTCATTGATTCTCAGTGAAGCAGCTCGAATACAGTCTCCACTGCAACTTTACCTCGTAGCATTTGTTTCACCCACATGGGCAGTGCTGGGCAATACTTAATTTTAAAGAAACAGAGAAAAAAAAGGTAGAAATGGGAAGAAGGTGATAGAGGGGAAATGGTAACGGGAGAAAGAGAGTGATGATAAAAGAGATAAATTAAGAGAATAACATGTATAAAAATAAAAGAGCTCGTAAAATAGAGTGATATTAAAAGCTGATATAAATTCCAGTGTTAATTGTTACAAGGTATGACATCAAGGTATTTAAAAACTGAAAGGATTTGAGGACCCTAATGCACCAAAGTTGTCTTTGCTGTAGCCCAGAGGATTTAATAGAGTTACTTCAGGAACAGATTTAGTTCCAGTGTAGTTAGATCCTCATTACATTTTAAATATGACATACTTTGCTGAAATATAGGTGGCAGAGAGGCAAGGTGGAGTGTCAGGGCAGAGGAGAGTGCAAAGAGGGATCCTGAAATTTTCCTCCTTGGAGCTGGCATCAACCCTGGAACTTGCAGGTGAATTCAAGTAGAAGAGAAAATGACAGTAAGGAAACCTTCCCAGGGTGCCTAGGCCTAGCCTTGCTGCTCTTGAATTCAGTGGTAAAACATAGAGTTCTCTCATCAGGCCCAAGAGCAGGACTCCTCAGGTGAGTCTTAAGTGTAGGCAAGAAGTAATTACATACAGTTTGGATCAGTACAGAACAAATGGGAGAAAGAACAATTGGAAAAATGGAGATACCTAGGGGGAATGTGACAAGTTGACAAATTAGGCAAGAGTTTGCAAAAGGGCACCAAGATCAAAAGAAGCCGATTTCCTGTATAGAAGCGTTGTAGCTTTAGTCAGTTAGAAATAGTCTGCCTTCTGATGTGGCCTACTCCTGAGAATCTTATCACAGGCTTGGATGTTTGACAGATGTTTTGTGGGAAAACTAGCATAAATGACTGTATCAGTGGGACTGATGTTTGAGCAAAGACAGAGCGTTTGTGAAGTGGATTTACAGCAGTTCAGTGTGGTTCTGTTGTCCCCATGGAGACTTGCCTGATATCCTGCTGATGGGGAATCTCCCATTCTAGGCCAGCATCATGGCCAAGGACTAGGAGCTGCAGCATGTACTTCTGCTGCATGAGCTAACTGATTTAAAGACAAATGGCATGTGTGCTGATCTGACACAGCAGGAGAAGCATCATATATGCTGACTAGTGGGTTGTCCTGTCAAATGCTGTTTTAAGTCTAGGAGCAATTTGTGTACCTATCAGGGATCATTGGGATAAAAATAATCAGTAGTGAGCAGATGCTGTCTTTCTAATCTCAGCCACAGTGGTTTGGCTAAGTGAGTGTGGGAGGTGATCATTCTCTTGAGTGTTGTATGCAAGAGGTTGAGGTAGGGGGGCAGGGATTTGCAAAGTAACACAAGTAGTAGCAGTGGGAGAGGCTGCACAGAGAAATCTTTGCACTGACTCCTGGAAATGATCATGAGTGAGGTTACAGAGTAAGAATCTTCTGGGGAGACAGTGGGGATACGACAGGTTGGGCTCATTCTGGATGTATTCCTTGGGAAAACCTGTGCACTTAAGAATGAGTGATGAGATATGAATGAGTCTCTCCTACCTCTATTTTTATCTTCCTTGCGTGAACAAGGTTCTGAAAGTGAAAAGGTGTCAAGAGTGGAAAATGAAAGGGAAATGAGTATGTTCTTTCTCTGCAGAACTATTAATGATGCAGAGAGAGAGAGCTGGTTCAACTAAGCGCTCTAACTCAACAAAGTGTATGCAAAGCGGAGCCAGGCAACTTCTGGTGAAACGTGGGCACCAGACATATAGGGAGAAAGAGTGATGAGGGCCTCTGGAAGATAAATCTCTGAGTGATTTCACCTTAAAAACACAGAATCATTGTGCTTAGAAACTAGAAAAGATGGAAGAAATGTTTTGCCAGCACTGGGATCAGGGGTATTTCCTCTCTCTGGCAGGTCTGTTGGAAGAGACTGTCTTGTGGCTGTGGGAGGCAGGTATACTGGGGAGTTGATGTCATGTTTGTCCCAGGGCAGAGATGTAGAACCCAGGGCATCTCTGACTTTGGCCAAGCTACCTGACAGCCCTTTGGTATCTGTCAAAAAGGCTTTCTGCAGGTCTTTCTGCATGTGATTTCCATGGACAAAGTGCTCAGAGGAGCTAATTGCTCATTGCTAAGAATGATCAGACTGTTGTGAAACTCTCTCCTTTCAGAAGTACATCTGCTTCACTTTGGTCTGATCAAGGCTGTTACAGAGCATCCCTCATCATAGGATGAAGTGGTTGCAGAAGGCCTTGACAGCTTTTACAGCCCTAGTCTTCCAAATATCCTTGTGCCTTTCTGTTGTCTGGCTCCAATGCAGTCCAGTGCCGTCCCTAATATGGGTTTTGCTTCTCTGCTGCTGTGCAATGATAATGATTTTAGATACTGTGACATCTTGCTTCTCTGTGTACTCCTGTCTACACCAAAACACTCTTTTACCTCTTTCGAGTCCCAAAATACCTCCTGATTTGCTGCCATATTGCACATCCCAGTAGGACACAGCATAGCTATATCCACTCAGCCACACTGTATTACCTCTCCTGTATACAGCGAGTTGTCACTTTCCACAGCCCATTGCTCATCAGCTTCCAGTCCATCTTTACTCGTTTTTTAGTCAACTTACTAACCTTTTCCCTAACACTTTTTATTCTCCCCCACAATATGTTTGTGCATTCCATACTCTACCCAGGCTTTATCTCATGGTGGAGGTAATTTTCCTTGGTGGGAGACGTTCCCTCCTTCCCCATCTCTCACACTGCCCTTTCCTGGTTCCAGTCAGGCAGGTTCTCTAGTCATTGCTCCTGTGTCTCGTCTGAGGTTGTGTGGTTGGGGATTAGGGCAGGGATAAAGTTAGCATCCCTCCAGTGAGGCTGGTGTGATCCCAGGTAGGGTCTTTCCCACGTTGGTGGGGTGCTTGTGTGGTGCAGCTGCCCAGGTGCTCTGTGTCCAGGATGTGCCGTTGCTTAGGGAGTGAGGGGCTTGTGTAGCACACAGGGCCAGTCTCACCTGCTATGGGAGTAAGAGTCTCTCCTTCCTCCTTCCCCCTTGACTTATCCTCATGTCTCTGGCTTCTTGCTAACAATTGTTGAAGCTGTTGCAGAGAAGAGTGGAAATTGCTGAAGCTGAACAGTCCCAGATGCTATCAAATGAGGGATCCTAAGAAATCCCAAATACATACTTACACTATTGCTGGTGAGTTTGCTGCATTCCAGGAAGATGGGACAAAACAGGCTCCTTAGGGAGAACACACCAGTGATTGAAAGTGTTGCTTACAATGCTTACTTTGTTCAAAGCTGGGGGAAAGGGCTGGGTAGAGCCTAGAGTTCAAGGCTTGTCTTTGCTGAAAGCCAAATCATATGAAAATTTCATCATCAATAGATGGAAAGACAGTAATTTGAAAGGATGTCAGTCTAGCTCTGCTTTGTGGGAATGTAGATAATGGGAAGTAGTTTCTAATTGCTTGATTACCCAGCACCTCCAAGGAAACCAACCTTTTCATCCACAGTTAATTGCAGCTTTTACCTGTTGTTCAAGGACTATTTTGGCATTTACAATAAACCTCCTGCAGCCATACAGTAATGGAGCTTGCTGCTTGAGCAGGGCAAGATATGTCAATGGTTTGACTGTGATTTATAAACAAAGCACATGTGGTGGAAGAACCTCCTGTACTGTGATTTGTGAAGCAGGATGCATTTTCACAGTGATGTTTGGAGGATCCAGCCTTGGATTCCTACTGTTGTAGCTGGCACAGCACCAGTGCTGTGCAGGTAAGAAACAGATACTCTTTTGTCTGAAAAGTCATTGTATCTGCACGAAAACCATGGCTAAGAAGAATACTGCCCTTTGTCCCTCTATTTTAAATTGCTCCTGAAGGGCTCAAAGTGTTTTTTAAGTTGGCTACACAAGTATTCATCTGATGTTGAGATGTACCCATATACACCTGGGAACATAGTCACCTGCAGTGATCTGCAGCAATGCCACTTGGCCATTTGAAAGGGAGAGACAAAAGTTGTATGCCCATGTGAGCCTGTCGTGACAAAGATTTAGAATGAGAGCACAGCAAGGTTCTAATCCCCACAGCAAGAGACTTCCCTGCCCTCAAACTGTTGGAGTATCAGAAAATACAGAAGGAATAGAAGAGACTCCTTTTACTCCTATTTCTGCATGCATTCTTGATATATTATGGCAACCTTTGCTGTGCCAGTGACAGGGAGAATGATGGACTGTACCTGCCTTCTGGAATTGTTGATTAGTATTTTAAGCTCTGTTGAGACATACGCTTATTTCTGATTGGGAGAACTATTGAAGCAGTGCTCAGCCCTGTGGGAGAGCAGCTAGGCCTTCAATAGGCTGTTGGGTATTACAGCTTCATGTCCTACAGCATCCAAGTTGTTCCCAAGGAAATATGAGCCATACTCTGTAGCTGGCTCCATATGGTGTCCTAGAGAAGATTCGTTTACTGTGCTGAATCACAAGGTCTTTAGGTCATGATGCTGCAGATTCTGTTATGGCCCTGGAAAGCCTCTTCCCAGGCTGGCGGTGTTGTCTAAGCCATCCAGGATGCCCAGACACATGCTTGCTTCCTCCAGTGTTGCACAGCCTTGTGGTCAAATGTTCTGTCTAAAGGCAGATGTGTGGCACAGTGCATGGTCACTCTCATGGTTGTGTGGGCCTATGGGACTGATGCTGAATGGCTCTGCTGAACACCCAGGTCTCTTGTAGCTTGTGAGCCCGGTTTTGTCCTAAAGCACCCAGCTGCAGCAACGCTGTGTCTGGGTGATCCGTGAAGTTGGCCCCTGTGTATGTCACTAACACACTTGAGGAAACTGGATTTAGGTCAGTAAGAGCCACTTTTGCCTGCTGTGGGTATTGTTGGTCACAGGAAATCTCCTCTTTCTGCATGTTACGCACCCTCCATTACCCACCAAAGTGGAAACTGGGCTGTGGTGATCATTACTTTGACAGTGTAAGGGGCTGGGAAGTGGGATGGGAGGACTGTAACCCTTCTCCCACCCCTGTGAGCCTCTCCCAGTAGGCCTGCCAGGGCTTCCAAGCAGCCATCAATAAAAAACACATTTGTACTAAAACTGTAATGAGGAAGAAAAAAACTTCACATTTCTTTCAATAACTCGGGATATAAAAAAGAGATTTTTATCAATTATGAAAAGGATTTTGGCCATAAAAAGGTAATTTAAAGAGCCTGAGATGGATGGCGAATAGCATTAATGTCACCCAGAACAAATGGTCCCACATTACTCAACTGAAAGGCAGGAGTGGCTGCCTATACAGCTCCTGCTGCTGCTGCAGCCTCCACTGTGCTCTCACTGCCCTGTCTCTGGTAAGAGGGCCCAGTGACTGGCAGATCTCACTGTGGCTGCCTCTATACTGAGCCATTTTGTGGGCAGCAGCAGTCCAGAACTGCTGATTGCAAGGGCAGACTGGGAAAGCAAATAGGAAGCTTTATGTATTTCAGGTGGTCAACCTTGCTTTGTTCTTGTGTCCCTGCTCGTTCTGTACCTGTTACTGACCCTTATTGTCATGCAAAGGACAATCTAGTGTCTTTATTGCCTGGGGAGCTTTGGAAGAGTGTACTGCCTTCTTCAATGGCTTTTATTCCCACTCAGAGCTCCTGGGAGAGGATGGCTGAATCCTGCTCATGGCAGCCTCTTCCTGGATGCTCTAAGACCTATGAGAGGGAAGGTTTTGTGTATAGATTAGAGGATAATCTCCTTTGGCTTCATTCAAGTTAGTAACATTTACAATAGAGGAGGTTGGACAGTGGATTTTCTGAAGAATTGTTTGGAGGGCCTTCTGCAAAGAAGTGAAAAATTGGACATCAGAAAATGCAATGGGGAACGGCCTCATTCTGATATAGAATAGTTTTGATCTGCATGCTTAGTGACATTTTTTTCTTTAATTTACAAATTCTTTAGGTGCCTGAGGGCTAGTATATGACATACCTGCATGGAATTTGTTGGTTGTCTCGTGTGCAGATGGTAAGCTCTCTTCAGCACAGTTTTCTCAGAGTTTTGATGACACCTGAAGTGTTACTCTGATGCAAATACACCTTGGCTGGCAATGCACACAACAGCTGTGTTGGGCTGTGTTCAGTGTCCATGTCCGGCAGAGGTGGTGGATGTGCTGCACAGCAGTGCTTTAGCCATTGGCAGGAACCACCTCTCAGCACAGGGTAACTCTTCCGGTTCCAAACAATCACTGGAAATTGCAGTCTGTAACTGGGATTAAGAGTCCTTATTCTTGCATATGGAGACTTTATTTTTCCAAATATGTGTCTAATTTGCTCAGCAGTCTCCAGGCATTTCTGACATGGCAGGATTTGGGCAGGGGCAGAAACACAGAGCTGCTATGTGGAGGGACTGGCTTCAATTTCAAAGCCCACTGCTGATATGCCCTGAAATATTCTTGATGCTCTGATCTAAACACAGACTGAGTTTACTATGCCTGATTTTTATCTGAGGGAGCCAGGGATCCTGTCATCTGCCTGCCCATTGATCTTTTAACATCCTACTTGATGCTGCCTGTTTATCATCTGATTTCTTTCAGAACTTCATGTCTGCACAGTTACTTGGCTCTTGACCCATTGAGAACATGAAAACTTGATGCAGTGAGTCAGGCAAGAAGTAAACTCATATGACCCATTGCTCGTGCCAGGAGAGCTTAGCTGAAACAAACCCATGAGTTTCTCCATTACAAAGCTCACATAACCGCTTCATGTCAACGTGGCAAGTTCTTGGAAGAGGCTGTTCAGCACCAACCCTTTCGAATTTCAAATTATTAGTAGAAAATATGCATTAGTTGGCTCATTTCGGATAATGAATGAAATTGAGGTGGTATCAGTTGTGCGTGGAGAACAAAGCTAATTTTGCCAAGCACCTTTTTGGATGTAGCTGATTGGTTCAGGTCTATTAACTGCTATTCCCATTTATCAAGAAAGGCTAGAAGGATGCTAGAGCAATTAAAATTACCAGGTCTTGTTAAGAGGTGTTATAGTAAAGAAGTCTCTCCATGTAACTTTTCCTGCCTTTCCCTTTGCAAGCTGCTAATGTCTTTGGCTGTAATAAAAACCTCTAATCCCATGCCTCCTCTCTCAGTCTGTCTTTTGTCCTTTGGACCATAACCTAATGTCTTCCTCATCTTTTTTTCTTTTTCCCTTTTTGTTTGAAAGAGCTGCGAGGCTGGTTCTTAATCGCCAAGGCTTTTGCCAGTCCCTTGCAATCATTAGAACCAGCTCAGGAATTACAGGTTGGCTGCTTCAAACTAAATATTTGAGACCACTGGGCGGTTCTCAGTGAGTGAGCAGGAAGAAATGGAAAGAAAGGTATGGACTGTACTGCTTCTCTGGGCCTTGTCACTTTATTGACTACACAACCATAGCACACTGATGACAATGTGCTGGGCTGAGTAATTCCAATGACTTAGTGTTCTGTACCTGATGAAGGAGGAGGTGCACCTGACCAGTAGCAGGCTCTGGACTACTCTCTCCTGGCTTTGCTCTCCACAGCACATGTCTGGAGTGGATCTCAGTCCTTGGCCCTTCTTTGGTGAGGTAATTCCCTGGGTTGTTATGGGGTGTTTTTTGAGATGGTTATAATAGATAGAATGCACCAAACTGCTTTACTTATCCACAGAAGCCCAAATATTTTGAACTGTAAGAAACAGAGCTAGGTAGCAGTTAGTATTTAGAGGCTCCTTGTCCTGCTCCTATTCCAGAGGCTGACTCTGTTGCTCTGTTTTTGACCTGCATCAGCCCTAGGGAGGGAAGTAGGGCAATTGGATTCTGGCTCTGAAATAGTGGATTGCTGGATTGCTTGGAAATGCATGTGAATTAATCAAAAGTATCCCCCACCTCTGTTTCCTTAGCCCACTTTTCTCATTATAACAGCCTCTAGCAGTACACTCTGGGCATGTCAGAGAACTTACATTCGAGGTGGAAGAGAAGCAAGCTGTTTCCCGGTGCGCCCTGGACTGGCAGCCCTTCCTTTTGCAGTGCTTGTCACCCTGCAGTGGCAGCAGCAATGCTAGGCCCGTAAGTGTAGTTGATTTATGTTAACTGTTGAAACGATAATGTTTAATCTGTAAAGTGCTAATCTATTTTTTATGTTGATTATGAATAGGCCAGCTGTGCCTACTTTCCTATTCATAGAGTGTAGTGAACAAGCCCATTTCAAAGGCTGAGTTTGGAGGGTGATTTACATGAGAGCAGACACTGCTTTAAGGAAAGTAAATCAGCTGAGTTATACCACTGAATCAGGGACTTGGCAGTTCAACAAGAAGATCTGGGGGCAAGGGGAAAAACAGGGAAGGAAGAGACAGATAATAAACAGACTGTTGAAGGAGCAGATAGATCAGAGCAGACACATGAAAAGTAGGGGAAATATGGGCAGGAGAAAAAGGAAAGGTTGGTATTGAGAGAAGAAATTGACAAAGAAAGCAGGAAATGATATGGCTGGCTTAGCATAGGACCTTTGTCTCTGCATCACTGTAGAGAGCTCTGGTCTCCATGGTTTGTATGACTGGTCATTAGGGAATGCATGGAACCCCTTTCCCAGCATGGTGCCAATGAGGCTGTTGGCAAAGTTGGCTGTGGATTTAATTTGCCATGCAGTTGTCTCTCTTGAGGGACTTTCATGGATCTCTGTATATTTTTTTCTGAGAGTAGGCTGCAATGGTTACAGACTCCAGGTTCCCATCCAGATCTCTTTGTAAGTTATTTTACTTCAGCTCCTCTCCAGTCCCTGCACCTTGGTCTCCATGGTGTGGGCTTCTGTACCTCTGTCCCCTTTGCATTGACTCATCTGCCAGATGTGCTAGTGTTTCAGTATTCCATCAAAACCCAATTAGCACTGGTAACTGGCTTATGAGCTTTACATCTTCAGCAGAGCTTTACTACCTTTTAAGCATCTTTCTTCTAATGTAGTGACCTCATTATATCCCTTTCTTGATACCAGTTCAATTCAGGCAGAGCTGCCCACATCTGCCACACTTCATGTACTTCCACCTTAGATCCTTACTCCTACTCTCCCGTCCTATTAATCTGGGACAATGTTGTGCTTCAATAAGACTGTATCATGCTTGTATCTATGTAATTATAAACAAAACCTGAGGAGGGGATATAGCTGGGCAGAATTTGGGACTGAAGTTGGTACTCTGCATGTTTTCATTTTACTGTGCCTCAGTCCCCCCTGGTGACAGGCTGCTGGATTGTGCAGTGATTCTTCTGTCATTCCTGCTTTTTGTTCCAGGCTAAGAAACATTTCCCTCATGGCTTTCTGAAGAGATACATAAAAACATTCCACATAGTACTCATGGGAGGAGGTCTCTCTCTCCATTTTAGGAGCTGGACTAGAAGGGTCTGTCAGTGTAGCATATACTCACATTTTGCTCTTGTGAGACTCCACGAGGAGTAGTCTGTCCAACTCTGGGTCCCCCAACATAAGAAGGGTCTGGACCTGTTGGAGCAAGTCTGGAAGAGGGTGACAAAGATTGTCAGAGGGCTGGACTGCTTGTCCTGTGAAGACAGGCTGAGGGAGTTGGGGTTGTTCAGCCTGAAGAAGAGGAGACTTTGGGAAGACCTTATAGCACCTTCAGTACCTAAAGGGGCCCACTAGAAGGCTGGAGAGGGACTTTTTACAAGGACATGTAGGGATAAGACAAGGGGGAGTAGCTTCAAACTGCAGATTGTAGGTTTAGGTTAAATATTATGAAGAAATTCTTTTCTGTGAAGGTAGTGAGGCACTGGACAGATTGCTCTCAGAAGCTGTGTTTACCCTGTCCCTGCAAGTGTTCAAGTCCAGGTTGAATGGAGCTTTGAGCAGCCAGGCCTAATGAAAGGTGTCCCTGTCCATGGCAGGGGGATTGGAACTAGATGATCTTTAAGGTCCCTTCCAACCCAAACCATTCTATGATTCCATGAAATGAAATGCAGTGCTGTGCTGCACACCCTGCCTCTGCACACGCAAACACCCATCCTGACCCTATTCTTCACTCACCTCTTGTGGATAGAGGATTTTGCCTACCATTCCCCATACAAGCTGTGTGCACAAGTGCACTGCCCCATGCCTTGTTCTTAACTCTGCTCAAGCCCTGGCAAAGCTTCACTTCTTGACCAAATGCTTGTACTCCACCTCTTTCAAACATATACCCCCCAAACATCCCTTCATTATACTTTCTATAGTCACATAGTCTATATAGTCTATAGTCACATAAACCTGCCCATATACATTACCCCCTCTCCTTGTTTGGTCCACTTCTTGAAGCCCCAGGCTTTCAAAAATGAATCAGAGGCATTTAAGATTAGGCAGAGGTGATGTATGTTCCCAAAGATCCCCATATATCCTCAGGCTCTGGCAACTGGTTATTTCTCACAGAACTACTGCTGTTGTGCAGGCTTACTGCTGACAGGGCCTTTGGGACATCTTTGCAGTCCTTGGCTGAGCCTCCCTCTCCTGTGACTAACATGGAACCTCTTTGTTGTGGCTCCTTGACCCTTTCCTATGTGGGTTTCAGTCAGTGCATGGCAGGGATGTGTTTATACCTGGAGTCAAATGGTCTTGGAAATTCATTTGCTTCTGAGTGCTTTCTTAGATCTTACCTTCTTGCATATGTGTAACTGGCCCCGTCTCTGTGATATTTTGAGAGAGGCTTTACCTTGATATAGGAAAGAAATTTTTTACATTGAGAGCTATCAATCACAGGAACAACTTCCCCAGGGATGTGGTAAAGTTGGCATCACTGGAGGTTTTCAGGATGTGATAATCTCACCTAGACTCCCTTTCCCATGAAAAGTTCAACCAGCCAATCTTTTGAGGTCCCTTCCAACCAAGGCTGTTCTATGATTTGATGATTTTTTTCCAAATGTGCTGTCTTTGCACCAGGCTGCTGGCATCTGTAGGGGTGATAGGTCATTTGGGAATACATCTTAAAGAATTCAATCAAAGGATTCTGTGTATGTTGGGGACCTCCACATGTCTAACTACGTGTGTGGCTCAAGAGAAATGGGAACTTTGTGGGGGGAGAGGGGGAGAATAGTTGCCTTGTCACCTGTCACCTGTGAGCATTAGTACTTGGTGTCTAGATCCAGACCTGAAAATGAGATCTGGAGTGAGGTCAGTGTTGATGACAAAGCCAGGGCTGCAGCCATGCTTGACAAAAGGTTGGTGGCATTGTCTGTTGTGCTGAGAAAGGAGGCAGGAGGTATGGTTTGAGTGAAAAGATTAGGAATCATGCTTTAGGTTTGTTGAATGTGAACAGAGATATGACTATATGAAAGAAGATGACTGAAAACCAGGCTGAAATTGTATTTTGGCTAGAAGCAGGCTGATCTAGAGTATGGAGGCAGAACTATGAGTCAGCAGAAAGGAGGTGGGAATTCTGTGTGAGCTATTAATCCAGATGCAGTGTTTGGGGTAGAGGCTGTGAGCAGAGCTTTGTGCAACAACTCCAGAAAACTGGGAAAGGGATAAGCAAGCTGCTCAAACATGCTAACAGAGTCATTAAAAGAGCAGAGGGTTGAGGAAACTGTTCCCTTCCTTAGCAGTTATAGAGATAATCCTGTTATGTTAGCACTTTGAGCTCTATTGCTTGGGAGCTGAAGACCTGCAGAGAACACAGCAAGCCTTAAAGATCTCAGTAGAAAGGGATCACTACTGCTTCACCTGAACCATGGGTTAAGAATCCATTTGGGCAGATGGGATGCAGCAAAGAGTTGTCTTCTGTTGTTCTGTAGCTGTGCAGTGGTATAAAGTGAGAGCCTCCTTTGTTAGTAGGGGGAGAAAAGAGAGAGAGTGCTTTCAATTAAAATACAAAAAATGGCTGGAAGTGGAGCAGTCATGTGCTCTTGAAGGACTGTGATTGCAGTTTGTCTGAACAACTGAGAAGTGGTGTGAGGCTCCATCCTCACAGACAGGAGAGATGCAGATCAAGTAACATTTCCCAAAAAAATCAGAGATAAAAGAGTGGATTTAATAAGCATTGTTCAAGTGGGAGACAGATGAAAGAACAAAATAAGGGAAGCATTTGTATGTGCAAGGGGAAGGCAGGGAACATGGGACGGGTTGGGGCATCTGCCCCATAGCCTGCACTGTCTGAGGGAATAAGTAGCTCACAAGTCACTACTTTCTTTTTCAGCATGATGGAATGGATGGAAGTGAACAGGATTATATATGTATATACATTCCTTGGCTTTGCTTTGCTCTGTGCATTTTGCATAGACTATAAGATACTTAAATAGTGTGAAATTGAGTGCACAGTGTCACTATTTACTGTGCACTTGGAGAGACTGTTGGTTTCCATCTTCCCTTTCCTCACAAGCATAGTTGTTGGTGGACTCTTGCTTGACTGTTAGGATCAGGAAACACTGGCTTGTTTTTGGAGGCCAGTCACAGACGTGTTGGGGTGTAGACATGATTTTGGGTAGCAGGTAGGTGATTAGCTGCACAAGGTGCTATATTCTGAGGTGGAAGGAAGTGAGATGCTGAACGAGTCAGGTCATCATGCTGATTAACTGCACCTGGAAATAGGAAATGAGCATTTTTCCAATGGCCACATCAGGATTAGAGAGACTGGTACTTTGTTATCAAACAGGGAGATCCTGAGGAAATAGTTTCAGTGGTGCAAGGTTCTTCCACCTTCTGTCTTCTCTGTAGGGTAGTGAACTGGACTTGCACCTTAAAATTATGATGCAACTTCCAACAGCAAAATCTTTCCCTTGGACATTTTTGAGAAATAGAGCTTCTTGGAAGTTAATTCTGAGCATGAGATTACAGACATGGGGGAAAGCTATCTGCATTGTCTGAAATGGAGTAATTTAACCAAGAATAATGCTCACACACAGGTGGTTGGGTTAGAGACTTGTTCTGAGACATCCTGGCTTTGCGCTGTTTCCTCTCCCTGATTATATCTATGTGTTTGTGCTAACACTGCAGATAATGTCTGGACTCTGCTTTCCTACAATTCAGCTTGATATCTGCTTTACATCAGAAGTCTAATGTGCAGTCTCTGTGCTTTCAGAGTGCTTTGTGAGACCAGCACCTGGACAAAGAATAGCTGAATGAAGTTAAGCGTGGAAGAGTCTGTGGTGATGCTAGTGGAAAAACTGTGGAACTCCAACTGTTGAAAGCATCTCTGACTACTGAGCTAGTCTGTTAATCTTAGTGTCCTGTGTCTCTGGAAGGTAGTAGGGCTCCTAATAGCTTAATCGATTAAAAACATTTATCTCCTTGTGCCAGTAAGGAGGATGTTCCTGAGCCAGTTATGTTCCCGTCTGGCCATGACAATCCTTGCTTTTGTTGGACTGAATGTCGTTTGTATGTGGGAGCCATGGATAAGTGGCTCACCTTTCAGAGAGACGGGAGATGAGGTCCACCTCACACACGGGGTCTCAGGAGACATAAATCAACTCCGTCTGCTCATTGCTGTTACTGCCTGTTTTAGCTGTCACCATTGAGATCCAGGTTTCGATCCAGGATGAGTGATGTTTTCAGATAGTTCTGCCTTGTCTTAAGGATCTGACTTACTCAGGAAAATAAATGAAGCTACCATGTGTGTGTCTGAGCAAAGATTATTACACAGGAATCATCAGGAATGGAATAAAAGATGCTTTTCCTCAAAGTATGGCTCTGTAACAATTAAAGGTACTAGCAAGTAAAATGGACTGATACTGTTGCTGTACAGCTCAGTGGATGGATGCAATGAATAGGCTTTTCCACTGCTTTTCTCATCAGAAGAGACTACAGAAAGAGAATTGTAGGTGAGCAGAATAGGAAATAGCCAGGATCCTAGGTATCAGACAGTGAATGAGTGAGCAAACTTTGGTCTCCAGATGATGGGATCAAGGACTCTTCCTAGCAGAGTTCATTTTCTGTAACAGTCATGGCTTTGTGACTGAGAAATGCTGTTGGTAGGATCCCAGAGAAGATTCTCAGTGGTATAGCACATACTGGGCTGCAGAGGACCCAAGTGGTACCAGGTAGAAATAATAGGAAAATAGGAACTTCACAGCCCTTTCCTAGAGGAAAGGCTGATGGTTGATGGACAGCCCTGGTTTTGTGCTATTGTAGTGAAACGTTAGCAGTGATTAACCAAGTTTGCAGTGATTGGCATGCCAGGGGCAAATGTGTACCATTGGCATATGAAGTGACGTGTCTGTGGCTCTGTGTATAACTGTTGTATATGTATTATACAGATAGGTTTTTAAAAAGAAAGTTACAGATTTGGTCCTGATAAATTAGATAGGGGCAGATTTCTAGCTGTCTTGACAGCCCTAATTCTGCTCATCCAAGCATGAGGGCTGTGACACGGTATGGCCCAGCTTCACATGGGATATCAAGAAGAAACAGTGTTAGAGCTCAGCTCTTTCAAATTCTAGGTGGGCATCTTATTGCATATCTTCCCCTGAAAAGAACCACATTACTTTCCAATCCTGTTCACTGAAAGATGCAGGGATTTTGTGTAAAAAGCCATATATAATTGTTCCAGTGCATAAGAATACACACACACCTTTACCTACATTAATTTGGATGCAGTATATACTTCCATATACATGCACACTTACGTATATAAGTAATATGAACACCAGGGAATCCACTGAAAACTACTATTCAGTATATATCTACAATATTATTAAAAATACTGAAAATAAATACACATTCTTGACAGATGCATTTAGGAACCATCAATTAGACTTGGCATTCATTAGGTGGAGAGAAGTCCAATCAGATTTCCCTGACTCAACAAAGCCGCCTATAAATTGTGGGCTGTTTGTTCTGACGTTTGATGAATTATTCTTCATAATCCACTGTCTGCTGCAATAAATCTAATCTTTCTGGTTTTGCTGTCTTAATAATTCTTGGAGCAACACTGTGACATTTTGTTTTCATAGAGGGGATAGAAAGGCTGGGACAATGGAAAAAAACCTCACTTGCTGTTTGGGAAGTTATATTGCTCTACACCAACCTAATATTCTTCTCATGCCTAGAACTCTGGTCTTGAAGACCTGCAGGTATCAGTGAGTCTGTGGCGCCATGAGCAGTTATGTGTAAGTTGTTGAAAAGATGACCAGTCTAGGATGAGGTTCACATGCCTCAGACCAGGAAAGGCATTTAGACTTCTGAGAACAATGGTGTCCTGATGTTGATAAAGTGAATTCCAAAAGTTCTGTGAGATGCAAACCTCAGTAATGCTATAACAGACACAGAGCTGAGTATCTCCTCAGGTATTCTGCTACATGAAATCGAGGGGACATTTTACTAGGTAGTGTTAAGGTGGCAGTTGCAGGCCCAAAACCTTTCTTCCCTGAGTGATAAATTGTTGGTCTGTTTTCCAGCTCATGAATTCCGTTATCCCAGTGCCTCACGCTATTTCGGCTGGGAGGCTGCAGACAACGTGATCCATGTGTGACTTGCAGAAAGCTCCTGCAGACTGAGCTCACCTTAGCAAATTGCCATCCATAGAGTCATGATTAAGAGGGAACTGTTTAGTGCTGTCTCTATCAGGAATGGAAAAAACAGATGAACCAAGTCATTCCATCAAGGGAATTCTAGCTTGGAGAATCACAGCACAGGAGATGTGCAAAATTTACCTACCTTAATCACTTTCTTTCTGTCTGCTTCCTCTGTGGCCTTGTCTCACAGCTGTATCATTCTCTTTATTTTGAATTAATTTATACCAGCTTCCCCATGTGTGTTTTCCTGTGCTGCTACATGGCTCCAAAATAATAGGAGACTGTGAACTGCTCCTGACCATCGCAACAGAATACTGCTGTTAATGGAGCTCTATTGTATCATGGCCTGTGATGAGTATCCTGGAGGCAAAAACAGTTCCAAGTTAAACCTGTGTTGCCTTGTCATCACCTTCTAAAATAGCAGGACATCTCATAGATTACAGTGTCCAAATACAAAATGCAAGACTCAGTAGCAGTTACAATATGCTGTGGTCAGAAGGAGATCTGCTGTGAAATTGTGGTTGAGGTTTTGAATGTTTCAGTTTGCACTGGTTTTGGTAGTAAAGGAATGGCATTATCCCTGCTGGGTCCCTTTTTGTAAATTATTTTGAGCAGCTATGATTGGTGAAACTGTCAAGCACAGTGAAGTGTCTGGAGATGGTCTCTGCCTGAGATGGTCCCAGCTCTTGCTGCATGTTCCCCACCTGTTCCAGACTTCAGCAGAGTTCTCTGACGTAGGCATATTTACACTCTGTTCTGGCATATTTAACATACTTCTGGTAACAGAAGCAACTGTATTGTCTGAAAGTTATGTGACAGATTTTTCATGAAGATGCACTGTTACCAAAGCTCAGGGTTTACCTTGGACCCTGGGCCGCTTCTAGATGTAGTTCCCTGTACCCCTTGTGCTCTCAGAAGCTTACAGGGTCTGTCAAAAGCTTTCTAGGCTGTCAAACATTGACAGAGTCCCAGATATGAACAGGTGAAACAGTTCCTCCATTGTTCATCCTGCTGTCATTGAGACTGGTCACTCTGTTGGGGGAGCTTCTGAAGAATATAAGGATGACTGTACAAATCAGACCAAAAGCTGGAGCTCACTACTCTGTCTCTAAATGGAGCCAGTGTTGGCTAAGAGACAAAGGGGTTCAGCCTGCCAGCTAAACAGGGCTGGGCTGTTGAGACATGTTTTGCTAGTGGACCTGCATCTCACTGCACTCTATCCTGAACAGACTGCTGACACATGGCCACCTCTTTTAGGTCTGGCTGAGATGGAGTTCATTTCACCATAGCAGCCCTCGCAGTGCTGTGCTTTGCATTGGTAGCTGGAAAGGTGCTGATAACACATCAGTATTTTGGCTACTGCTGGGCAGTGCTGGCACAGCATCAGCGCTGCAACATCCCTCCCCCCAGTCGAGGGTATGATCCTGGGAGGGGACACAAAAGGGCCAGCAGACCCAAACTAACCAAAGGGGTATTGCATACCATATGACATCAACTCAGATATAAAAGCTAAGGAAAAGAGGAGGATGGAAGGACATTTGTTGGTTACAGTGTCTGCTGAGAAACCATGTGCTGAAAGCCCTGCTTCCTGGGAAGAAGCCGAACATTGCTTGCTAATGGGAAGTAGAGAATAAACCTTGTTATTTTCCTCTTTGCTTGTGCGCGTGCAAACTTCTGCTTGAGTAAACTGCCTTATCTCAACCTATGAGTTGTTTTCCATCTTATTCTCTCTCCCCTGTCCAGCTGGAAAGTGATAGAGTGGCTTGGTGGGCACCTGGTGTCCAGCAAAGGTCAACCCTCCGCACCACTATTCATCATAATGGCAGAGCAGAGCCACCACATCTAACTTTGACATTGTGTCATGTAGTTCTGGGCTGGGAAGGGGCTCCATGACTTAGGCTCCTGTTCTAAGGTACTGTGTTAACATCTGGAGAAGGGAGAGAACATAGTGGGAAGGTTGAAACCAGGCAGTAATATTTGATCATTTGCTGCAGCACATGGATATTAAAAGGTTGTGATTAAGAGAATCTTTCAAAAGAAATTAGCTAGCAAGTCATGCATGTTTAACTTTTATGGTTTGGAGATTAAGACATCAGGCTGGAACCTGGGATATCTGGGTTAAATCCCCAGCTCTGTCAAAGACTTCTCAGACCATGCTGGGCAGGTCATGTAAGGTAATACTTTCAGAAAGAACTCAGGATTTGGAAGCTTAAATCCAATTGACTTCCAGTATCTTCCTAAGTGTTTAAGGACAGGATTCACAAAAAATACTGAGGCATTCTGATGCTCAACATTGTGGCATGAGGTGGTGTGTGCTGCAGACCTTGAGCAGAGCAGCTGTGCTTTGGGAAGGCGCTTGAGCATGCAAGGAGGCCTGTAGCTGGCATCTGGTAACTCCTGGAAAGCATGAATTGGTGCAGGGCCCGTGGTTCTGTGCACCTCATACAATGGCACTCTGGGCTTAATGTGGTCTTTAGGTGCAACATCATCACAAATACATAAGTTTCTAAGTAGATAGATCCTGTAAGAGTTTTTATATCAGTTCCCTGAGGTGTGAATACTAATACCAACAATCATGAAAAGATTTTACATATTTAAAATTAAACGAGCTTCATTCTTTTGAATGAAGCAGTCAGGGTTGTGTTTCCAGCCAGTGAAGTATAGTGATACATTCATTTGCTGGTTGAGCATGTGCTTAACGGGAAGCTGGCAGTGTAGAAGGCTAGTGAGAGAAACCACTGCGTGCAGAGACATGGCTCACCTGTAAACCTGCAGCTGGCCGGTCTGTTCCTTTCAAAGAGCCCTAAAGTAATAAACGTTTTAAACGTTTATTGAACCTGTCTGGAAACTGTGGTTGTTTCATCTTCTGCCAGGCTTACAGATGGTAGCAGCCAATTTGACAAGGCCATCTGAGACCAGCTGTGGCCTGGAAAATATGTCAGGTGGACTCCAAGACTGTCCCAGACCTTTGCTTACTAATTATCCATCCTGGAAATGACAGAGTTTTTGTTGAGGGTGCTTGTGAGCAGTAAGAGCCTGCAGCCTGCTCCAAGAACTCCCTGCAGCATGAAATGAATGCAACCACCTTCTCTTGGGAAGGACCCCACTTCAGCAGGCAGTGTGGGAGCCTGGCTCACCTCTTCTCTGCTTTCATGTCGTACAGCCTCTTGCTTGCCTTTTCTTGTCTGGGACACAAAGCCTGCACTAGCTGCCTCCAGCGAGCTAAGGACAATTTCATAATGAACAAGGGTGATTTGCTAAGTGGAGGGGGTCTTGGAACCTAATGGTGATTGTGCTGCTGCTTTATCCCAGTCTCACACCTGCTCGTGCAATGACTGCTGTGATCTGCTCCCCCCCATGTGCATACATTACCCTTCTGTTCCTGGAGGATCTATCAATTGTCTGGCCCTGTTGCAGTCCCTCACCTTGCTGCCCTTGATTGCAGCCTGTGAATGGGCACAAATTCCCCCAGAATTGCAGCAGGGCCACTGGGCTGGCTCTAATAGACATGGCTGCTAACCTGGCTTTCATGTCTTAAGTTACAAGTTTTTAAAAGAAATTCTTCTGCCCAAAGGAACTCCTAGATGTTCTTCAGTTAGGTTTCCTTAGAAAACTTAGTCACGTGAGAATGTCATATATATTATTCCTGCCAGAGGGAATATATGCAGCTTTTTTTTTCCCCCTGCACTCATTCAGTACTGGTGAAAATGACTGGATTGACAGTGTAGGCAATTGAAAGGTTTTGAAATCCAGAGCATATGGTATTTTATCCAATTTATGTATGATCTTACTATAAATGTACTTCACTGGATTCAGGCCAGCGAACTCCCAATGTTTTAACCTTTGGAGGATGTTACCACCCTTAAAACAGTTAGACTAGTAATATTGCCCACCACTCTGTAAAGCATACATCCCTCTAATATGAAGGTGTAGGGTAGTGAGAGAGTTGAACAAAGTCCCAGCTCGACCTCATATGGCAAGTTCTCTGTTTACATTTTTTTCTTCTTTATGGGATCTCATAGCCCAGCATGCTTCTGGCCACCTTAAGTCTTTACCCTTAACAGGTCCTTTTTTCAGTCAGTGGACAAACTTCACATAATGGTAGAAGTCCCTGTGTCTTGAACGCATGTGCCCTGAGCCATCTGTCATCCCGTAGGTGCTTCTTTCTTTATACTAATCTGAAAAGAGAATCTCCAAATCCAGAAGTGAGAGAGAAAAGAAAGGGTGGAGAGGAAAGAGAGAAAAACCTTTTTTCTCTTGAGACACAAATGTCAATAGTTTGAATTATGGGCCTGCTGTAATTAAAAACCACATAACTAGTTGTTTTTAAATGCAGTTGTTTTACTTAATTGATTTTGCCGCCAGGACCAAAGGGAATTAATTAAATAAATAAAATGCACCTTCCTAGTGAATTACTGGAGGCAGCTGAGTCTGTGTTGGAATCTAATTACTGTGAATGCTCCAGTTTGTTGCTAGCAGTAGTTTTCTGTGGAAGGGTCTGGGAGAGAAGGGGGAGGGTAGTGTGGGAAGGGACACATTCTCTGACAGCTGCAGGAGAGAACAGGCTGCTCCTTGTAGTAATTTTCTTCCTTGTCAGCAAAAAGAATATTCGTTTAAGGCTTTGCATGAAAACGTTGCTTAGAAAGTCTTTATTCATATTTAATTACTAGGTTGCTGCAGCTCCCATCTTTAATTACCTTTTAAAAAGCAGGTTATAAAAATGCACTGACATTCTTTCTTTTTTGTTACTGCATAAATTACAGGCTTCTCAACTGCTCACCCAAAATGAGTTGAGCCTGCAGGAACAGTAGAACAGGTTTCCTTCACTGACTTCTGGATACCTCAGAGCTTATGTGCACCTTCCCCTACAGAACAGGACAGAAACTCTCAACTAGCATTATGTGAACTATCTTTGTGCCTGAAGCCACGTAACTGTGTTGGTCCTCTCTCTGAACTGAGCGTGTGGAGGGGTCTGGCTGGTCAGCCAGGCTGATACCACATTACCATGGTTGTAGCGTTTCCAGAGCCGGCGCTGCCTGGTGCTACCCTGAGGGTCTCTGGCAGGTAGATGTATTATGCAGGGCAGATGGGCCTTTGCCCATCTTCCATTGCCTTACCCACGTTTGTCTGGATTTTGCTTCCTGGATTTGCTCCTGATAAATCTACTTCATCAACTTTCCTTATAATCTAGTCCTGAGTTTCTCAACCAGAGCTGCTAATAATTTCCTCTCCTGCCCAGAAGGTGCTTTGCTGTCCCCACCTGGTGCTTTTTCTGAGCTGAGGGCACTGGTTACTTTTGCAGGAGGTGTGAGAAAGTCCATCACATTAAATGTGTTTTCAGGCCAAGCTGTCAAGGTGCAAACAGCAATTTTTGTCCCCCTGCCTTGAATCCTGCCCTTACCACTGCTCCCGGTCATGTGCTGACTTTCACGAAGTAAGATAGCTGCTGCTGCTGCTGTAATGCATGCTGTCAGGTTTCAGGGGGTGATGGTGGGTGATATCAAATGTCTGCACAAGAAATGAATGCAAAGGAACAGCTGTTGGCTTCTGCACCCAGTAACAACCAAGGATGCTGACCATAATTGTTCCAACCCATTTTCAGGACAGCCTGGAGGGTTCCCTCACATACTGCCTGGCCACTACAAGCCTAAGATGGGGTGCTGATACAGGTTTCCACAAGCAGTGTATCTCCAGGGCACTTGCATGCTTGGCGAGCTTCACTGGGAAGCCAGACAGTGACAAGGCTAAGGGAGGGCACAGAAGAAGGACGAAAGGGCTGAGTCTGTCTAGCTTTGACATGAGCACTCTCTGGCCTGTGGTCAGGGCTTTTCTTAGGACAGCTTCTGGCACCCAAGCTGATGCCTTTTTCTCTTCTCCCAACAGATAAAAGAGCTCTTCATGAGTTTTGAGGACACTCCCTTGGGAGCAGCATCACTAGCCCAAGTGCACAAAGCAGTGCTTCAGGATGGGAGAACAGTGGCAGTGAAAATCCAGCACCCAAAGGTCCAAGCTCAGAGCTCCAAGGATATTTTGCTCATGGAGGTAAAAACTACATGTTGACTTTGACTTACAGAACAATTGCCATTGAAACGTGAGGGGTCCACCTTCACCCATGGCGTAAGCAGGTATAAACAACATCAACCTGTAGCTTTGAAACCTTCCCAGAGATCAGTGCTGTCTTACAGGATTAATACAGAAAGTTGGTGAGGATTGCAGTATTGGTGATTATGTGGACGGAAAGACTGAACAATAGGATAAGAGGGAATGAGGGCAGAAGGAAGACAGGTAAATATGAATGACATGGTTTAGGTTAGACATTAGGAAGAAATTCTTTACAGAGAGTGATCTGACATTGGAATGGGCTGCCCAGGGAGGTAGTGGATTCACTGTCCCTGGAGGTATTTAAGAAGAGACTGGATGTGGCACTTAGTGCCATGGTCTAGTTGACAAGGCAGTGTTAGGTCATAGGTTGGACTCTATAATCTCCGAGGTCTATTCCAACCTAATTGGTTCTGTGATTCTATGTGACATCATAGTAAGTCCATATAAGATTTAATAACTAGAAAGTGAGTACTGAAGTCTCTCTTCAGCCTTTGTGCCCATTAACTGGTTTTCTAAACTGGTCTCAGTTCTCTTGCAGTCAGAGCTGTGTGGCCAAAGGAAAAACATCGTCCATGATTAGCATGGTTTTTTCAATTAAATTCTAGTGTGGATTCGACAGTGGATGAGTTTGCTATGATTCAGTTTTGTTTCTTTATCAGCTCCTTAATGCTGAATTGATTCATGGTGGAAGCAAAAACACTGAAATATGGAGGAAATAGGTGTCTGCACCTAATAGGGGCAGACACACAAATGAGGGATTCAGGTAGAGAAAAAGTTTCAATGCCTGGTTCCTGTTCCTCTCCTGAATGGTAGGTACCACTCATGTTCCCAGTGCAGATCTGTGAAAAACTGGAGAAAAACTGTGCCAGTGTACTCCATTGCAGTAGTCAAAGATGCCAGCAATATGGTATGAAAGAGGAATGGGACACAGGGCTGAGGTGGAGGAGACAGGAAGGATTAGGTCTGTAAGTGGTAACACTGAAGCTTTTTCCTCTCCTTACAAGCTTATATATATATATATATATCTACAGTAATGTGCACATTCGTTGGCAGACAGGTAGGTCCATGAGACTAAAGAGGGGAAGTTTAAGCTGAGGGGTTCTGGTAAGTGTTTAGAGTGTGCTGCTTTTGCATTAACACAGTTCTCCATCACAAAAGATCAGAAATCAAAGATCCTGCCAGCACCCTCTCAGAGAAGCATGTAGCTAAACCTTCTTTAGTCAGCTAAAACACCAAGTTTCTGTGATTGTTGGTTATACTGCTAAGAGATGTATAAAAAAATTATTTTAGAATGATTCCTGTGTTTTCTGGTTTTAAACTCTTCCTCCTGGGAAACTTGAAACTAAAAAAGTGTATTTCCTTTTGGCAATTTAGTATTGTTCTTCTTTTACAGCCTAGTTTACCATCCTTAAGATCTGTTGTGTATACACAGCTATGCAAAAGTAGCTCAGAACTTGACGTGCAGTTTTGTATTTAAAAGGTCTCTTGTGGAGTGCTGGTTTACATGCATCATCATATTCTTGTGTGGGACTCTTTTTATGTAGGCTGCACAGAAAGGCAGATTATGTGCACTCATGTTCCGGTCCTTTAAGAATCAGATAGACATTGCAGCTAGGTAGGAGGTTAATTTAAATATTGATGGAGATGGTCTTCTTTGGAGACTGATGGGAAGGAATCTGAATGGGAAAAGCTAAATGGAAATTTCCTAAATTCACTGGAGGTTTCATAGCATCAGTGCTGACTCTTTAAAAATCAGTACAGCATCTGATAAACCCATGGAGACATACCTCACTGCTCTTCGTATATCAATAATTATTTCAAGGCAATATGTTAGACAGATGTCAGAAAAGGAATAGGAGAAATACTTAAGGATGTCCCTGCTGTTGGTCAAGTTGGCAAATTGATTCAAAAGAGCATTTAAAGAAAGCAAAAAAAATCATCAATCTTCTCACATCAGGCACCAACGAAATAGTCTTGCGGACCCTCTGCTGTTTATGTTCATGTTCATGGAGATCGCTGGTTACATTTCATTTGGGTGACATAAATTTGAAAGGATTTATGCCTCTAGATATAACAGTAAAAAAATAATTCAATAGTGTCTGGAACCTGGTGATTACATTTTTAAAGGAACATTGAGTTTGGAACTGACATTTAGATAAGAGAAGCTGAGACAGGGGTGGAGAGCAAACCTTGTCACACAAGTGAACAGGAGCAGTGATGGTTCATAAATTTATTTTTTGTCATACATTTCAATGATAGCAACTTTCTGTGTGTACTTTAAATGTTTCTCCTACAGTGCAGGAGTTCCCACCTCAGTGGTGGAGATCTGGGAAGGGAAACTGTGCAGTAACACACACTTAAAAGTCTGTTTCCATGTTCAGATGAATGTGCAGAACAGGTGAGATAAAGACAGCAAAGCTTGTTTCATGACTCAAGTAGTTAAAAACAGTCAAACAAATTATTTTCCTGAAGACATGATCCAAATTGTCAGCTTGTGTAAATTTGTAACTCTAGTGGAGAAGTTCGTTTGAATAGGAAACATACTTGGCTGCTGTGCAACTTTGATTATGCCATCCACTTGTGTAATCTCGATTCACTTTCTCCTTAAATGTTGCTTTATGCAAACATTTCCAGGAACTTTTTGGATGGGCTTTTGAAGGTGCTGTACCTAATCTCACCTAATTAGGTGAGTACCTAATCCCTTTAAGAAGAAGAGAATTCTAGGTAGTGGATATATGATACTTGGAAAACACCTCAACATTGCTGAGGATGGCTATGACTGATGCTGAAGAGCAACTTGCCCTTTGACCTCCACCAGAGGTGTTCTTTAAAGATAGTTAACCTACTAACTGTATCCAGCCTTCACTGTCTTCTTTGAACTGCTGAGTGAATTTACTGTGCTAGCAAAAGTCTTGTTCAGCAGTGGAAGAATTAACATAGAGATGACAAGTCTTACTTTAGATCTTTCTCATCTGCTTTATCTGAGACCTATGAGTGAAGCAAGCAGTAACTTATAGAATTACAGGACTCATAAGAGAGTTGGTCCAGGGCTGTGTCCTTGGCGAGACCTGGCCGTGGGGTCTCTTCTCCAGAGCTTTGTTCTCTTACTTCCAGGCAGCAGGCAACTGGGTTCTCTTTGATGTGTGTGCCATCATTTAACTCCTAGATGTGCCTGTGTGGAAGAGTAAGCCAAAATTTTTATTACATGACCGAGTCATGACACTGTGTTGTGTTGTGATACTCTAGGAACCCTAAAAGCACTTGGGATATAGGTTGGGGTTTTTTTAATCTCTAAGTTATATGGAATGATCCTATCAAAACAGCACTGTGTGGCTTTGGAGCCAGGATGCAGCTGATTGTCTATTCCCTTGTTCTCAGGTTCTTCTCTTGGTTGTGAAACAGATCTTTCCAGATTTTGAGTTCATGTGGCTGGTGGAAGAAGCTAAGAAGAATCTGCCCTTGGAGCTGGATTTCCTCAATGAAGGCAGAAATGCTGAGAAGGTGGCTTATATGCTCAAGAACTTTGATTTCCTGAAGGTGAGGGAGCACATATTTCTGTCTATGTATGTGCATTAATGGTCTCCCTTACTGTGTCTTATGCACTTCATTCACCAACTGGAGGAAACATATAGACAAGAATGGAGTTCAGTCCTTCTGTGTTGTCCATCCTAGACTGCTCTGCTAATACAGACCAGAAAATGCTCTGAGGCATGTTTTCTCTGTGTTTGTTTCCTACTGCATTCACTCTGTTGGGTCAGGAGTAGTGGCTTGGGGCTAGCAGTCTCTGAAGCCTGCTACTCATTTTCCCAGCTGGTCTTTCTGAACTTGCCCAGAGCCTGAGAATTTGCCATTTTTTGCTAAGCCATCTGTTGGAACTTTTCTGGAACTTAGTCTCAACTAAGGGCAAGAAATGGGCATAGAACAGAAAAGCTAGACTGAAGCTGATGATCTTTAGTATTGGGAACACCTTGGATCTCAGGTGAAGGCATGTTCACATGAGTCCTTCCTACTGCAAAAAAGCACATTCTCACTCTAGAATTGGGCATAGAACCTTCATACACATCCATGGCTAATGCATTCATGTTACCTTCATACACAAAATCAACTGCACCCATATGTGCTCTTCCCCACTGACACTCTTACCCTACACTGACACACTCACTAAGAACACTGAAAAATGTCTCAAGTACAACCAGACATGTACATATCTAATTTTTGGAAAGACATAAGCTCACATCTTCAAACTTGCATGTTCAGAAATCTTTTGCTGACTTGCAAGAGGCACAAGCCTCCACTGTGTGCTTTCTGGAAACACACATAGTGCTGTGGGTAGAGTCATTGATGTAACTGCATTTGCACATACACAAAGGCAACAAAAAATGTGCCCTTCTTTGGATCCTCCTGCATATACACCTCAAAATGAGGTTTTCACCTCCTATTTATGCAGAAGTCCCAAGATAGAAGAAACAGAGGTCTGAAATAAGGTGAGTTTTTGTTGGGGTTCGCAGGCTGATATATCCATTTTTCCTTGCTTCCTTCATGCAAGGGCTTTCCTTGTTGCCTGACTTCAGGTTTGGGTCAGTCCTTTTGGAGCCCAGTGGCAGCAGTGGCGTTCCCATAGATACAGATAGCTAAAAGTCACCAGGGGTATAAAAGGCCAAAGGTTTTGCTGAGTGGGTGCTTATCAGAAGTGATGCACCTTAAGGAGCTGTATCCGTTGCAGCTGTAACTAGGATACTGTGAAGTAAATCCCCATGGAGACAGCCAATCACCTCCTTGCTGGGTTAAGAAGCTATCATGATATCAATATGTGTAACAATAACAAATGGCTTGAGATGGCTAAATAATGGATTCCCCCGTCTGACCTGCCAATTCAGAGACGTGTTCATCACCCAAAAGCAACAGAAGAATTGGGCTCCTGTATCATTAATTTTCCTAAACACGCTAGGAGGCTGAGAAGTAGATTTTGTGCTGTGAACCTGTTTTGAGCTTTTAAAGCCAGAGATAAATTATTTCCACACACTAGCATTACAGCCAAACATCTGTGAGTAATTAAAAAAATCACTGAAGAATTTGACTGTGATTGAGAGAGGCATCTCTGAGAGCACGGGTAGTACTTTACGAGCCCACTGACTAGCCTGTGTAAATCCTGAGACAAGAATGAATGTCATCTGAAGTGATCTAAGGCAGCAGGGATCAGTGAGCTACATGGGTTAGGGAACTGTTAGTTTTGGAGTTGGCTGGCTTTCTCAGCAATCTAACTGCAAAGAATGAACATCCAAATAAGTTAGGGAGGTTGGGAGTAACTGAATCCCCCTTGCTCGTAGTGGATCTCTGGCATCAAAATCTAGATTCACATGCAGAGTATGTCAGGAGTGTTGAACGATGGGACTGAGGGACATTGGAAGTGCTCAGCAAAGGAGCCTTTGATCTAAAGTGGCACACGCATGGTAAAGTAGAAGCGATCTCTCTAGGACAGGAACAGATAGGGAAGCAGATAGTTTGTGAGGGACTGAGACACTGTCAGGAGTTACAAGGAACAAATACTACTTGGTCAGGAGTACAATGAGCTGCAGTGCCTGGCTGGTCATCCCCTGGCTTTGGTCACACTAGGTGGACTACACTTTTTACATCTTCCTGTCCTGCCCCAAGGTGCTGGTCCTAAGTCCATGACTGGTTCAGGAGGGTGAGTAGAGGGGGCTGCACAGCTGGCTTGCTATTTGCATGATCCAAAATTTATATCACTGTGCTGGGGCACAGTAACGGGAATGGGTTAAGCACCCTTATATCTTTGGTAAAATGTACCAGTGTGGCTTCACCCATGTGCAAAAGTAAATCTGGACAGACTGGGGATTTGGTCAGCACAGTGGCGTGAGGAATATCCAAAGAGACTAGCAAAATGGCTCTTGACAATAAGGGACTTCAACATGGAAAGAATTTGTCTGGAGGGAGAGGCTGCAAAATGGGGAGCCAGCCTGAGCAACACTTGTGTCATTGCCTCCCTGGATGACACCAGACCTCTTACTGGTGCCTCACTCAGCTTGATTTACTGCAGTTTGAATGAAAAGTGCTTTGATATTTTACACTCATTACTGTGTCACATTGGCAATAAGATAGTTAAGGGTCTCCCAGGGTTTCTGTGAAAAGTCCCTTATTTGTGACACTTGATTTTTCTCCCAGTTCAATTGCAGATGGCCTAAGTATGCAGGGTTTGTCAGCTCAAAGGCGTTCATGTTCCAAGGGGCACTGCGGAGATGCAATTTATGACGATGGCTTATAATTTTTAAAGCTGCATAAGTGGACCATGTGCGTAGCAAACAAGATGCAGTTCCTGTCTAAAGGAGCTGAGTGGATGATTCAGAAACTAACAATAGGTACTAGTTAAACAACCCAGCTAGAGGAGCTGCAGAGCAGGTAAGAAAGCTCTCAGACTACACTGGGAGTGGGAGGTGGTCAAGATCTTGTAGAGTGTGGCCAGAAATCTTGCATGAGGACAGATTCTGCTGTTGTTGAATTGTTGTATTATCCTCGTACACACTGCTGCTGTCCTGGGGAAGAGACTGGTAGATGAATTTACTTTCCATGTGCTCATCAAAAAAACCCAAGTCCTCACTTCAGCCACTTCCATTTTTAATCCTTCTCTGTACTTTGTGTGATAAATTCTCCTTCCTTTCCCAGCCTGTTGCTTGACCTAACCCATCTGTTCCTGTTTCAGGTCCCCAGGATCTACTGGGAGCTCTCAACAAGGCGTGTCCTTCTCATGGAGTTTATGGAAGGGGGACAGGTGAATGACAGGGCCTACATGGAGAGGAATGGCATCAATGTCAATGAGGTAATTTCTCAGCCATCTCTGAACTGAGCGTGGTGTTGACATCAGCTGACCTTGATGCAAAATGGAGGCCGACAGGACAGGGCAGAAGAAAAAGCACATATAGATGTGAATGGAGCAATCAGTCTGAGAGATCTCTGTTCTTGTGCTTCTTGGAAAAGTACATAACCCCTTTTGGGGAGCACTCTCCTGTAGGCTGTACAGCTAGAAAAATCTTCAAGGAGACAGTGAAAGACAGCCATGCTCTTATATTACAGACACACATGATTTGTTCCAAGATAGCAGTTCCTGTTACCCTAAAGGAACAACTTCAGCTTCTGATTATTTTTGTCTCATGGACTTTGCTGTTAAGAGAGATTTGAAAAATTTTGTCCATGGCAAAACACAGTCAGCTCCATTCATCTGGACAAGTCAACTGGTCAAAAGTGAGTGAGTCATTTCTTTGAGTGAGTTTATCCTGTCATTTTCTTCTGCCATCTGCAGGGGTCAAATCTAGCCCAATGCTCAGGTAGAAGAATGGATATTCCTCAGGTCTTGAAACAGTCAGTTAGAAAGGCTTGTTTTGATGCATTACAGGAGGACTCTTGAGCAATATGTGCATTCAGATTTTGGGGTGGGCTTCCTCAGTGTTCTTGGACAGCAGATCCATTCTGAGATCAAGGTAGCTATCATAGTAGCTATCATATCCCACCTCCCTGGGACTTTAGGTGCTTCTTTGCATTTTCTCAAACTGCTGGGGATAGCAAAGTTGTAGAGAAGCAGCTAATTTTTAACTTGCAGAAGCTTTTACTTGCAATAGGAGTGATTTAGGCTGAATATTTGTGCTAATTTTTTTGTTCATCCATGTCTTTGGGAAGATTGTTTTGTGACATCTTGGAACAATAGGTCCTATGAAGCAATGAAATCACATATTTTCCTGATTCTGTTCTGGTCTCTGGCCATCTATCAGGTATAGGATGTCACTCAGCTCAGTGGTAAGACTGAGTTTCTGCAAACTCTCTCAGTGCCTGTGCTGAGCTGTTCTTCCTTTGGTCTTCCTACTCCCTGAAATTAATGATTAACTTTTACTGATTGTCAATAAAGCAGCAGTAGAAAGGTGGGAATACCGAACCTGTCTAGGTCATGTGGTGGCAACGGAGGTATGTTATTATGGCCACAGTAATACAAAGTAGCAGCAGTGAACACCCCACACTTCTCCTCTGGCAAGGTGCAGCAAATGGGGACAAATACAACCAAGGTCTATTGTCAGCTGCTTCTATTGTTGGCCTATGTAAAGGACTGCGTGTCATGGTGGTGAGGTGAGGAAAAGGCAGCAGACACCAAAAGGAGCATGAAGAGGGGGTGGTAACCTGCTTTCCAAAACTATGACCTGGCTTATACAGCAGTTTTGGCTTTCAAGAGGTGCATTAGCTCACTATAAATCACCTAAATCTATCTATCTACCTATCAATTCCTCTGTCACCTTACTGCATTTTGTTTTAACTGTGTGGAGGAAGAAGAATCTTCACTAAGCAGGATTTCTTGTGTGACAATGGAGCCTTGAAAAGCAAGCTGAGCCTCTTTCCTTTAAATGGAAAGAGTCCCTGAGGTGAAGGCTCCCTTCAAACCAGGTTACTGACATTTACTTAATACCGTCTGTAGCGGGATTATCATTAAAGCTGCCCAAAAGCACATTAATCTCACTGGATCCGTCCAAGTGCTGGATTGTAATGGCATTTAATCAGAGAAGGCTTTGATTTCTAAAGACAAGTGCAAACACTGAAATATCTGCCCATGGAACAGCTACTTATTCATGTGCAAGTGTAGCTGAGGAGGAGCATGCAGTCAGGATATTGACAATGAAAGGGAAATCTGGAGAGGGGAGTTACCAAGAAATGAGCTGGCAAGAATTTTGTGAGATCACACCATGGCAGGGTTAAGAAGGGGATACCTGGAAACTGGACTCTTCCTGTTTCAAAACACAAGAGGATTTGCGGTCTTGACTGGGAGGTTACATTTGGAAGAAATGGGTGGAGCAGGGAGGAGAGGAAAGATAGAGTGAGGGGCTCTCAAGAGGTTTGTAGCATACTGTACGCCGGAGGCAAGGAAGGCTATTTAGAGCATGGATTTTTAAAGATCTCAAATGGCACAAATGCTCCTTTTGCACCTATTCCGGTTGTACCTGATTCATTTAGATAGACCTTGTCTGTACAGAGATCTTAACGTTATCTCTGGTCTGCTGCATGGGTTCTCCGTGTAACCTTCCCTGTGGATTCTCTGCCTGTCTCCGCAGAGGCTGCTGGATCAGCAGGTTGTGGGAGCTGTGGAGTTTACAGATGCACTCATGGCATGTGCTGTATAGCCTCCAACTAACTAGCCAGTTCAGGTAGCCAAGTGGAGAGTCCCCATGATCGGCCTAGTTTGGATTTGAGTCAGGGAAAGAAAACAGTGCTGTGTAGTTGAGCTCATCAAGAGCCTGGTCATGAGCTGTGGATGATTCAGAAGTCAGGAAAGTGTTTTGTCCAGCTGAGAATTGAAAGCAAACAGCTAAGGTACTTAAGATGAGCTATTGTGCACAATTATTGCCATCTGTCACCCCAACCTCCTCTGACTTTATGCTTCTTTCTGTTACTAAATGGGTTCTGCATCGAAACGGTGTCTCTTAGCTCGATAAAAAGTCCAGCTACCTTCTTATGGTTGACAGCTTTGCAACTTGAAATATGCTTTCAGTGTGGGATTTACCCTTCTGCCAAGAGTCAGGAGCTGCAGCTGTGTAGCTGCTAAAATTTAAGTGGGATTTCCCAGGGTGGGATCCATTTGTCAGCGCAAGTGTGGAAACCTCTCATGCCTCAAGTATTTGTGCTTATAACACTGATGTGTTAGGTGAAGTGGAGCATGGAGAAGAACACTGTTTCTGGGGAAGATTACTATTCTTGCTCTTCACACTTGCTGATGTAGTCAGGGGAGAGGTTTCTTTGCAGATTCTCCTGTATTTCATGTTGTCTGAAGCCTAGTGCAATTCACTGGAAGGCTGTGGTAAGCAAGGATAGTGACCTCCAGCGATTTCACCTTTTGAACTGTGCAAAGACACCAGGTAAAAATTAAAATACACACAAACCCATTTCTTACTGAAAGTCAGTCCCAAGTGTCAGTGTCAATCAATGACTTAAGTCTCAGCAAGATGCTTTACATTAAATCCAAGGAAATACAACCGCATTTAAAGCCAAGGGAAAATGATCTCCATGGTCATTTTGGGTCTGACAGAGATGCAGGAAACAATTACAAAAACAATAACTGGTCTTGTCTACCTGCATCCCTTTGAGAATGTGGACAAACTTACCAAGTTAGTCCCTCAGTTCCCAGGGTGGATGAGTCAGAGTATTTCTCCCCACTTAAATGCCATGGAAGATGGGGCATTGAGCAGGAAAATAATTTTCTCAGTGTCCAACATAGAGTATGCTGGGAGTGCACTCCAGGAGTCCTAAAAACTATTCCTGTATCTTAATGACATCATGTGTGTCCAGACATCACCTTGCTGTAATGCTAGATCAGTGCATAGTGATAGTACTGCATAACAGAGCACTGTTGATCCTCACAACTGGATCACAGAGGACAGAGTGTGAAATCAGATCTCCTGTGTGTGATCATCCTAATCTATGGACAAGGACCATTTCAGAGCAGACACACAGAGTAGGCTCCAAATTGTGGCTATTTTCCATCCACACCCTTTGCTAATTTGACACCAGTTTAATTGGGCAGAAGTGCCCTAGCAGGATTAAGCAAACCCTTAGATGATGGCTGTAATAACAACAATGAAAGAAAGCAAAAACCCAATACAGTCTTCAATCCAATTAACCTTCGATTAAGGTTCCAAAATCAATGCTATTATTTTGGCTGGAGGAGGTAATATTGAGCCCTGAGAAATGAGCTGCACAACGACCTTTACTTTTAATGAGATCAATAGAAGTTAGTGTCACCATCTCTTAAAATAATTGGCAAATATTACAGCAAAATTAAGGCCAGAGACTAGTATCTGCTCCTAATCTAAAGAGACAGTCACAGATGGAGGTGGGACAGGCAGGGATGATGCCTTATCAGGCAGTTTCATCTGGGACTTATCAGAGGCAGGCAGTGAGATCATCTCTACAGAACCATGGCACAGGATTTTTTTCTTTGCCTTTCAGGACTACTCCAGCTTGCTCACAAGTCCAGGAAAGTATCAATTACTTTCCCCAGATAATCTAGGCTGGTTTGTTACATTGCAGCTACCCTTGAACATGACATATGTGCTATCTTTTTACTGTAGGAGTAGTCACAGGCTCAGATTTGCATGCATTCTTTCTTTTCCAAGAGGTTTATTGCTAAGTATTGTGTACTGATGTTTTAAAAGATGCTCATTTGTGATGGACTTTCTAGTCTTTTGTTAATGTCACATTGCTCTGTCAGCTGGGTGTGCTGATTTGTTAAGGGAAGAGTAGCATACAGGGGCAAGGGTGACAGGTTGTCTAGGCTTTCAAAACTTACGGCAACAACTTACTGTGGCTGTGTACATTACACAAGAAGAAATATATCACTGCTGCTACCTCTACTACAGCTTGGGATCTTCTGAGTTAGATGACAGAAATGCAGTAGGTGTACTTGTTAAAATACTTGGTACCCTGGATATGAGTCTGTTCACTAGAAAAGATAGTGATTAGTAGGGAAATTGCAAAGTACATAGGAAACTAACAGAGGCGATGGTAAAGAGAAGTTACAAAAATAGAGTTTTGTGACATTTGCTCTTCAAACTGATCTTATTTAATAAATTGGTGATGACCTCAACACAAACAGAACTGGGTCAAGGAGATTGTTGATGACACTGTGCTGGGAGGTCTGACATTGTAGAGGAGGGCCAGAGTAGCAACAGCACTTGTTGGCCTTGAGAACTGAAGTGATGGAAAGGGATGAAAATGAGCAATACCAAGAGGAAAGTCATGTGCTTAGAAAATAATAAGAAGGGTTTCTTAGATATATTGGGAGTTTATCAGAGGGAAGTGACATATTAGAATTAATTTTGGGATATTAGTCAGTCATGGGGTCTGTGTTTCCTGTGCAGTCCAACTGTGTAAAAGGCAGATTGACTTAAAGGACACACGAGGTCCTAGGTAGAAATGGGGCAGTGTTTCTTGTGTATTCATGCTGATTATTATCTGATTGGTGGACACCTTGGAGTAGTAAATACTGAAGAGGGATGGAACTAGTTAAACTCTGGGATTATGTTAGCTAAGGAAATAATTTACACTGAACATCATTAAAATTAGGCTGGGATTTAGGGGAAAGGTTCTGATCATCTAAAGGTAAATTTTTGGAACAGCCTCCAACATCGTGCTTTTTGTCTTACATATTTCCTATGAACTTGACCAGTTTATAGAGAGACCGTGTGGTATTGCACAGTAACAACCCTTAATATCCGCACTGCATTGTTGTTTTCTTCTGTATTGGCTTGTAGCTCACAGCAGGGTAGTTTGCTACATGTAACATCCTTGCCATATTGAGTACATAAAATGAACTTCACGTGCTTATACTGGTGAAGAGTTTCTTCAAGTCTGGTTGTTATACATGTATCTGTCACTCCATTGTTGGATTGTTGTCTACAATCTCTTTATTCGTCAGCTCTGTTTTTTTCAAAATGAAAACATTGGGCTGAAAATGTGCGGTTTGCCTGACACAGTGTCATGGTCATGCCACGTAATGTGTCAATGGCTATTTGCATTGACTGGTAAGGCCATAGACTCAGTTGGTGACTGTAGTCATCATGTTCTGCTGCAGCATAGACAGGCAAATGAAACTTCTTTTGGGCAATAACACACCTTCTGGTAATAAGTAAGGATATGCCTCTGACCAGAGCCTGATGTCATCCAGACATATCAAGCTCAACTCTGCTTGCTGACTAGCATAGTGTTTGTTCTTATGTGTTATGCCTAAATTATGCTATTCATGATAACACCCCCTTCTGCCTAGTTGTATTTCTTGTAGCACATCCAGAACTACAAATGCTTCTACAATTCAAACTTTCTAACATTGATAGATTCCCTTCCTCTGCCATTCCTTAATCAACTTTAGAATCTTCAGCTATTTTTATCTTTGTCCCAAGTAAATGCCTCCTTCATCCTGCTCATTTATTTGCTTTCTCTGAACTCCCTCTATATCGCCTGCATTTTTCTGTTAATGAGATGTCTGGAAGTGAATGCAGAATTCCAAGGGTGATTATTATTTTTTTACAATGTGTAGCAGAACAACACTGAGGGACACTGGTAATGATAAAGACCCCATTGTGTTGGATGATAAACAGGGAAAGGACTGATGACCTCTTTGTGTCATAACAAAAAGCCTGTGTGTTAACTTTGGTCTTGCTTCTGTAAATGATTGCAACCTTTTGTTTGATTTGTGATGCACCTTCACCTCAAGGTCTCACACAGCCTAAATGCTTGCTGAATTCCTCCCTTCTCCTGAACAGAGGTTTTTGTACATCTCTTTTCTCCTTTCACCTAACTGCATTCTTCCAAAGTGAGTTCTGTGGTGTTATTTTTCCCATGGCCTTCTCAATAAGAGTGGAATAAGGGCCCATAGGGACAAGGCACAGTATTGGAGAATTAATGTATATAAAGGTTTCCATCTTTTTCAAGAAATATGAACTCCTTTTGGCTGAATTATAATGATAGATTGCTATTCACATATTACACTCTAAACTCTAGTGTGTAAAGCTTCCTGTTTTGTTTAGAATTTGATGGTATTGTTACTTTATATCATAATTTAATTTGTATCCTGTTTTAGAGGTATGTCAACAGACAAAAATATATGAAAATACTTTAGTGTGCAGCACAGCTCCATCTCTTACAGTAGGTAAATTTTTTCAAAAGTAAAGACTGTTCATATGCTTATATCATAATTCCTTCTAACATATCTACTTTATGCTAATGAAATAATACAGAATGCATTAATCTGATTTAAAGAAGCTGTAAGGTTTAGTTTCAATGTAGATACTGCAGATACTCAAAGTTGCATGCTGATGAAGAGATAAATATAAGTACAGCAGTGAAGGGACAGAGGATGTGGATATCGCAGTGAAGATTGTCTTGTACCCCTGACCCAGTCTGAGGGTCTAAGCAGGGCTGTGATTCCTGTGTTTCATGGGAAGATGAATCCCAAGCTGCTTGTATGTTGCATCGTGGGCTGCAAAAGGCTATGACCATAGATCTGTATAGTAACGTGTCTGCTGAGAGTAACTCAGGAGCAGAGACCTTCTCTGCACCTGGAGCCTGCAGCCATGTCGTAAGATGCTGTTATGAGAGGAGTATGCATAACCTGATGAGAGGCTTTATTGTAGGATCCTAGGATACTTGGGATTGGAAGTGACCTCAGGAAGTCTATCAAATCTCCTTCTAAGGCAGGGTCAGTTATGAGGTCAGACTAGCTTATTCAGAGTGTTAGCCAGTCAGGTCTTTAAAACCTTCAGGGGTGGAGATTGCATGATCCCTTCAGCCATCACCAACCAACAGTTTTGCAGAACTGTCAGCCCTTGTCTGGATTTGTGTTTAATGGGTACAAGGCATCATGTTGTGCCCCAGATTGTCCACAGGTCCTCATCTTCCGTAATTCTGTGCTCTTCCATGTCCCTGGAGGGCAAAACAGAGTTCACCCAGTATGTCCACTAGTGTTATAGTTGATGCTATGATCAGTCATGATGTCCAAGTCCATTCCTTCTGATGTGCAGGTTCCTGGGAGGCTGTGTAAATGAGTGACAGGCTTAAAACAGACTATCTGGCACATCCTTGGACTGTCAGCAAGTGCTACGCAGCTATTCTAGGAGATCACAGCACCTGGTACTTTGGTCCTATCTAATTTTAGAGCTTGTCGATCTAGGAGGCCTGTAAGGGTTACTTCATGGCTCCAGTGATCTCTGCTGGTGATTCAGAAGGGAACCATCACTTCCCTCAGTGAGTACTTAAAATAACACCTGTGTGACATTAGGGATGTTGCACTACAGAAGATCACAGGGCTATGGTTGCCATCTGTGTGAGTGATTCAGAATGGGGTCAGCATTCACCATGACTCAGCAGTGATTCCAGGTCCCACTTGAGGGACAGAGTATTGTTTCACATGATCCTACAGCTGTTCCTGTTGGTGTGCTGCAGGAAGGGTTCCTATTCTTTCTCCTCATTGGTAGTTGGGCACTATTCACAATGAAGGCTCTTCTCAGAGGTGGCCACATTTCAGAGGTGGGTAAAGCAAGCCCTTTCCCAGCTCTCTGTTTTTCTGCAGGATGAGCTGTCATTAGTATCCCTGTTACCTCTTCTACCACCTCTGCTTATGGGGACAGCTGCCAGTTTGCTGCTTACACAGTGTGTCTAGAGACATGCTTGGAATAATTTATAACAATTGTCTTTTAATTGCTTGTTCAGCACACTGCTGAGGAGCACTGTGCTGCTCTGGGATGGCAGGGAGGGCTGGTGGTGGAATGTCAGGGCAAGGCTGCTGTGCTAGTGCATGGCAAGGGATTGATTCTGTGCCCTGGGGATGTTTGCTTGCTCCTAGTAGGTTTTTAACTTTAATAACATCTCTTGGTGATAAGGAGCAGTAGCATGGAGGGACACTGCAGTGACAGGATGATATAAACAGCCTTTCTGCACTGCTTCATCTTCACAGACATTGCAAATCAGATTAGCATGGGTCTGAGGAAAAGAAGAGGAAAAGTGGGGAACAGTGTGATGGAGGGATGGGAGAGGGAACCCCTGTTCATTCTGATGGGCAGATTAACAGGCTGAGTCTCCCCCCAGCCCTTCTCCACTGGATCCTCCTGCCATCCATGGATGCAAACACCTGAGTCCTCCTCCAAGCAATCTCACCTACCCTAGCAGCAATTTCTATGCCTTCCCTGTGAATGCATGTCTGCCCCTATCTGCTGTCCTACTTTCCTCCTCATTACCAGAAACCCCATTCCTACCCACAGGTATTTTCTCTTTTTTATGCCAGACAAGTGGCCTTAAATAACCCCTGAACCCACAAACACCTTCATGGTTCTCCCTGCATGGATCCTTTCCTCAATGCCCTGGGTCACCCCAGTACCGGTGCCAGCAGCCACGCTGTGCATTTGTCGGTGTGAGGAGCTGCAGGAGCTCTGCATGGGAACGTCGGCATGTACAGACTCTTCTCCCCATAGGTTTGGCACACAGAGGTTGACTCCCCTCCCCAGCAGGCGCCTTGCTGCGGGTGGCAGTGTGTGACCATCTCCTGCCTCCTCACAGATCTCTCGCAACCTGGGGAAGCTCTACAGCGAAATGATCTTTGTGAATGGCTTTGTGCACTGTGACCCGCACCCAGGCAACGTGCTAGTGAAGAAATGCCCAACCTCTGGCAAGGCCCACATTATCCTCCTGGACCATGGGCTCTACCAGGTATGTAGCTATTGGGGTTTTTCTTGTGAGACTGCCTTTGGGCATCAGGCTGAAAGAGCACACCCAGCTGCAGCCTTGCCCCTCTAAGCACATACAAATATATTTTTCCTGTTACTCCCATAATCCTCCAAGAATATTTTCTGATTCTGAAAGAGGGGATAGAGCACAGCTAAAGGACACAAGACTTTTCCTTCAGTTTTCTGTCCTCTCTCTGCTTCTGGGGACCATGTCTCCCTTCCCAGGTGCTGAGCGAGTCATTCCGCATGGACTACTGCCGCCTTTGGCAGGCTCTCATCAAGGCCGATATGAAGAGGGTGCAGAAGTACAGCCGGCGGCTTGGAGCAGGGGATTTGTACCCTCTCTTCGCCTGCATGCTGACTGCCAGATCTTGGGAGTCTGTCAACAGGGGTATTGACCAGTCACCAGTCTCAGCCAGTGAGGTAGGTCCTGTGTGTCCTTCCCTAATGTGTGCCCTTCCTTCTCCTCAGATACCTTTCTTTGTTGCAACCGCTTGCACCACTGGTATTTCAGTAGTGTTGGGCAATCCTGTTGCAATTTCTGCATTGATAGCTGAGCTGGAAAAAGCCAGGACTCCTTCTGCAATGTGTCTTATAGTGGCTGAACTTAATTTCCCAGATTCACTTGTCGTGGGCTGCTTAAATTTTGTATAATATTTTAATGCCTAAGTGTTCACCGTTTCTGGCAGGGGAAACATTTGTAGATCGTCCTTTTCTTAAAAAAATGTTGAATGCAGCTGTGCAGGGAACCATCAAGGTAGAGGAGACATAAAGAGAGGAGACATAAAGGCTTAGTGGGAAGACATGAGAGGGATAATGCATTATCACTATTCATGTAAATGACTATCAGCACTGATACAAACTCCTAAAAACCCCTGAAAATTACTTCCCAATCAGAAACCCTATTAACTTGGAGTCAAGGTTGCTTAACTGCAGATCGTGTCAACTCAATCACTACAAATCTAGGAAATTGCCACTTATATTCTCCACCCTTTCTTCTCATGCCTCCTCGCACACCTGACACACACGTGCCACCTTAAGAATAGTACAGCCCCGGTCAACTGTGCTGTTTTTAGAGGGGACACACAGTGATGTGATTTCAGCCAATGGACTAGTGTCTGTAAGTAGAAGCATGTTGTATCCTATGGTTTGCTTTTATCTGCACACATTTGTAGCAGAGAGGATAAAATTAATTTAAGTAGTGTTATAATATTGTCATATGAAATTCTCCTCTGAAAGTTCCTTTCTTTTGATGGATATGGCAGAATTTGCTGCACTGGCTTGCCATTATCCATAGCAATGAGGAGGTCAGATACCTTAGGTAATGGACATCCCCCATAACCAGTAATTTGATTGCTTCCTACCTGAGTTAATTTTCTGCGTATCAGAAATAATGTAGTGACTGGCTAGCAGATCTGTGCTTGATCTGGTGAGTTCTGGAGCTGGTAGCTCCAGAAAAAAACTTCAAAGGTGCCAAAGCAAATTGGCACAGAGCTGGCTCCAATACTATAAAGCCAGTGACTCTGAGCTAGTGAGCATTGTTTATTCTCAACTGGCTTGTGAAGGTTATGGCAGAGGTGTAGCAGCAGCCGCATGGTGCCTTGTGTGTGCTAATGAACTTTGTCATTGAGCTGAATTGCGTGTATGGAACCAGCTCTGTTGTCTTTGCCTACATGACACAATTAATGCTGGAACTGGATAATCCTGCAGCAGATAATGGGGAGCTGAGCAGATTTGCTGTGGCATTAGGAAATGAGCTGCTGCTTGCCCTTACTTTAGAGGTGAATTTGAAAGATTTTATCAGCACCAAGAGCTGAGTGCTGTGTAGGCAGGTTCCATCAGCAGAGAACTCCAGAGAGTGTACTTGAAGATGTATCAACATGGCAGTAGCCTGTGAGACAAGGAAGCAACACTCCTGAAACAAAATCTTATCTGTAGTGCTGTACCCAGTCTGGGGCACTGCATCTTGAGAAAGGTTTGATGAAACTAGGGCAAGTCTAGTAGGAACCTACAAAGACCAGCGGTCAAGCAAATGCAATCCAGGAGGTAAGTCTGAACAAATTAGGGCAGAAAAAAGAAAAGGCAAGTTGATGAAAGTTGTAGAGATGATATACAAATCTCTTAAAGAGTGCTGCAAACAGACAACAAGTCATGGTTTTAAATTCAGCTAAACATGAGAAAAGTCAGATCTAATGGCAAAGCCATAAGTGAAATGCTAGTGCAGATGTTCTGGGGAGGCTTTGAGCTGCATTACTGGAGAGTTTTAGGTGCAGGCAGGACAAATGTATGAGGATTGCCATAGGTGTAGTTGTTCCTGCCATAAGCCAGGGCCAGGCAACTGATAGCTCAGGATGGCTGCTAGCTTCATCTCATTCAATTCTATGATGTGTTTTGCTGTATCCTGCAGCAGACTCAGCAACTGCAGTCAAGGGGCTTTTCTCAGGTCCTGTGGCATAGCTTATTTCTTCCTCTGCACACAGGCTTTGCCCTTGACAGAAAATGACAGTTCTAATGACAGATCATGTGCTTGTTTTTTGATGTGGACAAGCAGCTGGAGCTAAAAATAAAAAGAAAAGAAATAAAAAAGAAAACCTATGTGTGGAAAATAAAGTAGGCTCTGAAGTGATGCTGGCTGGGATAAGGGATAAGAGATAATCAGGGAGGAAATTCCTGCCAACAAATAATGGAACAAAACATTTAGGATTTAGGAGAGCTAAGCATCTTCTTGCTGAAGCTTTGTGTGTTTGGTCAGTGACAGAGGCAGGAGGACACAAAGATTTCTTTGTCAGCAGCAAAGCAACCATGATGGTGTGTTGTGAGCTGTATACATCACTACCTGCACACTCAGTTTGTGCAAGTCTGTTCCTTTATAACAAGTTTGAAGTTCACAAAGAGTGAGTGTGAGATCTCACGTCATGAAATATAGGCCATCCCACATTCCAGAGGAGAGAAGGTTTTAGAGCTGTTTTTTCACCACAAAGGAATCTTCCTCCTGTAAGAAGTTATTTACTGCTCTCTGCACGTGTCCTGCTGGATTTTGGAGATTTCAGATGTTCCAGGGACTTCTGTTTGGATTTGCTGATTCATGTCATGGCCTCTGTAGGAAGAGATAGGGGCATGGTATGCATATGTGATCAGCTCCCCACCACACTGTGCTACATTTAGTGGGATGGTGAGGGAACTCTCAGATCTAAAAACAGACAGAAGAGGTGGGACTGGCTGTCCTGCATACTATGGTGGCTTGTGTTTGGAGGGGAGCCCATCTTAAATGGCTCAGGCTGTAGCTCGTAAATTATCACTGGGTTCTTACAGTGGGCAATATGTTTGTTGGAATCTGGAGAACCAGGGAACATGAAGGATCACCCTGTGCCTGCCTTGGACTTAGACTCTTTCCTTAAACATCTGCTACTGGCTGCTGTCAGATAGGATACAGATTTTGATCTGACAGATGACAGTTTTTGATCTTTTGGGTTATCATGATGCTTAACTGCATAATGCTTTCTCACCTCTGCTGAGTTGTGTTGAGGACAGAGGACTAAACTAGGCCTCGGAAACAGCTTCATCAGTATAGCATAGAGCATCAGTTGTATGGGACAGCAAGACAAGGAGCAGCCTGGTTGTCTTTGTGGCATCCCTCCACCTTCCCGAGCAGTCCTGTGCTACCTGCAGCTCTGCCAGTTTTGGGGCTGGTGAGGTGAGGTGAGACTCACTTGGAAGTCCCCAAGGGCGGTAATGAGATATGGTTGTTGTAGGCTGCCTGGGGCCAAGAACTGAGATAGCAGTGAGTGTCTATTAATCCTGGCAGTGAGTGGACAGGGCCTTATCTCACTGAGGAGCAGGTGGGACATGGCAGGAGTGTTCTGTAACTGTTGAGTGCTTGGGACAGCCCAATGTCTGCAGGAAAGGAGGACAGAGCTCTTTAGCTTTTGGCCTAGAGTCATGGTCTGTAAAAACACTGTTTCTTCCTGCCAAATCTCAGCTGCACCTGGACCTGGATTTTCCATTCACTCTCAACTTCTTTCTCCTTTCTCCCTGACATGACCTGGCTGGCCACAGGACTTGGAGATCCGGTCCAATGCTGCTGCTTACTTACCCCAGATCACCCAGCTCCTCAACAACGTCCCTCGCCAGATGCTGCTGCTGCTGAAGACCAATGACTTGTTAAGGGGGATTGAGTCAGCCCTGCATACGCGGGCCAGTGCCAGCTCCTTCCTCAACATGTCTCGCTGCTGCATCAGAGCTGTTTCCACGTGAGTCTCTTCCCAGGCACCAGAGGCGAGACAGGGAGCAGCAGGAGATGACTGTCCTGTGGTCCAGGAGCCAAGGGGGATCCCAGGTCGAGCAGGCTGGTCCCTTGCAGCTGAGCAAGGCGAGCAGGACAGACCCGGAGATGGTGGTCAGGTCCAATGAAAAGTCTGTATCATAAGGCAGCAACATGGGGCAGGTCTAAGAACAAACCAGAAAGTCAATATGTAGATCTGGTCCAGTGGTTGTCAGGCAGGTCCATGATGACATGACTGAGGGCTAAGGTCAAGCCAACAGGTCAGTATGTGAGTTGAGGTCCAGGTCATGGGGCTTCACAGCAGGGCATGAGCTGGGGACCATTACTCTTCCAGTGTAGCTCAGGCAGGAACTGAAGGTGCAGGCCTTAATTGTGCAGGCATTAACTGTGGCTCCTGTGTCTACAAGCAGAGGGTTGAAAAGGGCTATTAAGGCTTATTAAAGCCCCCTACTCAGGTGGCCTGACTTGACATCTTGACCTCTTACTCTTAGCTGTGGATCATTCCTTCTCATCACATCTGCTGTGATCCTATCCTTGCTCAGTTACATGTGTCAGCCTGTCTGTGCTGTTCTCACATCCATCAGCCTCTCCATAGGACAAATCTGTTCACCCAGGGGCTGGGGACAGGGCTAGAGTTGGAGGTCTTAGGGCAAGGGTTTAGGATTTGATCCCCTAGAGGAGGGGAAGGGGCTTCCTATCCATTAAGAGCCTGATTGAGGGGCTAGGGCTGACTGTGAAGATGAGGCTAATATTTAAAAGCCAGGAACAGGAGTTGCGCAAATGATTTCCATCTGTGAGTCTTACAAGTCAATGCACTTCTGCCTCAGATTCCTCCTCCTTCCAGATGAAATAACAGTTATTTCTCTGGCTGATGAGGGATGTATGAAGCCCAATTAGCCTCCGCTTCTAAGGAAAGGTGAAGAAATACTTTTCGTGGAATCAGTGTGTCAGGATTGCTGGACTCTTACAAGTGTACTGCCAGGAAAAGCTACAGGAGTGCACACCTGCCCCTTTAGCTGAAGTGAAGCTGGGCATAGAAGCAGAGGATGCCATGACCCAGGATTGCTACACACAGTGGTAAAAGAACCAGCTTCACAAGGGAGCAGTCTGTCTCTTTTTGCCAGATTCAGTCTAAAAAAGGCAGTCCCTAGCTCCTCAGAAGCACTACTTGGATAAAATCCCTGCTTCCTGTGGATTCTCCAGATGTGGGATGTTGCCCTCCCCTGGGAAGGGTCAGTTGTACTGAAGATATAGGACAGGCTGCCTTCCCCCTGGGCTGTATCCTGCTGGATCTAATGCAGCTGTTTCTCTCATTCTAGGTACCAGAGGAGCAAGAGTCACTCGCTTTACCGGAGAGCCCAGATCTCACTCACAGAAGCCCTGAGCCTGTGGCAGATCAACTTGTATGAACTCTTCCTGTGGCTGAAGGGGTCCCAGCTGGGGAACTGGATCATTGCTTTCCTGAGACGGATGCACCATTCCACATACTGACATGAACTGGTGGAGAGGCCTGGATGCTCCCACCCTTCCTTCTGCTCTCCACAGCACATTTGCCTTTCTGATTTTCTGTCTGTTTTTGGGTCTTATTCCACATTACATGCTGCACTGTTCTTGCCTTTTACAGCATTAGCTTCCTCTGTGGCGCTGAGAGGTTGAGTTGGTACCAGAGCTCTACTGTTTCATGGTTTAGGAAAAGGAGATGCATGACACCTTGTGTCAGGAAGGACAGGATACTTTCCCCATCTGAGCAGGGTAAGTTTCACTCAGATTCCAGTGAACTGCCCTGGAAGCAAATGTCTCTCCTTGGCTCTTTCTTAAACAATCTTACAGAATTTAAGAGAATCCCAACCCTACCTAGAATGCCCCAAAAAATTTCTCAGACTCTTAGAGAGAGGTGGTAAGTCCCTTTAAAATGGAATAGGGTGTATATTAGTTTGCACAATCTCTTTAGTCTGATTTCTATTCAGGTGTGCAGAGCTTATCAGAGGAGTGAGACCTTGTGGAAAGCTGTCACTAGGACTTCCTCTCTCAGCGCCAGGGAAAGGGGACACAGTTGGTGCGAGTGGTGGACTGGGAGTTCCAGCTTTCTGACATCTGTTGCCAGTCCTGTCAGCAAGTGCATCTGTGGTTTTGGATTTTTCCTGGCCTTCTTCCTTGCAGGTGAAGTGGGGGAAGGGGACAGTGATCTTGCCTCTTTTCTGAAATTCAGGGAAGGCTGTAGGAATGACAACTCAGGGCTCTGAAACTGCTGGTAATGTATGTATACTGTACAATACTGCCACACAACAAAATAAATGTGTTGTATCAAAGATCTTTGGGGGAGGGATGCCTGGATGTGCACTCAGAATTACGTTTGACCTCTAACCTCAGTTCTGTTTCCGTTTCTCCACTGAATGAGTGATGCCAGGCAGCGCTGGCAATTCCTTGCCAGCCAAAAGAAAGGACCACTTGGTCTTTCCTCTATCCAAGAGGTTTATTCTATGTCTGAGTCCTCATGAGGTGCTGTGTCAAATGTGTGTTGGGATGGAACAGAAGAGCAGGCATCATTTTGCTGGAAAGGATTCACCACACCTTGCCACCCAGATCCACAGTGAGCCTGCCTTCTCCCTGCCTGTGGGAATGGGCTGCATCACATCTGTGAGACATCACCATCCCCATGCCACACACTGAGCACTTCACCTTGTCACTATCTGTGATGTTTCAACTGCTTCTGCCTTGGACAAAAACCTGCCATTTGCTCAATGGTGCAAGTGACAAATCTGATGGCTCTGATTCTGCAGTTATGGGAGAGCTACCAGAAAGTCTCACCCATAGGTCTGCTTTATGTGAGACATATTTGGTACCCTGGGAGACATCTTTACTGCTTGTGAGAATTCCTTTAGCCAGGGGGGTGGATGGAGGTGACTGCTCATATCTTTCCAGCTTTCTCAGAAACTGTCTTGGTAAAAGGGGACATGAAGGACAGGGTAGGAATTTCCCTCTACTACCAGAAAGCTGAGGACTGTTACTTGGGCACCAGGCTATACCTGATGCAAGTCATAAGAAGGCCATTCACTCTCCCAGTTTCCATACAGTTTCCCAGCTTGCACAGGCCTAAGAGCCCACCTTGAAGTGAGTCCATTTGCCCTGGAAAGGGAAGCAGGGGTCAGAGTAGAGGTGAGTGTGTGTGTGAAGTCACCAATTCTCTTGCTGATCTGTGCGAGAGGGAAGGGATGTAATCCAGAAAAGGTGCCTGACTGCATGTGAGCTTGGGCTTGATGGGTTAGTGACTGCAGACATGTGGCTTATGACAGTGACTGTGTACCTGCACAAGAGTGTAGGCAGAGCTGACTGTCTCAGGGCTGCCAAGAAGTGGTGTGTGATTGGCGAAGTTGTGGATAGGGAATTACTGAATGTGGGTTTTTGGTCTCCTTGTGCAGTCAAATGCCTGACCCTGGCATTAGCTTTCTGAGCCCTTCCTACTATGGGGGCAACAGCAGGAGTCATGTGCTCTCCCATCTTTGCTAAGAGCAAAAAAAGACTGAAATGTCCTTGCAAAGCTTGTCCCCAACCTGTGCAATGACAGGTCAGAGATTCCCTTGACTTCTGGGTTGTATGATGGTGTCAGGGAACAGAGTGGTGGTAATTGCAGTGATGAGACACCTGAGCTGACAAGGAGTCAGGCACAGGGGCCCTGGAATATTGGTCCTGCAGCCTGTACATGACTAATCTTTCCTCATGGGAGTAGTCTGGCTGAATCAGTGCCTTGCTCAGGCACTTAGACCTTGTAGGCTGGCCAGCATGAGTGAGCCTATCTTGTTCTCATCACAAGTAGAGCTCTGCTTAGAAGACTGGCATGGTGAGCCCAGTTAAAATCCCAGAGACCCTCTAGTAATGGTCACCAACTGCCTCTGCAAATGCCTTTGCCTGTTCGTGGCTGGATATGCTCACCAGAGCACTGTCTGGGTCTCACTAACATCTGTGAATGAAAGCTCATTCCACAGTGAGACACTCATTTCCAGATGATCCCATGTTGTGGAGAGGCTCCCTGCATCTGGCATTTACATTGGCTGTCAAATATACATCCTGTTCTTGGCCATGCTTCCCAAATCCCACCACATGACTGCTAGTTCTGCTACCTGAGAAAGGTTCTGACTCTAAAAGTGGTAGGGAACCAGCAGCCCCTCAGACTGATTTCTGGCAGCATGCAGCAGGCAAAGAGTGGGGTGTATTTGGCAGAGCATTGTCTACTGTCATTAGTCTCTGCAGGAGGCTGCATGCTGCAGTGTTAGCAGAGGGATTCCTCCATCAGTTGTGCTCAGTTCTCACCCTTCCCACAGTCAATCAACAAGAACAAGCAAACAAATGGACTTTGACCCTTTAATATTCCTGCCTCATCTTTTTGCTGAAAGCTCTCAAAGGTGAATGTGTTAAAAGGGTTTTGAAAAGACACTTTCTCATCCCAATTTGTGGTTGTCAGACATGGGTAACCTGAATCATCTCTATGCACTTGGCCTGTCCTTCCAACCTGCATTTATTGGTGTTTTCACCACCAGCAAACATAGCCTCTGCTGCTCTGCTTGCAGCTCTGAGTGAACTGAAGTTTGGTGCAGACACTAAATACTGGCCTTGCAGCAGATTCCTAAGCCCACCGACTCTTTTACCAGGACTAAGAGCTGGGGCCAGAGGTGCAAAACTGATGGGCATCTTTCAGCTCCTGTAATATGAAGTACTATGTTGTAGCCTTGAAGCATCACCCATCCTAAGGCTCTCAGTGCTCTCGGACATGTTGGGGAGCCAGAAGACATTTCATCTAGCATTTAAATGTACCTTTTAATCTACCTTTACCACCATTGGAGGTGGAAAATGGGACAGTCAGGGTAAATGAAGTTGCCTTGCAAAACTGCAAGAATCTAGGATATGAAATGAACATGCTTTTGCACATCCAGCTGAAGAAAAGCCAGAGAGAACATTAGTTCAGGCTGAACAGCATAGCCTTTACCTACCCCCTCAAGTGAACTCTAATGATGATGAGTGGGTGGCACGTAGATTTGCAGATCAAGGCTGCATGGTGGCCTCTGCCATCTTGCAGGGGCGTATGAACCTTGTGCAGTTGCAGCGTAGAAGTTTTCCAAATGAATCACTCCCTGCTTCCCACAGCATGTGGCATATCAACCATGACTCGCATGCAGCCTGGCCAGTGCCAAAGTCATCCCCCTCAGAATGACTCCCCCTGGATCACCAGGACTACCTTCCAGTGCATCACTTTGTAAGGCTCTTCCCCCACCTCCACTGTGTGTCTCTGCATCCCCCTGGCATTATTCCTCCCCATACCCTGAATCCAAAAGGGTGTGGGCAGACTGCTGGGTCCTGGAATATGCAAGGAGATGTCACACACGGCAGGCTGTGCCAAGATGCCTGGCATTCAGGTGGGAACAGAAAGAGGGATGCCTGGAAGGGCACGGCCCTCAGGGCAGTCAGTGCCTTAAACCTTTCGTTCCCTGAAAACTGAATGGCTTGAAAGAAGGGATGGATATTTTTTCCTCCTTGGCTCCTCTCTAGAAGTGAGAGGCTGGGGCTTGCTCCTGCAGCCTGAGCTGTGACCATCCCCATCTCACCCAGGGGATGTGCTTGTCTGGTGATGGCAAGAAGTTTGTATTCTGGCTTTCAAATGGCACAGAGCAAACAGCACTGAGATAAGAGGGGTGTGGGCTGATCCTTGCCTTGTACTTGGTGGGGGAATTTGCTGGCGGTGCTGTAGTGGAAGGTGGGAGGGATGCTTCAGAGGCTCACAGTCCTCAGAATAAAGCCAGGTCTGCTTGAGGCTGCTGATTCTCTGGTAACTTGAATAGAGGTGTCCTAGGGTGGAGCAGCGCATGTAAGGAAGGAGCAATTGGAGCCTTTGCGTTTGCTCGTGACTTCCTTCTTAGTTCCCTCTGCAAAGCAGCGGAAGGGTTGCTCTCTGCACCAAGGAACCACCTCCTGCCTGCAGGCTGAGCAGAAGATCTTGATTGCTGTAGGAGTGCAGCAGCTCCCAGGGAATCATGCTTTCCCCTGCTGCTCCTGCTTCAGGCTCTTGAGCCACCTACCTGCAGCTTCACACCCTGGGTAAGGCTGCAGCAGTGCTGGGGACCAGGACCTCCAGAGTTTCCCAGAGGAGCACCCTGGACAACAAGGTGCCAGCAGTGGACATCTCTAGGGGCAAGCTGCTGCCACTACTCCATGTTCACTGCCTCCTGCCATGCTGTGTGGAAAGTCTGAAGACCCAAAGGCTTTCTGCTCCTTCCCATTTGACAGTCCTCAGTGCTGCCAGCTGAGAGTTGTTTGCTGTCCTACCCTGTTGATGGGAGAGGACTGGGCCTCAGCTGCTTCTTCGAAGTGTGGTGATGACTAGTGGTAAATATGGTATTAATGCTCCAGCCAGGCAGCAAACGGCTCTTTGCAGAGCACTGTGAGGATCCATGTGATTCTGAGTGTTTGTAGCAATTAATTTTGCTAGTGAGGCCTGGGGGTTTGGAGATGGGAGGGCAGGAGAAGTGAGGAAAGGAAAGGGAAGAGAGGAGAAAAAGGACAGAAGAGATGGGAGGGGAGGAGAGGAGAGGAGAGCTTTGTGCTGCTGAGTCAAGACCTGAAACCATGTCCTCTTTTGCTTCTTGTAGTTGAAGAGGCATGTTGAAAAAAACTGGATTGGGTCTCATGGAGGGCACACGACACGACCAGGACCTCCTCCCATGGTCTGCAAGGGAAATGGGCTTGTTTAGACCTGCAAGTAAGAAGGAAAGGGATCAGCTGCTAGGGGCTCTGGACCCTCTGAAAGGGGATTAGAGTCAGTCTCCTTCTGGCAGTGCCAGTTGATTAAGCAAGGGCCAATGATCACAAGTCACAGTTTGGATAGTTAGGAATGAACAACTTCATCAGGAGGATGGTGCAAAGCTAGAACATGTCACCCAGAGAGAGTCTCCATCCTGGCTGGCCAGGGAGAGTGGTTCAGCTGGTCCTCTGTTGGTAAGAGTCTCCCTCAGAACACGAGAGGAGTCAGACAGATGCCCAGTGGCCCCTCCTAGCCAGCCTGTTTGTAAACCAATTCAGCCATGGCACAGAGCAGGCATCACCATCAAGTCAGCGCTGTGGAATGAGGTTGGATCCAGGTTTTACCTTTCCCAGCTCTCCCTTGTGTGTCAGTGTCTGTGCTCAAACATGAGGTAACGTCCCTGCCCAGGGCTATCTTTGATTTGAAGCCCAGGCCAGGGTTTACCAGCTGTTTTTATTTGGTTTGGTTGTGGCGCTGGGGCTGTGAGTCAGCCTGTCCTGGTGAACTCCAGCCTGGGTAGTTCACCTTGCAGTTTTTATCAGCCAGCCACCTCCTGGGTCCTTGGGCAAAACCCACCCACTGCAGTGCCTTGCTGAAAAGAGGCAGTGGGTGTCTTCCCAGGATTGTACTGTCCCTAGCACAGGCTTTAAGCAGGTTTTAAAACAGGAGTAAATTGTACTTAAGTCCAGCTGAAGGCTTCCTGAGTGTGCTGGAGCGATGCTCACTGACCTCTGTGTGATGGTAATCAGGCCCCATGGAGACAGGCCTTTCCCTGGCTGAGAACATTTGGCACAGAGGGTAGCTGGAGCCACACCCATCCAAGGGATCTTCTCCATGCCAACTTGGAAAGCTGTCCCTGATCTCTGTGGGGTAGTGATCAGCACCAATGTCCTCTGCAGGGAGCATGGCTGTGTCTGCCCACAGCAGTGCCTGAGGGAGCCCTGGGCAGGACATGACCTCACACTTACCTGCACACCTCCTGCCAACCCTGTGCAGCTCATGGTGAACTTGTCAAATGGTAATGACCTTTTTGGGTTGGCTCGTGTGACCCAGAGAGCATCACTCTGCTTGCCATGCTCTGTGTCACTCCAGATCAGCCATGGTGTCAGAACTCAGGCTGCTCTTTGCACAGCTTTTCCTTTGAGCTGCTTGCTGTAACCAGGCACTTGTGATTTCTAGTGGTCTGGTAAAGATCATTCACCTAGACTGCATAAGCAGTGTGGAATAGGGTGGAGCTTTGGCATTTTATTATTATTTTCTGTATTTTACTTTAATTCAGAGTCTTTTTTTTTTGCTGAGACTACTTTACTCTGATTCATATGAGCATAAATAACACTTATAAAGTCTTTTCCTGTAGCTGGAGCACTACAAAGAAGGGAACAAGACTTAGGTCTGATGCAGCAGGACAAATCTGCCTGTAAAATTCACATGAGCTGCTGGTGGTTTGCAGGCTTGCAGCTCCAGGCTCAGCACTGATCTACATGAGCAAGCAAATATCTCCCCAGGGTGGCTGCCCTGTGAGCCCCTGCTCTCCTCTCAGCCCTCAGCCTAACAGTGCCTCTAGCTTTAATAAAGCAAAGATGGAAGAGATTACTAAATGGTAGCTAATAAAAAAAATGACATGCACGAAGCCTGGTAATACCAGACTGCTCTTAGAGAAAATGTGGAAAATAGTAATCATGGACATTGTACTTCACCATGGCTAAACTATCCATCATGCTGATAAGGCTGAAAGGAAAACCTGGCAGTGTAAGATGCATATATCCCAGGGCAGCGAGTCCCACAGCTGCTGGTGCTGCACCCAGTCTGTGCTAGGACTAGGACTGCAGTTGCTGCTTTGCATCATGGGACCATTAGATAAACTGGAGCAGGGCAAACCCATCAGTGTAGCCACTGGGAGCAGAAGGTCATCAGGAAAATAGCTGTTCTGCAACAGCCAGTATGAAGACCTGAGCAATGGAGTGATGTGAACTGGTGATTTACTTTGTGGCATCAACATGCCTAAAACATTGGTGTGAGCTGGAGAGAGCCCCAGAGGAAGACAGAGGGAAGAAAGCAGACTCATGTGATGTGGGAAGTCGGCTAAGTGTGGTACCACTGATAACTTTGCATGGCAGACTGAACAGTCAGTTTATGGAAGAAGAGTCTTGCCCTGGAGAAATCGTACTTGGATGTTCAATTGTGTGCCCAAGGAATGAGAGTTGCTGAAGCCACAGAATGTAATGGAGAGCTGCACAAGCTGTGCAAGGTCACCCTTACAGCCCTTGCTGGCCAAGGGCTGTTCCTTGCAGTTTGCTCTCAGTCCTCATCCTGCCCAGATTATTTGGTTAATGGAACTCTTTTATTTTAGGGACCGCTACAAGGTCTTACTCATGGGAGCTGTGTCCAAGGTCTTTTCCCCATGTTTTCCTTTGGTTGCTACGTTTGTGCTTTCTGCTGAGCAGTGGCTGGACAAGAGATGGACTCTGTAGGAGTCTCCATGGGAGGCTACAGGGCTTCAGAGCTTCTTGGGTGCCTCTATGCCATGTGCGCCATTCCTGGCAGTACATGAATTTTGCCATGGGAGCAAGTGCTCCTATGACCTCTCCCCTGGAGCCTTCTGCTGAGGCTGGGCTGGGGAGTTGCACCCTGATGATGTGGCTCTGGCTGTGCTGCATAAGCTCTCTCCACAGCCTGTCTTCTGCTGGGAGTGGGAAAGGATTATTTATTTGCCATATTGTGCTATGGGGGAAAAAAAATCACAACTACATGTGTAGTGGGCAGGCGGCAGAGCTCAGCACTGGCTGTTATCGTTGGCAGTTACCTCCTTCACTTGCTTAGGGGCCTGCAGATGTAGGAGCATGGCTGCTGAAGTTAAATATTTTTAAACCTGGGATACAAATCATGTGCAGGACACAGAGCACTGTGTGAAGACTGCCCCTGGAGTTTAGCTTGGCCCTGTCACACCAGCACTGTTGCAGGAATGGTCTTCTGCCCAGGGACCCTGCTGGGCTCGGTCACAATCTGTATCTATTCAAATGCACCCTGTGGCAGCAGCAGCTCACCAGAGCCCAGGAAATGGCTCTCTGCTTCTTTCCCTTCCCTGTTGCTTTCCCTCTGAGCTGGGCTACCATGCTGTCTTGCCATAGCTGCAGTCAGCCCCATCTCTGGCTATTGGGGATGGTTTCAGGAGAAGATGGTCCACCTGCTGTGAGAGAGGTGCTTTGTATTGCAGTGGTATATGTTGGTAAAGCACAAGGAAGACATGAAAAGCCTTGGGAACAGCCCAAAGCAAACTGCCCTCTTGTGGTGCCCCTCAAACAGTGGCACAATAGTGGTGTGTGATGCTAGGGTCATCCCTGACTTACACCAGGATGATGCCTGTTCCAGGACATTGCCAGAGCGTGAGTGTTGGCAGGGAGTACAACATGACTGAGTTGCCTTCTGACCTCTGAACTGAGGCATGGGAATGGGGTGGCAGGGGCGAGCAGAGAGGGAGAGGGGCTGGCCAGGCTGGAAATCAGCAACATCTTTATCTCCAGGGCTATCGGTCATGAAAAGTAACTATACGTGACAAATGCCAAAGGTAGAGGCTTATCTCTGAACAGCTCAGACCAGGCCTTTGATCACACTCCCCAGCCCTTACACATCCCTATGTCCCCCTTTCTCGTCTTGTTCCCATTCTTACAAGCTCCCATTAGGCCAGCAGAGCTGAAGCTGCAGCAGACATAGGAACGCCACTGCCATTTGCACAGCCTCAGGCCCCTCACAGGTACCTGCCACAATGATGAGCACAGTAGCCCACTGGAGTGAGCCTCACAGGAGTAGGTCCCCATCAGCTGCTATCAGGTAGTTCAGGCCATGCCCTTCTCCCCCACACAGCAGGGATTCAGCACTGGCTGCCACAGGGGACACCCAGCTGGTCCCTCTCAGGCAGTGACAAAGGCAATTACCTCACTGCTCAGCTCCCCAGCTGGCTGCTGAGACACTTACCTGAAATTAGTTGTGGCCAGTGCGTTGCAGAGGTGAATGCGGTTGTGATTATGAATGCACTTCTTGTTTGTCTTTTCAGTGCCGAAATCCTGTCAGCGAGGAGAAGCGATAATAACATGCTATTAAGTTCTTTCTGGATAATGTAATTCAGGAGTCAGGAGGCAGTTTGGTCATTTATGCCTTTGAAAAGCTCAGAATAATTTTCGGTGTCATTATCTTCCATTTTAAAGAGCCTGTTTCAAATATCACTACCAAGAGCCCCTCTCCTCACCACCTCCTCTTTGCTTATGTGGTTTTCTCCCACCTTTTGTTCCTGTTTTCTCTGACCTTTCAGGGATCTGGGGCTTGTTTCCAGTCATACAGACACCCTGAAGCACACCACACCCAGCCCTTTCTCCCTTTCTCTTTTTATAGTGGATTTTGGAATGCACTGCTGTTTTATTCAGCACCTCTAAGTTGTGGTTGCTGAAAGATTCCTTCACGAGGCTGGGGAGCACCGTTTGGGCCTCAGGGGCAGTGGGAGGAGGGTGGATATGATGTAGATTCAAGCACAGGGAAGGAGCAGAACTGCAAAAATTTGCAGCAGGTGGGCAGAGCCGCCATGAGAGCCTGGCTGCCCTTGCAAACAGGGGCTGCATGGGGGAACTGTGCATGCTGGAGATTTTGTTTGCATTGGGATGCCCCTGAAGCACATTGTGCTGCCAAGGTCATGGCACAGGCATGGTGCTGGGGAACCCATGCATCCTGGCCACCCTGCTCCTGACCACTGCTCCCTCCATCTCTCCAGGTACAGCAGCAGCCAATGAGTTATATGTGGAGCTTGAGTCTTATGTTCCTTGCTCATGCTTTTTTTAAGTGTGTGCTTCAGAGTAAGCAGTGAATGGATACTTTTGCCCTGAAATAGCCCCCAGGATAGGGAGCAGAGAGGCTTCTTAGCAGATGCAGCTTCAACACTAGCTTACACTGCAAGCATGAAAACAGACAGATGTCTCCAACTGAATGCAGCAAAAATTATCCTGAACTGGGGCAGGAAAACAATCCAGCTCCTCTCCAGCATGCACAGACCATGGCTGAAGGAGAGAATTTTATTCATTAAATTAACTGGCAATGATCCCTGAAATGTCAGCCTTGGCCTTAAGTTTGTTTCTAGGCTTGCAAAGCATTCTTGCCTTTCTGTTTTTAAAAGAGGAAGGTATGTGGCTCCTTCCATTTTTTTATGCTGGCACTGCCAATGTTCCAGTGCAAATAGGAGGGATAATGCCCTTCCATTTGCCACCTACTTCCTTCTGAGGGGAAATGGGATCTCCCAAGCAGACTACAGAAAATTTGCAGGGAGCAGGCAAGAGTCTCATCCATCATTAAGCCTAGTTCATATTGTTCAGCAGCCTCTGAAGGAACTGGCAGGCACTCACGTGCCAGCAAAGTCAGCAGTGGAGTCAGGCTGTGACCTGGCATGAGCTTATTTGCAGGAAGGGTGTGGGAAGACTTGCACAGAGAGCAGGCTCATTGGCCTCGCTCTGCCTAGAGGATGCAGGAGCATTAGCTGCACAGTGTGGCTTCGTTATGGAGCTGGCCTAGCATTGTTAGCACAGAGGATACAGTCTCCTTGGGACAGATGTCAAGAGGGATGAGAATGCTCTTTCTGAGAGGTGGAGAGGCCTTTTAAACACTTTTGGCAGTCCCAGACATGAATGCACAGTTCAGCGCTGGCCCGTGATGCCAGGAAGGGAACCCACACGATAGCAGACTGGGTGCAATGGATGCATCTGCTTCCAGACAGCTGTGCCTGCTGTATGCAGAGAGGCCACAAAAATAGGCTGATCCAGCCGTGATGGGCTGTGCTTGCCGCCATTGCCTGCTGACTCTGTGCTCCATGTCCAGCTGTAAGTGCCGTTCTGAGTGCGGAGGCAGATTAAATGTGTTTCCTGTGGCCTGGGGCATTTATGGGATTTCTCCCATGAAGGTTTTCTGGTGCTTGGTATTTTAGCTCACACTGCAGTCTCCCACAGTGGGGATGCTCAGAGAGTCCTCTCTGCTCTATCTACCTACCTATTTTCATTACATCTAAAAGACTTTCATTATCTCTGGGATCTCTATGCCTCCCTTGGTTGAAACTGGAAAAGGATTTGAATAGATGCTTGTCAGCAGGAAACTGGTAGAGAGTCAGACAGCCCAGTCCCTCCTCTCAGGGCAGCTTGATGGGATAAGCTCTCTGCCCTTAAAAAACTGACTAATTAGGGAAACATAAAGAAAAGAAGAGAAAGAAAAGTAGAGGAAAATGGATTTCTTAAATGGCTTATTATATCAGCCAGATGTCCATTCACTCTGCCAGCAGCCTGGCCAGTTTAGCCCTGCTCCCAGCAAGAAGCTTGCATCTTGCTCTTTGGCCTCTCTTTTCACATATTTGTCCCACTTGAAACTGGTTTTCTCAGCCTGATTTCTCCCCAGTTTCTGCTGCAGTGACAGCCTATGTGCCATCACCTCATGGCACAGCTGGCTGGTGCTATGGGCATGGCAAATGAGGCACAGGAAGGGACTGACAACTGGCATAGGGCACAGCTTCCCTTCAGTCTCTGCTTTAGCCACGAGGCAGATGTTGCCCCATCTTGGCTTCATGAAGCTGGTAGGGCCATGCTCAGCTGCCCAAAGCAGTCCATGTACTAAGTCATTTCCCTCTTGCTTGTCTTGCTGCATGATAATTAGCCCACTCTGAAATAATGTTTCAAGCTTGGTTTGCTTCTCAGGCTGGAGGAGAGCTGGCTGTGGTTTGGGCCATATTGTAAAGGTAATGATATTGCTTATCAATGGACCTTGTTGTGAAGGGATGTTGGTTGTGGTTTAGATCACTTCTAAGATCAATAGTTTAGTCTTCAACAGTGATCTAACTCAGACCTGTGCTTAACCCAGGTGTTTGGCCGGGACAGGCACAGCAGTCAGGCTGGAGGCATTTTGTTAGGGCTATGAGGAAAGCCAGTTCTGCAGTGGCATCACCAGGCCAGGAGCCCGTCAGCCAGCCTGCCGGAGCACCAGCTCTGTCAGGGAGGTCTTAGAGCATTAGGGCACCCTGTGTGCTCATGGCACGTGGGCTAAGCATTGGCACAATTTTCAGCTCCAGCTCACTTTCGTATTTACTTCAGACAATAACACCATGCGGGTTCCATAAGTCATCTGAGAACTACCTGACTCTTGGCAAGGAAAGTTCCCCCTCTTGATTTAAAGGGAGGTCTGTGCAGCATGAGAGCAAGCAAGTTGTCCCCTGACAGCTAATTCATTCCTGGATTCTTCTTCGAGCCATCCTGGGATTTGAGGCTGTGGAGCTACTAGTATGATTGTGTGTATGTACACTCATGTTTATGCATGCACATGCTGGCTGGCTGGAAAACTGAACTCCAGCCCATGCTGGTTTTGCTCCCCGTGCACTCCCTTCTCCACGCTCCTCTGGTTGTGCAGAGACCTTCTAGCACTAGTGCCAAAGGACTGCGACAGACCCCTGGGTGGCAGCTGGCCATTTGGTTGATGGATTATCCACTCCAAACATGAGACAGTAATCTTCAGAGGAACAGACCCAGAGAAAGGGGCAGAGTTAATCACTTTGAGCATGGACAGTGGTTGGAGAAGGAGGGAGTGGGAAATTCTGAGAGAGAACAGTGTGGTTTGGAGGGGTAGAAAAAGCAAAAGGGAAATTAAAAGCATAGAGCAAGAAGGGTTGGTGCTTGGCCAGGAGGGACAGAAGATGACTGGGTTTATTACAGCAGGATGGGACACAGCACCCTCATTTTGTCACTGATTTCTTACATATTTAATGGAAATCAGCTGCCCACTGATATTTCCACAATGGTACACTGCAGCATAGGCCCATAAATACAAAACACTGCACAGTTACAAATGGGAGAGGTGGGGAGAACACAGTGCCGTTTAATCTCTGTCCTTATTGCCTGTATTGGGATGGCAATGAGAAGCGCTCCGGCAGGTATTTTATGCCTTATGGATTCAAACAATAGATTCTGCTTGAGACTGTACTGAGAAGTGGGAGAATTTAGCTTACAAAAGCAGCTCTGTGTTACTACAATATTCGCATAAACATATTTTTGAACTCCACACTATCTTACTCTGGGGAGGGCATTCTGGGCTTCACACCAAACCAGCTGCATGTTGGGCAGAGGGTTTTGTCACTCTTCTATACATCTTCAACTAGGTCAGTGAGTGTATTAGACACGATTTCCAAATCTTAGTGGGTTATCTCTAGGCTCCTAGCAGCCTACATAGCATCTCTTATTCTGCAGAAGGGCTTTGGTGTTTAGGGGTTAAAAGGATTGCAAGCCCTGAGTATTAATGCCTTGGTTAAAAGTTGTATAACCAGTGTCAAGAGACAGGACATGTTTCTGTTGCTATGGCATGTACCAATGAATGAGCCCCCTAGACATATTCTTTCAAGTTATTTTTCTTATGTTTCACCATGGAAGGAGGTGATATGGCACAGGGAGTTTGCAAGGTTTGGGACAGAGCCAGAAGACCTCAAGAGAGAGCCTTGTAAACACCACTGTTCTGCTCTGGACTTTTATTAATGTCAGTTCAAGGGGAAGTCCACACCGGTCCTGGGCTGAGGTCCCTGACAGAGCACTTGCAGCATCTTCACCACCTCTGCTCCAGGGCTGTGTGTAGACTATTCTCAGGCACAAGTCTTCTAGTTTTCTTTTGCTGGCATTACACAGAATGAAAGGCAATGGTGACGTCTGAATAGAATAAAGTAATTAAAACATTAACAGTAGTTACAATTAAAAACTACCACTTCTAACATGAAACTGGAATTTTAATGGCCAGATTAGACCAATGCTCTATCTAGTTCAGCCTGCAGCCTCTAAAAGTAGTTCTCCCTGGCTGGCCCAGAGGGCAGTGGAAAAGCCACACAAATGGAAAACACTTGACTTGCCAAGTGGAGAAGTTTCTTTCTACTCTATACTTCTATTTATAGCAGGTCTAAACTTTTAACAAGAAAGTTAATATCTCTTATTTATAAATATGTATGTATGTATTTACATATAATGCAGCTGTGCCTGTTTTCACTAAATACTGAGTGCCTTGAAACCTTTACAAACAATGCAGAGTACAGTCACTAACCAATGGACTGTGTCTTTCTGGACCAGCCGTTCCTTGTGATACAGTGGTGGCAGTGAGTCACTAAGTGGTCACCAACCAGTCCTATCCAAGCCCTCCTAGACACAGGAATCACTTGGCTCCGTCATATCACAAGATCATCTTGGGCAATTGAGTTATGTGGGCTGGAGTTGAATCACCAAGACTACATGAGGCATCTCATTTCCCAAGGTCAGTTAAGTTGTTCCAGTCAACTGCAGGTAAGTTCTAAAGAGGATTTTTAAAAATACTGTAAAGTTATTGTAGAAGCCCAGAAGATGGGACATATTTATATCTCAAACATCAATAGCAAGATCGCTGTGGAGCTATCCATAGTCTACCAAGGACTGTTGGTAAGAACATGCTGTGCAAATGAGCAAGAAAGAGCAGGATGTAGCTGAAGAAGGGGCCATACAGAGGGAGAGCAGCACATTTCTGGGACTAATGTCATTGTTCTGGCTCCTGAAGATAAGCCCAAAACAGTACAGCACAAGTGCAAGAATGAGGTCAAGAAGTGAGCACAGACTGTTCACCAAAGGTCAATCCAGTAGGGGGGGATCAAGACCACCAAAACCCCCCAAAGCTGCTGACCCATTTCCGGAAAGGTGTAGAAGAATGAACCATGCATTATAACTAATCTGCATAGAAAGAGAGAAACTAAGCTCCAGGGTGGGGAAAAATTATCTATACAAAGGTACCCTCACAAAGCCTGGGTGTGTGCCCTTAGGACCCTGGACAGTCCATCAGCTGGAGTGATGCTGAAGCTAGGACTAGTCCCTCCCTCCCTCCCTCCCTCCCTCCCTCTCTCCCTTTCTTCCTCTCTCTCTCTTTCACCCTATCCCGTATTCAAAATACACCACTGTGTGTTTATAAAGGACTAACTTAAAGCAATTTCCATGCCAAGTGCATTGGTTGTGTTATAAAGTAATCTGGGCTTAGAGAACCTCTCCTGTCCCCTCCCACTCATTCACCCTGTGTTTCAGCTATAGAAAGGACTGTTGTGAAGCCAGACAAAAGATGTTGCTGGTCACTGTAGAAGAAGGAATAAGTTTAAAGGAACTGGCATGACTTTTGGAGAGGGAGTCAAGTGCAAAGGTTTTGGCTGAAGAATTTGGAGGAGGCAGAGTAGAGAGCTTTGATATGGAGACAAATGAACAGGAGATGAAGGTGGAGAACTCTTCATAGTATAAAGTCACAGACTTTATATATGGGGCGGAGAGGAGCTGACTCCTCCGACTGATTGCCACTGCCTGAAGGGCCTCCAGTGCTGCGGGAACATGGAAGTTACCAAGGGACAGGGTCTTGCGGGGACATCTGTAGTTCCAAGCTGAAAGAAGACAAGAAAATTCTCTATGTGACTCAGAAAGCAGCCTTGCAGATTATACCATAGCCCACCCTGCAGGGATACCCCTTTGGATGACAGGACACTCCCTGTCCTGGCCTCTCTGGTGCTTCCTGAAACTGCCAGCAGGGAGAATATCTAGAGAAAATGTGACAGCACTTGAGCTGCATTTCAGCCCTGGGAGTGCCCAGCCCTGTGCTTATTATGCCGTATTGACTGCATGCTTTTTTATAAATACATATTTTGCAGTTTTCCTTTGCTAGTGGGATCAGTACTCATTGCTTCAAGGGTACTCATTGCTTCAGGAGTACAATTTTTTAATGACTAAAATGCAATTGAAAAAGAGCATCCTTGTTCCAAATACTTGTTAAAGGGTCTTAAAATCCCCAACACAGCACACTCTGTGGTGCAACATGACTCAGTGTCTTTGGTTGACGTCTTTGGTGACATCTCTGGTGACTAAAGTTTTTTCCCAAGCAGCAGAAAGTTTAACTCTGATTTACAGCAAGGACTGATATATTAATACCAGCAGTATTTCTCTTTTGCTGTTGTCAGGGTGTGGTACAGATGGGTGAAGAGTGACTATACCTCTTCCTGCTGGGCTGAGGATAAGAGATACATGGGGAATACTATAAGATGTCCTGCCATTATGGATGGGACAAAATAGGAAGCCAGCCAGATTCCACTCATAATAATCTGGAGCTTGTTAAAGAGTCTAATCAGGTAGAAATATTTCCCCATCAATTCATTACAAATTATAAGGAGATTGCAGCTCTGGATTCTGGCTGCCTTTTCTCTTGCTGAAGTTAACAAGTGCATCTGCTGAAGACTTTGGTAGCTCATTTGGTGTGACACATGGGGTATGTGGAGAAGGAAGGGGAGAAGAGGCAGGGGGCAGAGCCCAGAGCAGGGAGTGTGTCCCAAGGAGCACAGCTGTTTTGTCTGGTGACCTGGAGAAAGGAACATAGTTCCCTGTTTCTCTGTCTGGGAAAAAGAGAAGGGAAGTGTGGCTAGGGGAAGTTCTGCTCCTGGAGATGGTGGTGGCTTTTGAATGTATGACAGTGTATCTCACCTTGGAGTTCTTTGCAAGTCTGACATTGAGTACATGTGGGGACCTTCATCCTGTCTTGTATATTGTTTGTGGGCCTGGGGTGGTGTGTGATGGCAGCTGAGGATAAGTGTGAGAAGATGTGAGAAAAGCAAAGCAATACAGAGGCTTTTGGAGGCAAGCGTGTTCTGTGGAGGTCTCTGCCTACCTGTATTCCTCCTTACCTTATGTCACTGAGGGGACTTTTGATTTGGTGCATCAATGCATTGCTGTTGTGTTTTCACCCCAGCCAGCAGCCAAGCCCCACGTAGCTGCTCACTCATTCCCCCACCAGTAGGACTGTGGAAAGAATTGAAAGGGTAAAAGCAAAAAACTCTTGGGTTGAGATAAAGGCAGTTTAATAAGGAAAGAAAAAGCCACACATACAAGCAAAGAAAACCAAAGAATTAATTCACTGCTTCTCATGGTCAGGCAGGTGTTCAGCCATCTCCAGGAGAGCAGGGCCCCATCACACATAACAGTAACTTGGGAAGACAAATGCCATCACTCCAAATCTCTCCATTCTTTCTTCCCCCCTCCAGCTTTATATACTGAGCATGATGTCCTATGGCATGGAATATTCCTTTGGTCAGTTTGGGTCACCTGTCCCACCTGTGTTCCCTTCCAGCCTCCCATGCACCCCCAGCCCCCTCACCAGTGTGGCAATATGAGAAGCAGAAAAGGCCCCAGCTCTGTGTAACTACTGCTCAGCAGAAACAAAAGCATCTCAATATTATCAGTCCTGTGTTCAGCACAAATCCCCATACTAGTCACTCTGAAGGAAATTAACTCTACCCCAGCTGAAACAAGCACAATTGCTCACATAGGCTTAAAATTTTGTGCCCGTTGGCTCACCAGCACCTGTGTTTTCCTCCCCAAGCTTCTAAAGGATTTGGCCATGTGAGGAGAAGCTTGCAGTAGAAACGTCTCTGGGAGACTCAAAACATAAACCATGTTTTATTAAGCAGCATCTGACACTTTTGCTGAGACTACTACTAGGTCTTATTGACTGACCAAAGCTACCAAGCACATTGACCCTGAGAGGCTGCTCCTAAATATGGAGGTCCATGGCAGGCTGTATTTATTACAAAGATAACCCATGCTCTTGTTAATCCCCCTTGTGTCAGGTACTCAATAACCTCACAGATTCCTCTGGATTTGTGAAGCCATTTATCTTCTGAGGCAAACAACCCCCTCTCCTACCATCAGTGGCAAAGGTCATCAAGGTGGAAGCAAAGAACTTTTTTGAAGTGATAGAAACTCCTGGCAAAACAGTTTTTGGAGATATAGTTCTGTAAATGCACCACCTGATTTGCTGGCAAGATGCTAAATAACAACTTTTGTTTGTGCAGACCCTACAAAGCAGTCTTTACTTTTTCAGGTTCTGTAGTAAACCCATACTCCCTGCCTTCCTGCTGCCCTGCCCTGCCTTGCCTTGCCTTGCCTTGCCTTCCCAGGCTCCTCTGTGCCTGATGCTGCGACAAATAGGGCAGACATTTATCTTACCCACAAGGACCCTCCAGAAACTTGAGGAACAGTGTCAGAGGAGTAATATCCAAGATCGCAGAATCACAGAATATGCTGAGTTGGAAGGGACCCACAAGGATCATGGAGTCCAACTCTTGGCCCTGCACAGGACCACCCCCAAGAGTCACACCAAGTGCCTGAAAGCATTGTCCAAATGCTTCTTGAACTCTGTCAGGCTTGGTGCTGTGACCACTTCCCTGGAGAGCCTGTTCCAATGCCCAACCACCCTCTGGGTGAAGAACCTTTTTCTTATACCCAACCTAAATCTCCCCTGACACAACTTCAGACCATTCCCTTGGGTCCTGCCACTGGTAACCATAGAGAGGAGATCAGTGTCCTCCCCTCCTCTTCTCCTCATGAGGAAGTTGTAGACTGCAATGAGGTCTCCCCTCAGTCTCCTCCAGGCTGAACAAGCCAAGTGACCTCAGCCACTCCTCATACAGCTTCTGTTCAAGGCCCTTCTTCATCTTTGTAGCCCTCCTTTGAATGCTCTCCAACAGCTTTCTTATATTGCAGTGGCCAGAACTGCACATGGAAGATGAAAGGAGTATAAGCAAGACTAGGAGGCTGCTATCGAAGAAGAGTTTGTAAATAGATAGAAATTGGTGAAGATAAACTAGAAAAGCACTCTTGGGCTCTATGGCTGGGTCTCTCTTCCTGCAAAGTAGGAAATGAACCTGAGAAGCATCTGTTGGATGATGTTAACATATGATGGTGCATATTCTATGATTCTATGATATCTCTGGGGTGTTGCCCTTCCAGTAACCTTTGTTGAAGGGTGGGTAGCTATAGCTATTTGACAGATATGAGTGAAGGCCTATTCTCTACCTGTTACACAATTTACTGTCTTCACAATATATAAGACAAAAACCACTTAGGAGTTAAAATTATGCTATTCCTGATATGGTGTCTAGGTACTGGCTAGCAGCAAAAGCTTTCAAGGAAAAAGATGCTTGGAGTCTGTAGTGGGGCATTAAATTAGATTTACTTTAATTTGGACAGAAGAATGTTAAGTACAAAAATTAAAACACACAATTAATTAGCATCTGAGGTTGCAGGAAGCAATTCATTTAGTAATTCCACTGTGAGCTTGCTGGGTTTAAGGTTCTTGGGTGTGTTCTTAGATTTTTTGCTTCTGGCAGTCTTTCAACTGCTATCTCTATGCTACATTGCTTCACACCTGGATTGACCTGCCTTTTTAATGTGTCCTTGACATCCAGTCAAGCTGGGTTTGAAGCAGAAACAGTTCTATTAAAATGCTGGTGAGAAATCTGAGGCTCTTTTTCTAGTGCTAATAATAGTGGGTTTGCATCCTCTGCTAACGTGGCTGCTTTCATGCTCCCATCTGAGCCCCTCCAGAGTCTCTGGATGTGCCTGCCAGAGATCCTTATTCACAATACTAGGTGCATGTGTTGGAGCAAATGCAGGAAAGGGAACTAACAGGGCTGGTGCCCAGTCCGAGTCTGGTAAAATAGCTGAAGACTAAGGACCTCAGACTTTCTGGTAGCACTCCTTACTGCTTGCCCTCATTCTCAGGCTACAGTTCCCTGTGAATGGTACTAGTTCTGCACCCAAGTGCAAAGGAGGCAGCAAAATTGGTGTGGTGACTATGGAGCCCTCATGCATTATGGGATTTAACCAGGAAACTTTCAGGTACTTGTGTGAATTCCCTTCTGTCTGATCTGGAGGGCATCCAAGGATTCACACAGCCCAGCCACCATTGCTGAGATGTCTACACAGTACAGCAATTGACAAGTGGTGTCCCTCAGGGGTCCATATTTGGACAAGTGTTATTTAATATCTTCATTAATTACATAGATGAAGGAATCAAGTGCACCCTCAACAAATTTGGAGGTGACACCAAACTGAGTGGTGTGGTTACCACACCTGAAGGACAGGATGCCATTCAGAGGGACCTGGACAAGCTGGAGGAGTGGGTCCATAAGAATCTCATGAGGTTTAACAAGACCAATAACAAAGTGCTGCACCTTGGTCAGGGCAACCCCCAGTATTAATATAGGCTAGGGGATGAACAGATCGAGAGCAGCCCTGCTGAGAAGGAGTTGGGGGTGCTGGTGGATCAGAGGCTGGACATGACCTGGCAATGTGCACTTGCAGCCCAGATAGCCAATTGTATCCTGGGCTGCACCAAAAGGTCTGTGGGCAGCAGGCTGAGGGAGGTGACTGCCCCTCTGCTCTTGTGAAACCCTACCTGGAGTAACGTGTACAGCTCTGGGGTCCCCAAAACAGGAAGACATAGACCTATTAGAGCATGTCCAGTGAAGGGCCACCAGTTTGATTAGAGGGATGGAGCACCTCACCTATGAGGAAAGGCTGAGAGAACCAGGTTTGTTCAATCTGGAGAAGAGAAGGCATCAGGGTGACCTAAGTGTGGCCTTCCAGTACCTGAAGGGAACCTACAAGAAAGATGGAGAGGGACTTTTTACAAGGGCATGTTGTGACAAGATAAGGGGGAATGGTTTCAAACTGAAGGAGAGTAGGTTTAGACTAGATGTTAGGAAGAAATTCTTTCTTATGAAGGTGGTGAGGCACTTAAACAGGTTGCCTAGAAAAGTTATGGATGCCCCATTCGTGGGAGAGGTTAAGGCCAGGTAGGTGGGACTCTGAGGAACCTGGTCTAGTGGAAAGTGTCCCTGTCCATGGTGGGGAGGTTGGAACTAGATCTTTAAGGTCCNAGATCAGTGTCCTCCCCTCCTCTTCTCCTCATGAGGAAGTTGTAGACTGCAATGAGGTCTCCCCTCAGTCTCCTCCAGGCTGAACAAGCCAAGTGACCTCAGCCACTCCTCATACAGCTTCTGTTCAAGGCCCTTCTTCATCTTTGTAGCCCTCCTTTGAATGCTCTCCAACAGCTTTCTTATATTGCAGTGGCCAGAACTGCACATGGAAGATGAAAGGAGTATAAGCAAGACTAGGAGGCTGCTATCGAAGAAGAGTTTGTAAATAGATAGAAATTGGTGAAGATAAACTAGAAAAGCACTCTTGGGCTCTATGGCTGGGTCTCTCTTCCTGCAAAGTAGGAAATGAACCTGAGAAGCATCTGTTGGATGATGTTAACATATGATGGTGCATATTCTATGATTCTATGATATCTCTGGGGTGTTGCCCTTCCAGTAACCTTTGTTGAAGGGTGGGTAGCTATAGCTATTTGACAGATATGAGTGAAGGCCTATTCTCTACCTGTTACACAATTTACTGTCTTCACAATATATAAGACAAAAACCACTTAGGAGTTAAAATTATGCTATTCCTGATATGGTGTCTAGGTACTGGCTAGCAGCAAAAGCTTTCAAGGAAAAAGATGCTTGGAGTCTGTAGTGGGGCATTAAATTAGATTTACTTTAATTTGGACAGAAGAATGTTAAGTACAAAAATTAAAACACACAATTAATTAGCATCTGAGGTTGCAGGAAGCAATTCATTTAGTAATTCCACTGTGAGCTTGCTGGGTTTAAGGTTCTTGGGTGTGTTCTTAGATTTTTTGCTTCTGGCAGTCTTTCAACTGCTATCTCTATGCTACATTGCTTCACACCTGGATTGACCTGCCTTTTTAATGTGTCCTTGACATCCAGTCAAGCTGGGTTTGAAGCAGAAACAGTTCTATTAAAATGCTGGTGAGAAATCTGAGGCTCTTTTTCTAGTGCTAATAATAGTGGGTTTGCATCCTCTGCTAACGTGGCTGCTTTCATGCTCCCATCTGAGCCCCTCCAGAGTCTCTGGATGTGCCTGCCAGAGATCCTTATTCACAATACTAGGTGCATGTGTTGGAGCAAATGCAGGAAAGGGAACTAACAGGGCTGGTGCCCAGTCCGAGTCTGGTAAAATAGCTGAAGACTAAGGACCTCAGACTTTCTGGTAGCACTCCTTACTGCTTGCCCTCATTCTCAGGCTACAGTTCCCTGTGAATGGTACTAGTTCTGCACCCAAGTGCAAAGGAGGCAGCAAAATTGGTGTGGTGACTATGGAGCCCTCATGCATTATGGGATTTAACCAGGAAACTTTCAGGTACTTGTGTGAATTCCCTTCTGTCTGATCTGGAGGGCATCCAAGGATTCACACAGCCCAGCCACCATTGCTGAGATGTCTACACAGTACAGCAATTGACAAGTGGTGTCCCTCAGGGGTCCATATTTGGACAAGTGTTATTTAATATCTTCATTAATTACATAGATGAAGGAATCAAGTGCACCCTCAACAAATTTGGAGGTGACACCAAACTGAGTGGTGTGGTTACCACACCTGAAGGACAGGATGCCATTCAGAGGGACCTGGACAAGCTGGAGGAGTGGGTCCATAAGAATCTCATGAGGTTTAACAAGACCAATAACAAAGTGCTGCACCTTGGTCAGGGCAACCCCCAGTATTAATATAGGCTAGGGGATGAACAGATCGAGAGCAGCCCTGCTGAGAAGGAGTTGGGGGTGCTGGTGGATCAGAGGCTGGACATGACCTGGCAATGTGCACTTGCAGCCCAGATAGCCAATTGTATCCTGGGCTGCACCAAAAGGTCTGTGGGCAGCAGGCTGAGGGAGGTGACTGCCCCTCTGCTCTTGTGAAACCCTACCTGGAGTAACGTGTACAGCTCTGGGGTCCCCAAAACAGGAAGACATAGACCTATTAGAGCATGTCCAGTGAAGGGCCACCAGTTTGATTAGAGGGATGGAGCACCTCACCTATGAGGAAAGGCTGAGAGAACCAGGTTTGTTCAATCTGGAGAAGAGAAGGCATCAGGGTGACCTAAGTGTGGCCTTCCAGTACCTGAAGGGAACCTACAAGAAAGATGGAGAGGGACTTTTTACAAGGGCATGTTGTGACAAGATAAGGGGGAATGGTTTCAAACTGAAGGAGAGTAGGTTTAGACTAGATGTTAGGAAGAAATTCTTTCTTATGAAGGTGGTGAGGCACTTAAACAGGTTGCCTAGAAAAGTTATGGATGCCCCATTCGTGGGAGAGGTTAAGGCCAGGTAGGTGGGACTCTGAGGAACCTGGTCTAGTGGAAAGTGTCCCTGTCCATGGTGGGGAGGTTGGAACTAGATCTTTAAGGTCCCTTCCAGCCCGAACTGTTCTATGATTCTATGAATTCCAGCAGGCAGCCTGTGCAGGCTCTGGAAAGGAGCATGATGAGTAATTATGTGCTGTGTTGCAACACACTACACAGGGTGGTTTAAATGCCTCTTTTCAGCTATTGCCTGATTGCTGTTGTGTTAACAGGAGCAGTGATCCTTTCTTTCTTGGCATTCAAAACCCTCATGTACACTACAGAATTGGAAGCAGGGACTTCAGCTTTCAGCTAATTTTGCTGCTATTTTTGCAATCTTCTCCTTTCACTGTCATCTCTATCCTTCCTTTCTAAAACTCTGTCATGCCTGCTACCCCTCTTTTTATCACAGCCCCTTGCCACCTGCTTCAGGATGTTAGAACTGGGATATTAAAAGGCAAGCACATTGCTTGGCATGCACAGTTTTTGAAGTAGCAGATACAAGAAGTGAAATCCCTAGAAAAGGCTCATTAGCTAAGTTTCATTAATGCACTTGACTTTAGGAAAGATGAGACTTAACATGAAGCAAAGGACCTAAATCAGGCTGCAGAGATGCTTCAAATGCATAAAGATCTTCCAGCTCTTAACTTTGGAACCCCTATTACTACAGACTTTTTTTTACTTTGTTGTTGTTTTGGGTTTGTGTTTTCTTTTCCCTATGCTTTGGATGGTAACTGAAAGGGACCTGAAGAAAAAAGTAGGGTTTCACTTTGAACTATAACTATCTTCCACCAACATACTCAGTGTTTTCTTTCACTTCTGTATCAGCTGGGAAAATGGAGGGAAAAAATGGAGTAAGTTGGTAAGATAGCCTGGCTTGATTTCTCCATCAAGATCTTCTGCTTCCTGAAGTATTGTCACCTCTTCCCCCATAAGTCACTGACTGAGGGTAGTATATGTCCACTAAGTAACCTGTGAGTGGCTGCTCATCTCAATGTCCTCACCCATCAGCTGAGCCACCTGCCCATCCTTTGCTTCAGAGGTATATTCTGTGGAAGGAGCGAGTAACCTGGAACTGACCTGCCTGCTGGGGAGGAGGATCCAGATCTGGAAGGAAAAACAAGATTAATGTTGCAAAAAGTGAAAGAACAGCCACTGAATGGTTAGCATAGAGCCTGGAGTTTGGCACTGGGCTGGCGAGATGGAGGCAGGGAAGAACTGGTGACGTTTTGAACACGGCAAATCCTTCTTAACACAGGTCTAAGAAAGTGAATTTGGGTTGGGATTTTTTTTCTTGCTGACTAACGGAGAAAGCTCAGGCTTCAAGAGGGCCAAGATCATATGGTGTGGAAGTAAACACCCATTTTTTTTACAAAAAGTTTGAACTGTTCATTCCAGCCTGCTAGTTTCCTGGCAACAGTGAAGAACAGACCATGCTGGGACCACTATTTTAATCAACCTAATTGCAGGTCCTCTCTCTCCTCCCTCAGCAATCATCCTCCCGGGAGATGGAAAACCCTTTCAAGCACGTCATCTAAAGGACTTGGAGACTCTGTAGTTTGCCACGCTGCAGTTACATGTTGGTCACATCTGTGCAGTATTCATTTCATATTTCTTGTCTGGAAACAAGACATTACTTTTGGGGGTTTGCATTTTCCCATCTGTTGTATTAAAATGAATTTTTTGCTTTCACTTCACTAAAAAAATTCCACTTAGATATTAGCTCCAAATAGAAATGTTTTACAGTTCTGACATGTTTCCCTGACTACCTCTCTGCCTGCCCATGGTGTTCAGAAGGCCTCTCTTCTTCCTGCTTCTGTCCATTCTCTAGAAGTGCTCTTTTGCCTGTGCAGATATGCAAAACAATAAATGTTTTGTGTACAAAGCATACAATGATAAGAAATATCTACTCTGAAAATGAGAAACATCACCTACTTTCAGTCTTCTTAAATACTTCTCATATTTTATCAGGGAATTGGTTTATCCTCACCTTCTCAACCTCCTGGACTTCTGCAGCCTCTAGGCTGTCTTTCCAGCCTGTGCAATGCAAGAAATCAGCCCTGACGTTGAAGTGTCAAAACATGTAACAGTGGAAAATTCTGCTGTGAACAGGCTCGGAAGTGTGTGGCTACACTGAACAACTGGTTTAATGGCAGGTGTGAAAATGCTTCAGTGCAGTGTAATTAAACTAGTGCACTTAGTGCAAAGGAATCAGCCTATCTCTTTGCCCCTTACTCTCTTTCACTGTCTCTATCCATTGGCAATAAAAGGCAAAAATAACCGCTTTGTATTTTTTCTCCTCAAAACTGTATAGACACTACTGGGTGACAAAACCCAACTGCTCTACTTTGCTGCATGGCAGCAATATAGCATTGGTCCCCAGTGTCAGCTGGCAGGGCACATCACAGCTTCCTCTTCTTGCTTCATCTTCTTCAGAGCACCTGAAACCAATTAAGAAGCCATTTCTCCCCATTTGTTTTCTGGTTACACTTTCCCCCCCTCCCTTTGTTCAAAGGATTGACCTCAAATTTATCCTTATCAGACAGATGACATGAACTGCATGCATGTGTCTAGCTGTGGCTCTTCAAGGGTCACTGCTGGAAAGCCTCAAAGGCATGAAAAGAGATTTGTTTCCACAGCTGATCCTGCAGCACCCCTCGTTCACATAAAACCTGCCCAAGAAATGAGTAGGACCCACACTGAGAGGAGCAGTTTCTGGGGGCTCACGATGCCCCTGCCCATGTGGGTGTCCTGCCATGCTGGGAACACTGGATGCCCAGGAAGCTCTCCTGCCCTTCCGCAAGTGAGCTCTCAAGCACCAGGTATCTTGAGCTCTTCTGTGAACCTTGATCTAGAGAATCTGGGAGGCACCGGGGGAGGCTGATGCAATTGTTTCTTTATTCCCCACTGTGGTCTAGTGCTGTAACCCAACAAAGACCTGTCTGTCAGAGCTCCGTGCAGCACTCAGCCCTCACAGGGGCACTAAATAAAACACCTGGTGCTGCTCAATGGCTCCTCAATTCCTGTTGTATTGTTGTTGCAGAAATCAGAGTTTCTTTCTTCACTTGTATCTTTGCCCTCTCTACCCCTTTTCTTTTTAAAAAATCCACTGAGTGATTAGATTTGCAAATGAATGGGCAGGGAAGTGACAACAGAAGTGAGCTGGAGCTGAGGAGCGCAGGTATAATTACTGTAATTAAGCAGCAGGGGCACAGGCAGTGCTGGGAGCATTGCTGGGAGTTGCTGTGGGCGAGAGATGGGAGAGGAAGGATAACCAGCCGCAGTGATGGTCCTGTGCCCCACAGGTCCCCATTTCCCACCTGCGCGTGTTCATAAGAAAAGCATAGTTGTGTGCTGTCCCTGCGGCACAGCCACTTGGAGAGGCTTCAGGGACCCACATCTTCCCAGATAAGGTGCAGCAGGAGCTCGTTCTATCTTGTACTGAAATTACTCCATGCCCTGCTGGGGCAAAGGAAGTGCCCTGAGCCTTCATTTCTTGTAACTCCGTGGGAGATGGGGTACTCAGTATGTGGAAGCACTAGCCCCGAGCCGGAGCGCAGGGAGGCACAACCGCTCAGCTCCAGCTGAGCCCTCACAGGAGGAGCTGGGACAACTGGGGCCAGCTGACAGCTTCTTTCAGAAGCTTCTCTCTTTAGCATCAAAACATGTTACTCATTGACTTTGCTAGGTGCTGGTCTGTGAATTTATGGTTGATCTAAGAAATAGCCTTAATGATCCTCATTGCTGGCAGACTGAATAGACAGCCTGATCTCCTCAAATTGGAGAGAATTGCCATAGGTCCATATGGAGACAGATCTGTGGCATGGGAGGGGACGTTTTATGCACCCCTGATCATAACACCAGAAAAGTTTTATCATCACTTAAGAAGGAAGTGATATATCTTCGTGTGTCCTAATTCCGCTAGTGACAGTTCTGTGCCCACTTTCATCCTCTAGTATACACTTCCATAACATGTGTTACATTCATCTGGGAGGGCTTCAGGGCATGGTGTTCCCAGCACATGCTCCCTTCCCATTTCCATCAGCACACTCTGCCCTCCAGCAGAACAGTGTGATATCTGCCTGCATGACAGGTCCCGCAATAACTCTATCTCTTGGCGGAAGGACTCCTCTTCTCATAAAGAGATGAGGGGCTGATTTCAAATATGAGTGTTGCAAACATTGGTTGCCATTGGTCCTATGCTTCGAGTCTGAAACTGGTGCTGGTTTTAGCATTTTATAATCTTTTTAGATATGACCTTTTTGGATGGGTGCATTAGATTTAGTGTATGAGAAGTTTCCATAGGAAAACATGAAGAAAACAAGCCCCCAAACTCCGTATTTTTGGAACAGTGCAAACCAGAGAGCCTGAGATGTAAACAACTTTCCTAGCCAGGACTATGGAGCAAGGAAGGCATGTGCAGGGAACTGCAGGGCTCTGAGACTCTGTAGTCACCCCTAGGAACAATTACACAGGCTTGTTGATAGAGGACTGTGGTTTTGTTGCTGAAAAATTTACATCTCAGGCTCTGTTCCACATAGGATTGAGAGCACCTAAATGTGTGTCTAGCGTATTTGGAAAATAGATTTGCTGTACCTGGGTAGGGAATGATGTGTGTATTTTGCTGTACTGTAAAAACTTCCAAACTCTCCCTTTTCATCATGGAAAATATCTGATATGAGAGAGGAGGAATGCAAAGTTCTGTGAACAGCTTCTGTTTAAACTTGCTACTACTGATCAAAAAACTTATAGGAAATAGGATTGGAAGGGGCTTTGAGAGATCATCTAGTCCGTCTCCTTGCCCCAGGCATGTTAGGCTGCACCTCCTTTGCCCTTGACAATATTTTGACTGAGCTCTGGGCAATCTATTCCAGTGCTTCCCTATTCTTAACAGATTAACTCAAATCTTCCATGCTGAAGTTGAATTTATTGCCTCTTATTCACCATGGGCATGGAAAACTGATTATTTTTTTCCTTGTAGCAGCTGTTCAGATATTTGAAAACTGTTATGCTCCCTCAGTCATCTTTTCTTTATCTAGACATCCTCTGTCTGTTCTGTCTGCTTTTGTTGGCTGTGGATCCTAAACCTTTGCCCATTCCCCTTCTTATCCTCTGGGCTCTCTACAATTGGCCTCTGTCCCAGAGTGGGACACCCAACACTGGACATAATCCTTCAGAGAAAAACCTACTTGACAGGTCTATGAGACTGACATTAGAGTACCCAATATGATACTTGTTTGTCCTATGATGGTGACACACTTTTTTCACTGTTTTTCAGATTGTGATGTGCAGTAACTTCCAGAGTAATTTTTGTAGAATTGACACCTAGACAGCTGTTTCTTTTTCTGTATTTATGAAGTTGATTATTCCTGCTTAAGTCTAATTACATGAATATGTCCTGGTTGAATTTTGTCTTGTGTTCTCAGATCATTTGTGCAATTTGCTGTGATTGTCTTGTATTCTATTTCAGTCCTCTAGTGTATTCAGTCCCTCCCAGATAGATGTCATATGCAGATTTAAAATGTATACTCTTTATTCCATTATCGAAGTAAATAATGGAAACACTGACTAGTGCTGGACCTTCAATGAACACCTGTAGGATCCACTCAATACATCTTTCATCTGGCAATGAAATAATCATAACTATTTTAAAGAAATACTTTTCTCACTAAATGTTATTATCCCACAGTATGTTCATCTAGACAATCTTTTCTTGAATATCATGAGCCACATGTCAAAATGTCAAAAGCTTCACTAGAGTCGAGACATTGCACCCACTGCCTCCCAAGCCCTGTTACTCTGTTGGAAAGGGAGACTAGATCATTGTGACTAGAGCTGTTCTTGCAAATCCATATTGGTTGTTATGCTGCTCTTTAAGAATAATTTCCACCTTAGATTCAGGGCTCTACTGTTGAAAAGATATGACTCAGCACTTTAAACCAATAGTTCTCAGCAGCTTCATGTGTACTCTTAAAATCCACTTCATGTTTGGAGGTAGTTACTTAATACCAGTATTATTTATACTGAAGGGAGGACTGAGTCCCAGGAAACTGTGATGATCCAGTCACACACAAAGAAGGTTGAAACTTAGAACTGACCCAGGGACACTTGTCCCTAGGTCCTGGTTCAAAAACATAATTCGAGTAAGCCAGGTTGCATTGTCTTAATACACGTGGGTAGCGCAATTCCACAGCAGCATCAGCAGCACTCCTCAGAAATGCAGGCACCAAATGTGACTGGTTGTGACAACCAAACCCCCTCAGGCTGATGAGGCCCACAGTTGCCTATTCCCTAAAGAAATAATTTGCATCTTAGTCAAAGAATTAGGATAGGTTGTGCATCCCAGTTGTTCAAAGGTGTCCTGTGATGAGAGTTTGGACAGGCATATCCCCTATCCTTGTGTGTGCCCTGCTGCTGTCTTTGGTGGCTTTGCCCAAGAGGAATGAGGGCACCATCACTCTGCCTCAGGTGAGGAGTGGTGCTGATCTCCAGAATGCTGGCTCTCTGGGCTGAGCCGTGGCACAGCTGGGTGTGCTGCCAAGCACCTGAGCTACGTACTAAGACAGCGGCGGCCGGTTGGGCTGTGTCCCTCGCCACGCTCTGCAAACAGGCATTTACATGCTGTATGTTCCACAGACAACTGTCAGGGAATATGAAATTGCAGTTGTCTGCCTCTGTTGTTGCTGGGATAATTGGATGGTGAAAAGCCAAATACTGATTCCCCCACCCCACCGATAAGTGCATTTAGGTATTTTTAGCAGCAAATGTGCCAAAATGCAGAAGCTACTAAATATAGAAAGTCACAGCCCTTTTTTCCCTTTTCTTCTTTTTTTTTTCTTTTCTTGAAATCTTATTGATAAGAACTCTCCCTCATATACTTTGGAAAGAAATGAAGTGATCAACAGCCATACAAACTTTATTCCAGTGTGGGGAAAAATTTTTATTCTAACCCATTAACTCCCTGCTGTATTCCAACATCACAGTGAGCGGTGTTAGCATGACTGAAGGGACTTTTTCTAAAGTTCTGAAGTTAAGGTTTCTAGTTTCTCAGCTCTGCCAAGGAAAGACTCACCTGTCACTGCACCATGCTGTGAATGGGTGAGACCTGGATGAAACATTCAGGAGACAGAGAAGAAAAAAAAATAAAAATCACAACAACCAACACATAGGATGCTCTCTTAGTCATCCTGGGGTTTGTCTCCTTTCTGCCTGTTCCATTTTCATATCTAAAGCCCTGACGCTGAAGTCAAGCCTCCATGTATATGTGGAAGATCAAGTAGCACACATTGGAGCTTTTTGGGGTAGTTATCCCCTAATTAGATGCTTAAAGAACTCATAGCACACTTTCAAAAAAATCAAAAAATAAGAGCTGATGCAAATCTGTAATAAAATGGTGTGACATCAAAATGTCATCTAATTACATTCAAATTTGCTTCTTAAAGTGATTTTTAAGCCTAGTAAATATCCTGTAAGTTGTGGATGCTACTGGAGCATGTAAGAGTGCCAGCAGAATTGGGATGCATGTTTGCTGGTACAATAGATCAGGTGATCACAGTGGGTCTAGTTTTCTTGTGTATTATACTATTAGAAATTGAGAGTACTTGTGAAATAGAAAACAGGTGTTCTGCTATAAAAAGGACAGCATCTAGCCATGGATACCAAAGACCTGCTTCCACATGACTTACACTTTTTTTCTCAGATGTTTCTGATGTTGGCATGTTGCTTACTTTAGTCAGAATCCTTAAGGCAAGGCTGGGGAATGGTGAAAAGCATTAAGGTTGCTCTTTTTGGAGCTACCTGAACATGAAAGGAATATCTAGAGGTGCTTAAGCAGAACAGGTTTTCCCAGCTTGCTAGGGAAGTGGCAGCTGGATCAAGCCTTGTTTCCCATTTGTCCTGGAAACCTCTTCCCAGATAGGCATAGGTCTACCAGCAGAAATCAGAAGATAACTGGGAAAAGTGTAAAGCAGTAGAGCCTTTTCTTCCCTCTCTGGTGTGCAGCATCCTGGCCACATGTGACCTCTTGGGCCCCACCTCTGCCAGACCTGCAGTACTTTGTTGGTGCGACTGAAGTCAGTTCAGTAAAGGCCCTGCTGCCGGGGACGCTCTGCACAGATCTCTGTAGAGATCCTCCATACAGTGCAGCCATCCTCTGGCAGTGTGTGTGTGTGCTCACAGGTTGCAGGGCAGGAAGAGTTTCTTCAAAGATGATGATTACTGAGTACTCAGCTTTACACTCGTTCAGTGGGTTCAGCTTGCTGCCTTCTCTGATGTGCACCACAGAGGAGGGGACATCTCTTGGGCATGGGCTCAAACAAAATTAGAAGGTGAGCCGGTATCAGCATGGAGCAGAGTTTGGGCGTCTGGCTTACTCAGATTGCTGTGGTTTTGCAAAACTGCTGGTTGAAAAACTGTTTTTCAGAGGGTTGGAGTTTGAACTTTGTTGTGGCACATTCATCAAAGTGCTCTCCTGTATGGGTTCTCTGTTGGTGATAATACGGTTGAATTCACATTTCATATGTACCTTCATAGAAACTTGGTTTGTCTCCTACTATTGGTTTGCTTGTTTTCTTGAAACTTGTGAAAATGTAATACCAGATATAACGGTGTCAAAGATTGAGCTGAAATTCATCCACAAATTAAAAAGCTCTGGGAAGATGGGGGAGGCAGGCTGCTGCAGCACACAGTATGTCTACATGAGCCAGGCTTCCCTACAAACAGGCTTTGTAAAGCCCTAGTGCATTTAGCAGGAAGTCCCAAGCAGGCTCTGCCTTGCTCTTGCTGTTAGTACCCAGGGGGTGCATACAGCTTGCCTGCTTGGGAGACCTTGGGGATGGAATCTCCCGCCTTTCATGCAACTCCTGTAGGGACTCCTATGTTACTCCTAGAAGTTACTACTCCTGTGTATGGACATACCTCCATGGCCTGCATGCACCGCTTTCCATAGCCAGAGTCCTCTTCCCTGTATTGCTTTCTTCTCTCCTTCAAACAACCCTTTGCTCTTCTTTCCATCTCTGCCTCCTCTTGCCACACCGTGCTCCCCCCACCTACAAAAAGCTGGCTTGGGGAGCAGCAGAGAGGGTTCAGCCTGCAAGGTCTCATGGCTGTAAAAGTGTTGGTGGCCTCATGCATGGTAAAGTGCCTTTTTGGCATGCAGAGCTGTGAGCAACCACCCTCTCCCCCTTCCCCTCCTCAGGCTCTGTGCCAGCGGGCAAGCATTTGCAAAGCGAAATTACAGAGCTCTCTGGGTAATGATCTGCCCATTCGTTCTGTACAGCAGGTGGCTGGAGGCTGAATCCATGCCACTCCCTCTCAGCTCTATTCCCATGCACATCAGGAAGACATGGCTATTCCTCCCTTACAGCTGCTTCCATGGAAGAGAGGCCAGGGGAGTCACTCTCCCATCAGAAGGATGCCATGGGGGTGAATCTGTTTCTGCAGACAGCCCCATTGGACTCCCACCAGAAAGGCCAGATTCAGATGCCAGCCACGTGTGTGGGCAGAGAGGAGATGGCATCTTCTTTCCAATTCATACAACACAGGTGTGCAAGAGAGCAGCACCACTTCCCAACCTGCCTATTCTTCTCTGGGTGTCAGGGTCAGAGAAGGGGAACTGGGATCATCAGACATGTCCCTGCTAAAAACCCTTTCAGTTAGATCTTGTGAGTCACAGACTGGTTGCAGGGACCCACCAAATTGCAAGCATTATTGGGGAGCAATTTGGAGGCTGTTTTGACTTTCTTGCAAAACTTCAGGGTAGCCAACAGTGCTCACTTCTAATCCTAACTGCTTAATGTGTTGCACTAAGCCAGGTTGGATAAGGCCTTGAGCAACCTGGTCTAGTGGGAGATGTTCCTGCCCGTGGCGGGGTGGGGTGGGGGCGAGCATTGGGGTTGGGTCTAGATTATCTTTATGGTCCATTCCAACTTCTTAACATTCTATGATTCTATGTTTATCTGTATTTCTCCTCTGCCATTTGCTTACTCAAAGAAAGGCTAAGTAGGTGTGTATGAAGCCTGCAAGGCCACCAGTGAACAGGCTAATCCTAGCTGTGTTATGTCCATGTAATTTTCCCCTCTCCCCTTCCCTCCATACTGCTGCTGAAGACTTCCTATAGCAGTGCCATTCTGCTTTCCCCTCCTGCCCTGCCAAATCCTTCCTGGAGCAGCCAGCCTATAGGATTCCTTTTTACTGTGTTGGGAAGCACAGTCATTTTACACCAGTAGGAGGGAAGGAGTGTCAGACCCCATGCAAAGAGGAGCAGTTGACTAATAAGCATGTCCCATCTACTTTCTTTTGGCTACTGGGGAATAAACTCTGAGAATTAGGAAACTGAAACTATTTATCTTTTACACTGTTAGAAAGGGTGGGTTCTGTATCTGTATCTGTTCTGGATAAGAACTCAACTTCAACCTCTACCCATTTTTTCTTCTGAGACTCTCAGCACTCTCTCCTCCCAGAAAGAATCCTGATAGGAGTCCCTTATCCACATTTATCTTGCAAAATAAATATTTAATAAACAAAGAAAAATACTCTAAAGGGCATTCTGAGACACTAGCTTATTCCCCTAAGGGTTAGAACAAACAAAGCAACTTCATTAGCAGTAATATAATGCCTGAGTGTCTCCCCTTGGGTGGAAGAGCTGGGCTTGCTCAGGTAAGCCAAGGCCTCTGGGGACTGGGACGGGCCAAATTACACTCACAAGGGTGGAGGCTTTTTCATGACACACAAGTGTACTCTCCTCCACAGGGACTTCAGCCTGGTCTCCACAGAAACCCTGTGCAGCTACAGAAGCAACACACAAAGCTGGGAGAGTCCCAGATTCCCAGTCTTGTTGCAACTCCTGAAGGCAGTCAGAGCATCCAGAGGAAAAGATGTGAATACTGTCATCCTGGTGTGGTTGCCTCTGGGGCTCCATGTTATTTCTTACGCTCTTTGACTTCTGCATGAAAACAAAACCCAGTGAGCAATAACTTCACAACAGCAGATGGAAGAAGATGGGTGAAACGGGGGATAGCAGAAATGTGGACTGTAGTGAAAAAGGAAGCACAGGGAAGAAAGATCATATGGAGGGGATGAGTCTAGGGGACAGAAATCCGGGTTATGACCTCTTCATAGTATCTCTCCAGAAGTTTGGTTCTTCGTAATTCTGCTCCCTTCATCTTAATACAGGCCTGTAAGAAATCACATATGACAGAGCACATCTTTATATATAAAGATTGGTACATGAAGTACTTTAAAATTTGTTTTAATCTTATAAAATGTTACATGATTGCAATATTTTGCCGGTCTCTTGCATCTTCTCTCTGGTGATCTTAAAGTACATTGCAAGCTTCCCATTCATTAAGTTTCCCAGCATCTTTGTACATCATGCTTATCTCTGGATTACAGATAGCAAAATTTAAACTAAGAGTTCAAACTGTTAAACTGAGAAAATGACCCAGCATCCCAGGCCCCAGCAATGCTGGTTAATTTAAAGCCTCTCTGTCAAGGCAGTCATCCATACAACTACACAGGATGGGCAGTGACTTGTGTAGAGTCCAGGGAAGAGCTGAGGAAGAGGAGGCTCTGCTACCATGTACTTGTGCAGGCACCTCATGGGAGAGCCTTGGTCACTGGTGTGGGGCTGACTCCAGCACAGATCCAGCCATGTGAGCAGTCCCCAGAGGGATTTGTTAAGTGTTTAGGACACAGGCACTTTGGGCTTTGGAGTCTGTGGCTGTGCTCAGGGCAGGTCCCTCATCACCAGGGCCCCCCAAACTAGCTCTGGCTCCTCCAGCCCTTCTCCAGTCCATTTGTTCCTGTCATCTCTGCATTGCTCAGCCCAGAAATGCTGCTGCCAGGGATCTGGGTGCCTACACGTGCTGCCTTGTCGGTGGCAGCCTTGGCCAGTGCTCATTTTGCTCTCAGCATTATCACCCTGCAGAGAAAATATTGCAGCACTGGTGTAGAGAGGTCTGTCTCCCTCCACACATGATGTACCTCCAGCAGATGAAAATTTGGTACTTTCAAGACAAGAAAAGACAAAGCTGGGGATAGGTAATTCAGTCCCCTTTCCCCTGTGTCTATTTCTTTTTTGAGAGCAGTGGCTTTTCTGCCTCTCTTTGCTGCTGGACAGCCCTGTCACAGCCTGTTAAGTCAGCAGCATCTCGCAGCACTGCCCCGGCACTCCCCATGCTCCCTCCTGCCAGCAGACAGTGTGCGTGTATGCTGGAAAAGGTCTGAGGATACTCATGCCTGTCCCAGGAGACTATTCCTGACTAGCTTGGCCAGGCTGGGCCAACAGCGGCGGTTTGGTGGTGACCCCTGTGGGCATTGAGTGAGTTGTTTGCAGTCTAGTTCCTGGGACACTTCATCTCAGAGTTTGCCACCTATAGCCCCACTCACCCTTTGCTTGAACTGTTTCTTTCATTGCCAGGCCTATTAGTAGAGAGGAGCAAAGTGGGGCTTGCTGCAACATTACTCTTGTGGTCTAAGATCAGGCAGGCTTCCTCCTCCGAGGTGGGTCTTACTGCCAGCTCAGGGGTTGGATCGTTTCTGTGCCCAAAGAGAGAAGACAGGATCAGATTTAGATCTCAGATGCAGCTGCACTGAGCCAGAAACATTAGTCTTTGGTAAACCAGAGCTGGCGCAGGCCCTCAGGGCTATCAAAGCAATACAATTTTACCAATATCAAATTCTCCTGAAAACTAAAGATGTTCCCACCCCCTGGGAGGATCCACAGTAGAGCCAAGTCAGACTGGCTTGGAAATGTGTACATTTCCAATGTACTCAGTTTGGATCCCGGTCCTCTCCTCTGACTGCTCTGCAGCACGCTCTCCTGAAAGTGATTCTTCTCAATCCCCTGCACATGTGCCACTGAGTGAGGAACAGGAGATGCTGCCAGAGTTCACACTGAGTGCCACAGAGATCTAAAATAAATACTGCCATGTAATAGATTTTTATCCACTGCCTTGCCGTAATCCCCATCTGAATCCCTTCCAAATTGCAGTCAGGCAGCTGTTTGTACAAGTCAAACATTGATTCAGCTGCTCTCGAAAGGGATTCAGGAGGCACAGGCTGGAGGGACTGCAAGCCAGGGAGCTGGAACAATGGGATTTATTTGTTACATGCTGAAGGGTTAAACTCTTCCCACAGCACCCAGCACCAGAGTATCTCCTCTTTCCACGCAGGAGGAGGAGGTGTCTACAAAAAGGATAATTGCTGGAGCAGTGAGCCTGGCACTTCAAGGAGCTCTCCTGTCCCTGCTCAGCAGGGCTTCAGAGGACAGGATTGCAGCTTCCCATGGCTGGCTTATAGGGACTGTGGATTGGGAGACCGCCCTGCAGTGCTAGGTAATCACTTGCTCCTCTGAGGCTGAAGCACACTGCAGTTTCCTCAGTATCCCAGAGAGCTTAGCTTCCTGGCTTGTACCTGAAGCTTCAAATAGTCCCTGTTGAAGCCCTTGGTTAAGATTGTTCTTGTTCCTAAGGGTGCTGGGTGGCAGAGCCATGGCCTTGTGCCCAGAAGAGAGAGCCTCTCCCAGGTTTCTTTAGCCCATCTTGGAGCACCTGTATGAAGGGAAAGACCCCAGAAAAAGCCCTGGAATCCTGGGAAGTGGCTACCAGCACCACTGCTCACATGGTCTGGCTTTCTTAATGTATGCAATGTTTTTTAAGGGACAAACTTTTCAATTCCTTGCCATTTTATTTCTACTTCATTTCATGCTCCCTCAATGGGCTTCAGCATTGTGCTTTTCTCTTTGCCCATCACTTCCCTGTCATTGGTAGGGTCAAAGCACAGAGATGTCACAGACATGGAAGGCCTTGGCCCTTAGTGTTGAGAAAGATTTGGGCAACTCATAACAGGGATACATGTGCTCTGGTTTATGCCAGCCTCTCACACCAGTCTTCCAGCTTCTAGAATGGTGACGTGAATGCCTAGCAGTCTGGACCAGGACTGTTTTGCTTTACCAGTGATGACTTCTGCAGGACTCCGCCTTTCTCAGATTTCCATCTCCATGCAGTGCTAGAGAGCATGGGAGGAAACCCAGCAGAGCCAGTTGCAGATTGAGTAAGCATATCTCACTTCCACAGACTTGGACAGTCCCGTGCATGGACTCACACTGGAGAAGTTCAGGAAGGACTGTGTCCCACAGGAGGGACCTCACAGGGAGCAGGGGAAGGAGTCCTCTCCCTGAGCACAGCAGAAACAACTTGTGATGAACTGACCATAATCCCCATTCCCTGTCTCCCTGGGCCACACAGGGGACAGGAGATGGAACTTGGAAGGAGGGAGGGATGGGTGTTTTTAAGATTTATTTGACTTCTCATTATCCTGCTCTGATTCTGTTAGTAATAAGCTTAATTAATATCCCCACTTTGAGTCTCTTTTGCCTGTGATTGGTGAGTGATCTCTCCTGGTCCTTATCTCAACTCATGAACTCTACATTTTCTCTCCTTGGTCCAGCTGCGGAGTGGAGTGATAGAGCAGCTTTGGTGGGTACCTGGCATCTAGCCAGGGCCAACCCACTACACAGAGATAAGCAGGAGGAAAGGATACAAAGAAATTTCCCTGACAATTGATCACCAAGAGATGAATCAGTCAGGTTCAGTCTAATCAAAACAGATCTGAGCAAAATCTCAAGTTTAGCCTAGAAGGAGTGTTGAGCTATCAGTGAAATGGCTTAAGAGTTTCTGTGTGGGGTATTTAGGCTCATTTCCACAAGTGCAGCAAACAAGTGGGATTATGGTGTTAGCCAGAGTGGCTGCAGCTTAGGGGCTAGGGCAACCATATGTAAGGGAGCAAGGGGATTGCTGGCAGCATTTGGCTTCTACTTGCCTTGGAACTTTGCAGACAAGTAAAAATTCACTGAGGAAGAGGAAACAATTTAATCATCTGATTCACAGAGGATCCTGCTGCAACCAGACTGGCCACAGACTCAGGTCATCTCAGGTTGGGGAGGGAGAGAAAGGGGCTGCCCACTCTCCAGGAGAACGAGAGCAAGAGGCTTAAGGCTCCTCAGTGTTAGAGAAAGTAACGGAGTGCCCTGGAGCTCACAGCCCTGCTTGAAAATGATGGAGGCTGACAGATCTGGGATTAATCTAAAGGTTTCAGCTCTCTGAGCATCGAGTGGAAATTCGCCTAGAAACCACAGCGCAGGAGCTCAACATGACGAAAGCACTAACTGGAAGGGGGAGGCGGAGGCAAGTGTGGGTCAGATAGCTCGCCCTGCCTGATTATGCACCGAGGATAGAACCCTTGTCTCTTGCTCTCTCAGCCATGTGTCTGGGTAGAGAGGGAAGGTATTTTGTGCTAATAAGAGCATTAAAAAATAGGCCATGTTTATTTTGTACATTAGGCAGGCTCTGCTGTGGGTGCAACTTTGCATTGCTAATTAGATGTAAAGGCAAAGCTATACTCTCAATGCTCAGCACTCCTGATTGTACCTGCTCGTGCTGTTGGAGGAGTTGGGTCGGGTAGCCTGCACAAATACTGCAAGTTGTGGTTTTTCCTGTGCAGGTATTTGTAGGTCCTAGACTGCTTGTGTGTGATGGGAAGGGAGAAGGGGAGGCTGACTAAGAGCTGGAGCCAAGGTGTGCTCTGCTAATGCAAACTTGGACTTCTGTGCAGCTTGTCTAGCAGTAGAAGGGAAAGGCAACCTTCTGCCCTGTCTACAGCTTTCCTCTGAGACTAGGATGCTGACCTAGTGCTCAGCCCTGAATGTGAAAGGCCAGGGCACTCCAAAAAATCATCTGACTCGGCATCCATTAAAACTGATGCTTTAGCCTATATAGTTATGGGGACATATCAATCTTCTTCCTACTACATCCACGTGCAGTCAGCAAGGAAGGATGCATATGTCCTCCCTTGCCCTCAAAGACCAATCGCCTTTAGCTAAGGCTGATGGAAGTCTTTTCTCAGTGCAAGAAAATCACAAATTCTCGTACATCCTGCACTATGTGAGTCTCCAAGTATTAGCACAGCTGTCATACTTAGCTATGTCTGCACGTTCATGCTTTCATATCCGATTCCAATACAACAATGCCATCACCTCTGTTACTCACATCAAAGGACTGAATGCTTCACAGTGCACAGTTTTAACTCCTTTCAGTTAGCTTGCTCTATAAAAACATAACCCACAGTGAGCGGGTTTGTGTAATATATACTGGTGTATGGTTCTGCTTAGTGCTGCAGATGGGGTTGCTGATCTGATTATTTTAAAGTCACTGGGCTACATCTTCTGCCGTAGATATAAATTGGTACAGCCTAGTGGTGTTGCCAGTTTATGCCAGGTGAGTATTTGGCCTATAATGTGAATGTATAATAGAAATTTGTTTGTGTTCCTGAAAAGTGGAGATATTTGGAGTGTGCAACCAAATTGGCATCCTTATCCAGGCTTCTACATGGTATAATTGTAATTTTAAGATTATAATTGTTATTAAATTATTAAATAATGTAGCAGTGAAAGATTAGCTTAAGGTTGTGGTGTGCTTTTATCTCTTTGAAGTGATATTGTTGAACTAAAATCAGAATGGTAATATGTCCCAGCACACAAACTGGATATGTAGCAGAGATGAATGAACAGAGGCACAGTTTCAAACCAACTAGCCAAATCTGAACACATGTTCTCTTCTAAGAGAGGAGTTTAGGAGAAATAATTTTCAGCTCCATGATCCACACACCCAGTCATTATCACAGACATTATGATGGTCTCTCCCTGCTTGTATTTTAAAGAAGCTCAAAGCCTGAATTGCAATACAGTCGTTGTTAATTCAGAGTAAGTGGGCAACACTGCAGCTGGTGTCTGTTTGCCCATCTGATGTATGAATAGCAATCGATTTGTCTTTTTTCGCTAAACATGATGTTATATTGAGCATGAGATCATTGCCAAATCTCCATAAAGAATTATGCTTGGTTTGGCTGGAAGACTAATGCAGATTGGTCACCCTGCTAATGGATGAAGCATACAGTCCTCTCCAGCTTGGGCAGTTGTTTCTCCATGGGCATCTTCCTCTGTATTTAGTCTCAGAAACAACTCCTAGCAAATAAAGAAAATAAATCCTCCATTTCTGAGTCCTGTACTAGATGAATTTCCTATAATGTATACTAACACTCATCCTAGGTTTATTTTATTTCCTTCTTTTTGTTCTTTTCCATTAGTTTTACCCTCCTATAACACCTTAACTCTTCTTCAAAGAGTCTGACAATATTTGGAGATGATTGCCTTTTTATTCTGCTATCATATGGTTATTACGTACAATCACAGAATCATAGAATAGCTTGGGTTCAAAGGGACCCACAGAGGCTGGGCACTGGAACAGGCTCCCCCGGAAAGTGGTCACAGCACCAATCCTGACAGAGTTCAAGAAGTGTTTGGACAATACTCTCAGACATTTGGTGTGACTCTTGGGGATGGTCCTGTGCAGGGCCAAGATTTGGACTCAGTGAATCTTGTGGGTCCCTTCCAGTTCAGCATATTCTGTGATTTTGTGATTCTGTGAAAGTCCAACTTCTTTCCCTGCACAGGACTGTCCCAAGAATCACACCATGTGCCTGAGAGTGTTGTTCAAATCCTTTTTGAACTCTGGCAGCCTTTGTGCCATCGCCACTTCCCTGGGGAGCTGTTCCAGTGCCCAACCACCCTCTTGGTGAAGAACCTTTTACCTTCCCTGACACAGCTTCAGGCCATTCCCTGAGGAAGCTATAGGCTGCTATAAGGCCTTCCGGTCTCCTTTTCTCCAGGTTGAACAAGCCTAGTGACCTCAGCCCCTCCTCATACAGCTTCCCTTCAAGGCCCTTCATCATCCTCGTAGCCCTCTGTTGGATGCTCTCTAAGAGCTTTATATCATTCTTATATTGTGGTGCACAAAACTGCACACAGGACTTAAGATGAGGCTGCACTAGCGCAGAGTAGGGGGGGTTACTTAATGGTAATATTGTTAATTGCTATCAGAAACGTGGGTACACCTATGGAGCTATTTCAAGGTCATTTTATTTTTACTTATAAATCAGCTCCTTCAGTCCTACCAGCATTGATTGCTCTTTTCTGAAGTCTGTTCTAAGCTGTTAATCTCATTCTGGGACTCAGGAGTGAGGAGAAGCCCTCTTCCTGATGAAGTTGACAGTGAGTCTGCTGATTTGAGATCTTAGGAGACAAAGCACCAGGTAAGCACTACATACTGTTGGGAACACCAGAGAAGTAACTGTGAAACAGCACTGTGGTTTGTGTTTATTCTCCCTTGGTGATATCCACATTAAAACATTTCGTTTACAAGTGATGACAAAGTTGTTCTCTGCTGTAAACCGAGCCTGAAGGCAGGAGACCAGTGTGTGACGGAAAAGATGGAGTTTCTCAGAGCGATACATTGCTTTCTCACAGCACAGTCTTGAGAAGGAAATTCTTTGGCTTGATGTTTACGTACCAGAGACAGAATCAGTGAGGCTGGGAAGAATTTAGGGGTGGGAGGGAGGTAAATTGGCTTGGATGAATCAATAACAAACTTGAATCTTTGATCAAAACATGAAGTGACATGCCTGCCTCCTTTCTCTCCCTGCTGCTGTCTGTGCCAGACTTGGCTGAAGCTTGGGGAAGTGGGGGCATTAACAAATCTTTTTTACCAAGTGACTTTGCATCTCTACACTAGCTTCACATATGGGGATACATTGTGCCAGCCCCTAGGACAATTTGACATGACAAGCAAAGAGACAAAAGATACCTGAACCTCATGCAAGAGACTATGTGCAATTTCTTTCTTTCTGGAATGAGTTTTACTGCAGACAGGCTCTCCAGAAGGGGAATGGTAAAGCTTGAGTTTTGGCTGAGCCCTGTTTTCTTTTGTGCTTTCTGCACATTAGGTTAGAAAAAAGCTGGGCTGCTGAGACTCAGGTTTTGGTGCTTTCCTTCATCCCACTGCTGCTGTTTCAAAACTGACCTTCCTTGCTTAGCTTATTCTGTGCCTCCCACCATGGCTGATTAGAGCCCAGTGCTGCTTCCCTACCCTCTGCCAAGCCTGACGCTCCATGGCATGACTTCTGGTGCTGCCACTTCCAGGTGGAGATGGAGATACCAGCAATGTGTTGGCTCTTTCCCATCCAGGTCCCTGCCAGGGAGACAAAGGCAGCACTTAGAGCAAACATTATCTTTTGCAATACGTGAAGCTGTGATAAGTTGGGATGGTACTCGTGAGAAAAACAGTAATGCACATTGGAAGCAAAAAGAGCTGTCACCTTAGACCCTTGGCCAGTGGAGTGTCTGCTTGCTGGCATGAGATCCCTGTTGAATTTTGAAGACATGTTTTTCCACACAGATTTGAGATCTGCTAATGCCACAATTCTGCATCATCAGTGTGGCAGAAATTAATTTGTGACATTGTAATGGAATTAAAACAGAGAAGAAACCTAGCCCAGTGTCCCAGTGGAAGCTCCCTTGGGCTTAGACCTTTCTCTGACACAGAGGTTGAAAAATATTCTACCAAGGCATTTTAATGCAGAGGTGTTGCCTACAAAATGGGCCACTCCAACATGTAGTATGTTGTCATGATTTTGGTCACTCTCTATGCTACAGTCTTTGAAGCTTACTGATTTGTGTAAAAGTGACAGTGCTGGTTTCTGGTCCATTCTGTAGCAAAGTGTGCTGCCCTGAGCCAGGGTTGCAGCCTTGCAATGGTGTAAGCATAGCTGGTCATGCCTTGGGGCAAGGGGATGGATTATATAACTGTTGCAGTCTCCCTTACAGACCTATTTTCTGTGATTGCAATGCACATGTACCTTGGAGGAATAACTAACCTGCAGCATCATGGCACTTTCTCCACCAACCCTTCCCTCAGCGGCTCCTTTCTAGATGCAAAGCCTTTATCCATCTCTACTTCTCCATAAGTGTCTGCAAAACCACTTCCATTGGAAAAATTGCTGCCTGTTCTCCTGGCAGCAGCATAGCTGCATCCTCTTCCCCAGGTGGGGCACCCTGCAACCAGAAGGAAGATGCACCAGAAGCAGCGTCAGCTTTTTTCTGCCACTGAGCTGTGTGCTCCCATCCCTCTTCCCCAGCTGCTGCCGATGAGGTAGCAATTATGCTCCCATCGATCCCTCCTCTCCAGGAATCACCCCGTGTGCACTGGCGCACTGTCACAATCAATAGCCCAGCCCTTGTGCAGAGACGGCGAGGGGCCAAAGAGGCAATTTGCTCACTGGACAGGTTGCGATGAAATAATACTGTGTCAAAAGGTGAAGCGGTAGAGCGGCTGGCACTAAATATTTCCCTCAGTGGCCAAAGGGAAAGCTAGGGCTCCATGAGATTTAAAGTCAGGCTCAATAGCTGCTGCTTAGATCCTACTGGAGATAAAGTGTAACTGAAAGAATGTGGGAAAACGACTGTTTAGAAAACAAAATTGATGAGAGCCCTTAAACCCATCACTTCAAAATCATTCTGACTGGAAGGAAAGGAGGAGATAAAATAGCTTTCATTTTTGACCTCTAGCTGATAGGTATTAAACATATATAGATTTCATTGTGGACAGAACTCAGAACTTCCAACAGGCAAGCTCAATCAATTAGCTTATTAGTAAAAAACAAATATTGCATTAAAATAAGGAGGTACTTGCCTTGACAGTCACTGCTGTCATCCCAGCTTAGAGACATATTACAAGTTAGGCAATCAAAGCTATTACGTTCAGCCAATTTTTAACAGGCGAAGCAAGGGGATTTTCAAGACTTCTCTGAAATATTTTTGTTTTGAGTAGCCCCTTGATATTGTATCTGAAACTAAATGAGTAAATAGCTTTATGCCTGTTACTCCCTGATTCAAAGCTCATGTTTGATATGTTGTAGTAATTTCTCCTCAGTAAAGTGTATTACAGTCCTCAGCCTTGCTGAGCGTAAGTAGAGGACACTGTGGGTGCTTCTTAGCTCAAGGGCCATGGTGCCTGCACTGCCCATTTGCACCTACTGCCCTCCTCTCAACACAGATCAAATACTTAGAAATAAATACAATTACTTAGAAACACAATACTGATCTCTACCATGGAATCTATGTTAATTTATTTATATTAAATTAAAACAGAGGTTAGTGTAGGCATGGAAGCCAGTTATAGCAAGATATTCAGTCAAAAGTGGGTTCACAGGAAAAGAAGGCTTAGTGTTTAGACCTGGGGAACTGCCTGAAGGCTGCTGCTGCTCCCAGCCATACCTCACACACACTTTGCCACCCCAGATACATCATTTATGCCAGATTTTTCAGAAATGCCCAGTTATTTGGAGTGCCTCATTAGTGCTAACCCAAGTGTGGAGCACCTGCAGATGCCCCTCCATCAGCAGGACCTAGCAAAGCTCTGCACATCTGCTCATCAAGCCAGCCAGCAGTTAGGCATCTTGCAGTTATAATGGAGGCTTTCTGCTTTCAGTGCCTCTTGGTTTCCTCCTTTGTCAAATGAAGGCAGTGCTGCAGGAGATAAACAGTTTAGTGGGAAGTCCACAGGCCAGAACAGCCTCTACATAGTACATGGCAGCAGGGAAGCCAGGCACTCCTAAGAAAGCCTGGGTCTTAGGTGCCATCACAAGCTGCTCACCCCAGCTGCATGGTGAAGCCCTTCTGGTTTCCTGCAGCCTCCAGCCATCCCATGGTTTCTCTGAGGCAATGCTCTCAGGCCCAGTAAAACACAGGGATGGACCCCAGAGCTGCCATTGATAAGGTCCCTGTGTGTTGAAAAGCAGTCTGTGGCCAGTCTAAATGCAGGCTGCCCACAGGGCCCCAGGATGACTTGTGCTGGCTCTGCAGCTTCCAGATTCATAGAGCTTCACAGTCATCCTGTGAAAACGCGACACAGGGTGGTTTGCCCCTTTGTGAATAAATGGGGGCAGCACAGTTTGAGCTGGGTCTGACAGGATAGGGAGTAATTCCCTGGCACACAATGTCTGGCTTCCCCCAGCTCTGCAGAGGGCAAAACATGACCCACCCTCTCTGTGCTGTACAGCTCCAGTTGAATGGTGCTTATTTGTCACCACGGAAAGGAAAACCCAGCCATGTGCAAGCACAACATCTGCTCGGTGGGGGCTGCTGCTGCCAGCATGCAGCACCACACTGTCTGCTGGACCCCACAGCGCTTGCCTTGGGGGCTTTGCAGCAGCGCTGGCTGCAGTGCAAGAAGGGTCAGGGCTGCACGTGCCTCCTGTCAGCAGGCTCAGAACTGCTGTATCCGAGCCTAAAGTGAAGATTCTGAGACTGTGTAGGGATGTGAGAAAGGACTGGAAAGCTGAGGCCAGTGGGTTCTGCCAGGGCACATCTCCTGCCTGTCCCTTTAGGTTAGGGAGTCAGAAGGAATTGGGCAGAGTGGGCTGGTAGCTGATAGGTGTTTGGCTACATTTCCAAGGTTTGCTACAAGAATTTAGATGATGCCTCCCTCTTTCTGTGGGGTAGCCCCTACCTGAAAATGCATTTAACAAGGTATTTTAAGATTTCTTTATTGTTGTCCCTTTTTGCAGTGCAAATGGATCTGACTCAAATCCCTAAATGCCAACTTTTGTTACTGATTTAGCTCCAGGTGTGACACTAATGTTTACCCCTTTGTAAAATACTGTGGTTAGGTTAAGCCGTAGCATAGCCCTGCCTGGGCAAAAGGAATGAGTTCCTGAGCAAAGCAGGAAAGCTGTGCCCCAGCCATGGGGCAGCATCAGCCCCCAAGATACAGGGATTCGATGAGGCACAGGTCTCCCGTGGCTGAGCTGAAGATCCCATGCCTCCTATCTGTATTTGTGTAGTGATGAGGGCTTTCCACTAGAGAGAGACATGAGTACACACAGAAAACCTGTTTGCTATTTGTATCACACAGTCCACCTGGCCAACATGGTGCAAAAGGGAATGGCTGGAGCTGATCATGAAATGAGCTTTTTCTCCCTGCTGAAATTTTTACTTATCTTTTCTGACTGACATTTGTCTTCAAGATGGGGTTTGGCCAAGAAAATCCTCTTTTTTTTTTTTTTTTCCCCATTCTTGCTTTAAAGAAACCCATTTTTATCCTTTTTAGGTCTTTCAGTAGAAGCCAGAATATATTGAAATATTGGACAGTCTTACAAAAAGGATCAGGAAGCTTGCCAAAAATATTTTTTTTATTAGAAATACATTTTTTGAGAAAATGTTCAGCTGATTGCTGTTTATCTGACATGAAAGTGGATATTACCCAGGCAAAAATTGGTAATTCTCATGTACCTTTTTGTTTCTATAGACAAAACCCAATTCAGTGACCTCTGAAATATGAACATCTTGTGGAAGGGCCATGACAATATATGGAACACAATACATTTAAGAGCAGAGGTAAATAATAACTTTTTAGATGAAAATCCCAGAGAAACGGAAAGGCAGCCAAGGACAGTGGTGTTAATATTTCTATATTTATGTGTCATGCGGTAATCCTTGCAGGCACTCAGGCCTGTGCTTTGCACACCAGAGGAAGAGGGTCCTCCCAGCTGTTTCTCACCAGAAGACCAATGCAGCCAGCAGAACCAAACCTTCTTAGTGTGGTGTTGGAACAGTGCCCATTGGGAGGTAAGAGCACTGTTGAGTGAGATGCCTTCAGCACATAATGTATTGTTCTACACATACAGGGTAGGTTTTCCTGTGGGGTCAATTGCAGCTCTGAGTGAGGAGGGTACATAGCACCTAATGCTGCTTTGCCTGGGATTTGTGCTGAGCATACAACTCAGGGTGGCAGGGCTGTGAGTCACACAATTTCTTCTATTTTTGGATCCTGTTTTTGAATGCTTTCCCCTCTGGTGTATGGCTGGTTGAAGGAAACATACACATGCAGGCTTCAAATACTACAAATAGAAAGTCTGCATTTAACGGCCTCCTATTGCTTTCTTGCAGATCTTGCCAAGCTTCAACCTGCTAGTCTTGATAAACACCCTTTGCTGGGGTGTTGCTCACTGGGAACAGATGGTCCCATGGGAAACAGATGGCCCTAGGGCTGGGAACTTCCAGGAGCTTTTGGTGGGAGATGGGATCCCATCCTTTACCTCAAAGGTCCACCCTGAAAGGCACACATTCTCCTCTGGTATGTTTTTAATTCCATGAGAAATGCCCCTTCATTGCCATCAGGTGTGAAAGGGTACTTGAAGAAGGGAGATCCAAGGACCAGGCAGTGTCATGGCAGTGCCCCCCTTTTTGCAGGACATAGAAGAAATCTGAGGAGTGAAGAGGGAAATAGATAAAACACATAGACTCAAAGACTATGAAATAATGGCCTTTTTCTTTGGTACCTCCCAAATAGCTTCTTTACCCCAAATATGTCTTCTGCGCCATCCGGGGTAAGATTATCATGGATCTCCATTGTGACTGGATACTGGGGTGTAAATCCATGGCTTTAAGAGTCTCTTGTGAGTTAACATGGATCTGAACAAGTCTCTTTTCAATATTCACTAAGAACAGTCCCTCTATCTTATCATCTTGGAAAACAGAGGTGCACAATTTAACTGATTGCTTCACCATGAGCAGCCATTCCTCTAAATGAATCACTGCCTCTGAGATAGTTTCCCTGATGCTTTTCATAGAACATCTGATATTTCACAGATGTCTTTTCCTCTTCTGTTTATCTAACCTGGAGCTATTATGATTGTAGTGGCTGCTGGATTCATAGCCCCAGGGGCAGAAAGCCTCACTGCATCCTGCCCAAGGCACCCCTCTCCCAGTAGCCTTTCTCAAGGCACATTGCCTAGACCCAAGAAGGTTGTTAAGCTCCCAGTTGCTATTTGTTCTTAATTTTCCCTTTGAAAATTTGCCCTCAGCTAGACTGGTTTTCTCAAAACCTGCAAACCTTCATTATACCAAGTTTTTGCTACAGTTTGAAGCCCAGTCTTTCCATGGGGAGATAATCCCGGACAAAGGAGACTAACTGTAGAGAGGCAATACAAATGGGAATTTCTACCTCAGAGTCATTTTTTATTGTAAATCACTTCCTCCCTCTGTAACACCCCTCTGGGCCTCCTCGCAAACCCCTCTCTCTCTCCTTGTTTATGGACTTTCTGTTTCAGAAATCTGGTAAATGCAGAAACCTTTAGACAGAAAATGTAGACTAAAAGCTGCTCTAAACCCATGTTTCTTCTCTCTTCTTTGTAAACCCAGTGCACATTAAATGAAACTTATATGCTTCTTGAAACTGCCTGTGTTATTATTGGAACTGATGCACATTCACTCCAACCAATCTATTTTTATTTGAACCACTTACTCTGTATGAAACCAAGCATAATAACTACAGTCAATATAGATATATTTGTTTTTATTTAAACTCCTAAGTGTGCTAAAAGCAAAAAATGCCTTTCCCCCTGAAAACCAATATATATGTATAAGAGGCGGAAAATGTATGTGTCAGTCCAAGCCGGGGTGACCGGCGGCGCAGGGGCCGCTCCTGACATCCCTGGCGCTGGAGCGGTGGGACGGGAGCGGCTCTGCGGGCTCCGGCAGCTCCCACAGGGCAGCGTGTCCCGGTGCCGCGGCCCCGTGGGCGCTGTGCCTGCACGCTGAGCCGCCCGGGGAGCCCGTGGCACCTCCGTCAAGGCTTGTTTTAGAACTGGCGGTGAGTGCGGCGCCCAGGGGACAAGCAGGGCAGAGCGGGACGGAGACCGGAGAAGAAGAGCCCAGGGCAGCGCGGAGCAGCAGCCGCGGCCGGCGGGGGCAAAGGCGCTGACCACGCTTACAGGCATTGCTCTTGGGCTCGGGGGCAGGCCCTGTGTGGGAGGGGGATGGGGGAGCAGAAAGTAGGGAAGAGAGGCTTGGCAGAGTCAAGGATTGTTTTCCCTGTGTGCCCATTTATTTGTTTCAGTACCAGAATCGGTGATTAGAACTTTGTTCACTGACAGTAAATTAAATTGGTTGAAAAACATCCCTCTGAATCAATAATGTTCTTGCCCATGACACCAAAATACCTCTATGAGTGGACAGAAATTAACCACTTTGGGGATGGGTTTTTACCCCCAAACATGGGAAAATTAACATGACAGTTAACAGGCATCTTCATTCTGCTGTCTTGGGATCTGCTCTTCCGCTTTCCTTCATCAGACAGCTTGTCGCTTTTCATCATCAAGATATTCATATGTAGGAGAACTTCAAGAATGATCAAAATGGCTTGTGGAGCCATTGGAGGGACTACTTGAGGTAAAATCCAAGGTGGTTTGTATCTATCCTAGTGGCTTTAGAAATGCAAGGTCACATCACCTATTCTGACTACACATCTCGTCAGTTACTACTTGTGCAAAGTACAAGCAACTGCTCTTTGTATTCTTCCTCTGCAACTGTGTAATATGTCAGAGCTAGGAAATGGTATGATCTGGTGAGTAACCATGGCTGAGTCTTCTTTGTTCTACAGCTCCTACTAGAGCTCACAGACTGTCATCTGTGTTTTCCTATGCTCACATGACTTTTCTGTTAGAGTAGTCCCCTCTTCTTATAACAGCTTTTTTAAGTGTACTCTTCCACAAAGATTCAAAACCTCCAGCTTAGTTACTCTGTTCCTGTGCTCCTAGGCAGTCAGTGCTCACTACCAGGCCCTCATTACACACACTGAATTGTGAATGGCTTGTTTCCAACTGTATGTATGGCCTTTGTTGGGCTTTTAAATAGCTGTTGTAGCAAGAAAGCTTTTGGGGCATTTCAGCTGGCCAACAGCTTCAGTGTGACTATGTCCCAAATGCCACATATTTCTGGTTAGTTATGTGATTTCTATATTACCTGGAACTGCTTTCCTTACATTCAGTGTCCTAGTCCAGGCAGGTGTGTACAGATGGTTAACACTCGTTAATCTGTAGCATCAAGTGATGCATCAACAGTTTTCATTCAATGCAGTTTTCTAGGCTTTTTATATGTACCAGTCTTTCAAAGACAGATGTGCATATTCAGCTGTTGGAAGAAAGCAAGCGAGTTCGGTGTTTCTGGGTGAGCCTGCAGATAGCATTCATGAGCTATATTCGTGCAAGCACTAAATTTACACTTTGCCTGCTTCACCCAAGCTTTAGAAAACAATATGCAGTGGACTGTCTCCTAACAATTTGGGCTCCTGGAGTGGAAGGCCTATGCCACATTCTGGCTTACGCAATCTTGTTTGGTAGCTTTAAAAAGTGAAGGAGACTCACATGCATGCTGGACAGATTGGTGCATAATTAGTGTTCAATAGGAATCAAAGACCTAGACTTTAATGTAGACATTAATGTAGCTTTGTTTGGGATAAAGTCTTTTGTTTAGAGAGAAAGTTTATTTCGATAGAAATATCTGTTCTGTTCTTGTACTTAATCTTTGACCCTTTGTATAGCTGTTAAGTAGTATAAGTGCAAGTATGCTTCCTTGTAGTGGGCTGTTTTATTCTCTGTCTTTAATCACCTTCTTTTGTGTAGTTTGAGGCAAAATTGTTTTCTGCTAGGGCTGATAGTATCATCCATGGGTGCTTGGAGCATGGAATATGCCACCAGCCATGGTAGGTATTTGGGTATCTCACTTACCATCATGGTACTGAAGCAACCAGTGACACCATTCTCTTTTGTTTCCCCCAGAAAAGCCCAATTTCTGATCTGTCACCCACCTTGGGCAAGCCAAGCTGTTATTGTCAGAATGAATGATTGCTTCAGGGGTCAGCTGGTTAAGTGATGTCTTTTCCTGTTCCCAGTTTACCAAAGCCCTCGTAAACTGTGGTGCACTGTGGTAATGTCTTTGTCCTTATTAGCAAAGATCAAGGGCTGAATAGACCTTGCTGCTCATTCTGGAGAGTTTTCCTTGCTGTGAAGAAAATTTAGATGCTCTCTCCCATACTGCTGTTGGTCTACAGAGAAGGTTTCAAGTAGCAGACATCATTCTACTGCCCATCTTTGGGCCTGGAATCCCAAATGCCTCCCGTGCCCCTGCTGTTTGCTGCCAGTCCATATGGGAGTCTTTAAGGGCAGATCTCTGTGGTCTGGGGTGTAGAGCACAGAGCCACCAAAAGCACTGCAACCTGTGCTGCTTGGTCTGGAGCAGAGAAGGGGTCGTGGAGAGCACAGGACACTGCAGCCCAGCTCATGAGCCCTTTCAGCCAGCTGGGAATACAACCCTGTACTCACGACCAGTGCTGACACAGAATTTTCTGTCTGTCCAAGGTGCTGTGGTCTAGGCATGTCATAATGTCTCAGCTCTACAATGAATTAGGTATTAAAGTAAATGGTGTAATATAGATGGATAATATGACAATAAAAATAGGGGATGTTTGGAGGCTAAATTCATGTCTGGAAAATATGCTGTAAGGACCTAAAGATGGAAGAGCATTATTACTATTAATTGATAGTGCAGTAACATCTCAGAGGTCTCATTCTGGGAACTGAATGGCACTGTGCTAAGCTCTCTGTATGCACATAAGAGAAAAATAGTCCTGACCCCAAACACCTTTCAAAAGAACAACATGACAGTTCCCAGCATGTGGCTATTAACGAGAAAATGTGAAAGAGGACAAGGTAAAAGTGAGATGATAACATTTGGCATAATAATCTGCAGTCGTGACACACCCACTCCCTTGCCATTGCCATGTGTTAAAATCCTGCAGTGGTTCAGGATATTACTGAGTAACTAGTTCCCTCTTACAGAGCAGATACTCTTATTTCCCTCTGCCTTTCCCGAGAGTAAAGAGTAATATCCAGCCATGCCACTGGACCTGTGCTAAACCCCATAGAGGATCTGGAGGATCCCAGACCATTAGGGGAACTCAAACCCTTAGTGCTGGTATGCAGAGCTGATTGATCTAGGAGCATCTATTCAGGCAAGCTTCAGACCCCAGTATCTCCCAGTCAATCCATTTAGCGTTGTGTTTGCATGTTTGCTGAGGTATTCAAAGGCGCTTTATGAAAAGGAGGATTTCTTCATAATGAATGGAAACAAACAAGATCAAAAGGCAGAGATAAGCAAACAGGCAGGATTTCAATCCTAACTTCCATTTAAACCGAGTGACTGTCAATATTAATAACACAAAAGCAGCAGTGAAGTGCGGCTGACACATGCCAGGTAGGGCATGCTTAGAGACATCTGAAAATCCCATCAGAAATTGCAAAGGCAAATGTAATCAGCATGTCTGGAATTGTCTTAATTCATTGGATTTATATTGTCTTGAGAAGCTGGCAGGGATCCTCTGTACATAGCTTATGCAGGCACAACTTTGTCCATTTCCAGTGCTTTTACCTCTTTTTGGTAGTCTATAAATGGAGATGGGGTGATGCTAACAGGATGTTCCTGCCCATAGCTATTAGTATGAGGCACCTTCTCAGCATATTCAGGATTCAGGACTTGTTGAATTCGCAGACCCTACTTGTCATTCCTGCATGCTGGAAGAATTCAATCTTGCTCTGACCAAATGTGCAGGTCAGAGAACAGGGGCATTGTCAGAGCAGAGTGCAGGCCTGTAGCTGGGCTGGCTGCTGCCGATTTAGGCTGGGAGAGCAGAGCTGTATGGGGAGACACAGCAGAGAGGCAAGTGATGCTGTTAGTCAAAAGCAAGGGTGGTTGAAGTGACTGTGGATTTGCCTTGCCTTTTTAGGACTATATCCAAATGTAGACACAATACAGTGAGGAGTGGAAAACCAGCAGGCAGAGGAACAGATCTGAGAAATCAGTTACAAAGGAAATGCAGAAGCAAAAACTGCAGTTTAATGTATCCACAAGTGCAAATTTAGCAGGCAGTGGCTGATGACAACACAGGGATTTAGGGTCTCCACAGTAAATTTCCAAAGCCATTTGCTCAGCAGATTAGTCTGTGACCCAGGAAATCAATAGCCAAAAAGTGTGTTTTATGCTGAAGCTGGCAAACAGGTACAAAATCACAGTAAATAGATGCAGAATGACTACACTTTCATGTCTGTATAAATACATCTAGTGGAATGGTGGGAGGGCTACAGTGTACTCAGCTACATTTTTTCTGGTGGGACTTTGGCAATGGAGAGGGAATATTTGGCAGGATTTAAAGTAGTGGTGGTGGGAGTACCTTGTGAGCTCAGGGTGCAGAGCAGGCTACTTTCAGTGTCAATCAGGGCACTGGCCCTATACAGGGAGGGTAAGCACCACAAGTGTCAGCTGTAAGGAGACATAATTTGATTTAATGAACTCATCCAGGCAACTAAAGGGCCAATGATTCCTAAAATACAAACACTACAGGGAAATCTATTAACAGTGACTCAAATAAAAGCCTAGCTGGAAGTGAATCACAGACCCAGCTGTCACAGAGCAGTGAATCCTGGCTGCTAAGCCATGAGCATAGTACACAGGACACAAGTGAATGGGCATTGCTAACCCAGAGATTCCTGACTAGTTCTGAAGAACATCCAGTCTTTCCAGTCAGGTTGACGTGTCACTGTTGGCACTCCTGACACCATTTCCAGAGCTGGTAAAGAAAAGAGGTGGCAACACTGCAACACCAAGCCAGGTAGAGACAAAAGGTAAGTGAATAGTGCAGACTGGAGGAGAAGGGAGAAGACCGCTGTGACAATAGCCACGTAGAATAAAAGGGCTGAGGAGGTCAAACAAACAGATAAAGAACATCACATGATTTCAGCAGCAGAAATGCTGTTCTTGAGCAAACAGTGGCTGCTGCTGTAGCCTGGATCCACAGTTGGGGGACTGGTGAGAGTAGTGGGCAAAACCAGATTTGCTATGAAACACCTGTGTGGAACTGAAGACAAACTCTGGGTAAGTAAGGCCAGACAGAATGAGGCTGGATTAAGAAAAAAGAAAATGGGATGCTAGCAAGAGACTGCAGACCTTCCTTTTAGGTGGTTTGTAGGTTTGAATTGTCTATGGCCATACTGGCATTGAAATATCAAGTGAACTGCTGCTCTTGCTTCCCCAGGGGAATGGTCAAAGCTGGAATAACTCAGCAGCCCTGTGCTAGTGAATTTGTTTTTATTTCAAACAATAATGATATTATTTCCCTCCTCCTACTGCCCTTTATTCTCAAGTGTTTAGAATTGGTATTTCTGCTATAACTAGGTCAGGGAACCTAAGTAGGTCAGGGTGACTCTCTAAACGTGGCAGATCTAGAAGCAAAGCTAGGGAGGGAAGACCTGTCTGCATGTGTAAACAAAAGATGGCCAGCTGGGCCTTACGGGAGGGATGATCCCGAAGCACCGTGATGAGAGCCTGAGAAATAACCTTGTGGGAACTGAGGAAGGAAAGTGAAGTCTGGGGCAGGGAACAGGGGTTGAGGGAGCAAGAAGGTTTGGGAATGAAGTACAATCTGATGGGAGGAGTAGGGAAGAGAATGGGATTACAGCTGTAGATGTGAGGAGGGAAAAGGGCTAAAGGGTTAGGAAGGGGCTAAGGCTGAGGAGGGGTAGAGAAAGAGATGGGTAGGTGGGAGGAGCTGAGGACTCAGAGTGGGCTTGCATGGATGACAGAAAGCAGCAAAAGGTGGGGAAAACAAGATGGTAAAGTGTATCTGAGAGGGTAAAGGCGTAAAGGGGACAGCAAAGATGATGTTTTTAACTAGAGAGCGATCAGGGAGAGAGGAACATGGTATTCATATAGTGTGAAGCTGCCAATTCCAGCAAAGCCACAGTGAAGCTGCAATTGTGTTCCTTCCCTCCTTTCTGGGAAGGATGTGCATTCTGAAGGCAAAATTACAAAAGAAAAGGGGGCTGTGACTGTGCTTGTGCTTCTCAGTTGCACTTCATTCTGCAGTGGCATTGCTGACTTTGATTTCAAAGCTCTGACTCCCATCCAGAGTTTGGTGTTCTTCCACTGGAGTCATCAAAATCTGCTTCCCTCAAAAGCAAAGATGATGAAGCTGCAGCAATGGGAAGAGATGTTTACACCAAAGGGAGAAATCCCCAGGGTTTGAAAGTCAATCATTCTTATGTGCCTTATTTTGTGTCTGTCATCCTTGCAGGTTTGGGGTTGGCAGGTTGAAAATGATGCATGCTATCCTGTGAGACCCCTTAAACTAATGCTCTGTGAAGATGTGGAGACTTCCTTTCCCCATCTCTAGCATCTCACTCTTTTCATTGCATTTTAAGTATGTTCATGGGTGCAAAATCAGTGCATCTGTGCAGGCTGCATCTGCTCGGGGGGGGCATTCTGGGTCTGTTTCACACACTTGGAAATACTTCTTTCTCAACTGAGTGGGACACTGCCTTGTATTGTACCTTGTGGTCGCTCAAGCAGCTTATGTCTGCATTCAGCCCTCCTGGTAATGGTTTTGCTGCCCTTTTATGGTGTGTGTACTGTTGCTCAGAGGACAGTTAAAGTGGCAGCCTGCAGGGAGGGGTGTCCTGTCTTATTATTTTTGTCAGCCATGGCTGTAAGATCCACTGGGATAGTGTTAGCAGTGGGGCAACCAGAGCTGTCATCTCTTGCTTGTATATGGAGATCTGCACCAGAGCCCTTGCCAATGGTCCTTACTCCCATAGTTGCCCTATTAATATTGAAAGTAATTTTAGTTTTTTTCTTCTGTGAAGGTTATTACTCCTGACCTAGCTGTTGATCAAGTTTTACTGGGTTTAGCTTTTTCTGTTTGTTTTGGATAGCAGTTATGTGAAGCTCTACTGAAATTTGCCTCTTAGAGCTAAGAGCAGTAGATTTGGAGGAGAAGGAAGGACAAAAAAGAAATATTTGTTAAGGAGGGGATGAGTTTCCTAATGATTCCAGCCTAGTGAGCCTTCCTTCCCTTTTTTCTTTAGCGGAGATATTGCTGTGGAGGGGGTCTTCAGCTTTGGTTCTAGCAGCCAAATCCAGTGACCACCTTTGGGCCATTGGCAGTTCTGGTGTGTAAGATCTATAAAGTTATCTGTATATAGGCACTTTAAACAGATGTAATCAGCTGGAGTCAGTGTGCAGTGGCTGGATAGAACAGATAGGGATACAGTGTTGTATTGCTGAGATATTAATAAAAAAAGGTCTGAGATTATCCTTATGTACCAGCATATACATCCTCCAGTGCAGGAAGAACAGGGCAAGAAAAGCTTTAGGAATATTGGCTTTGTTTATGCTGGTTGTTTTTTGTTTGGTTGGTTTTGGTTTGGGGGGTTTTTTTTGTTGTTTTTTTTTTTTGTTGTTGTTGTTGTTTTTGTTTTTTTAAACTAAAATCTCTAAATGAATGCAAGAGCAAGACAGGGCAGCAGCATTTAGTCTTTACTGGCAGTAAAGCAGAGTTTTGACTATGGACAGTCTGCAATATTCACACAAGAATAGAGGGTGAAGTTGGGTTCTTCTACAAAATGGTTGGATGTCTCATCTAGGGATGCTCTTTACAATGAATTAAGCCTCTGGATGATCCTAACTTGGTTGTAGTTCTGAAGCTGTAATTTGATGACACCCTCTAGTGACCAGGTTAAGAGTATTAAGCAACAGTTTAAAAAAAGTAGGGGAATAAAAAATTTGGGTTTTTTCAGTTATCTCGGAGTATTGTTTCAGGGTGAAATTTTTCTTCTGTACTTTAATTTACTAGAAAAATTGAAGTACATTTGTTAAACCCCTTTGGGCTATAATTCATAGCCATTTGATCTTTTTCTTTATATACTATCTCTGGCTATGAATGCTTATATTGCTTAAAAATGCAAAACAAATATCAGCTTATTTTGATGGTGAAGTATCTGGAACAAAAATGTTATAGTTAGAATTCTTTCAAATATTTTATTTGATGAAACACCATGGAGTTATGTGGAAACTGGAATGCAATATGAAAAGCTGAGCTGTCCAGGTGGACCAGGGAATTAATGTCACAACTTTGTAATTGAGTTTTTTGAATACAAACACAAATTTTGTGAAGTTAGTAGCAATCTGCTAGAACTGTGATGACAGCATCTGATTTATTATTATTACCCCAACTATTATTATTATTATTATTATTGTCAGTGTTAAGCTTTACCCATCTGCTTTCTTCTGTGCACACATTAAGAACAAGGGCCACTCTGGGACTTCACAGCAGAGTTCAGGCAGCAGCAAAGCAGTGTAGCTACATGCATCAGACATGAGGAAGAATCACTGCTGACATGAAGCAGACACCTGGGATTAGGGATGGGCAGAGTTACTAGAATCCATAATGGTACTGATGCCTCTTAAAAAGGAGCACCAACAATTGAAAAATTACAGAATACTCTTATACCTTGCCTGGTTGCTTTGAAATCAAAGATGGGACTAAGACCCAACTGATTCTGGTCTCCAGCTGGGTGAGTTTCTTCCTCTTGCAGCTCTCCGCCATTTTTTTTCCCTGCTTCCCTCTTGGTGCCTTCAAAAGTAAAACGCCCACCACCCACCCAGTGTCACTTTCATAGCAGCTCAGTTCTGTGCTGCTTCCCAGCCACCTTCCTGACACCTTATTAATTTCCTAAGGAGGCTTTATGGTTTACAGTGCCCCTAGATTTTCCCTGTGAAGACAATGTTGTGTCACTCCTAGCTTCAAAATGCACAAGAAGGAGGACCCACATACTAGTTAAAATCATAGAATGGTTTGGGTTAGAAGGGACATCAAAGATCATCTAGGTCCAATCCCCTGCCACGGACAGGGTCACCTTCCAAAAGACCAAGTTTCTCAAAGTCCTGTCCAACCTGGCCTTGCACACTTCCAGGGATGGGACATCCACAACCTCTTTGGGCAACCTGTTCTAGTGCCTTTTGAAAGCCGGAGGGTTGAAAGCTTTTTAGGGAGACACATGAAGGAAACATCTTACACATATGGGATAAATCTAATCGTATTTATCAGTGGGAAGCATCTGCAAATGAAAGAAGAGAAGGAAAGGTAACAGTGTGATTAGCAAAAGTTTGCATAGCAAGCAAGACGTGAAAGTACAGATACATAGTTATTAAACTGTAACCCTGACACTGTCTGTAGCACTACTAAAATTTTAATCTGTCAACAAGCCTTTTGTTAAATTGCAAAACTGCATTTTGTGATTTCTACATATTAAACATGGTGTTGATGTCAGATTTTTCCCTGGACTAGTAGTATGGCCAGTAGAAGGCTACAGGGGCATATTTGCCTTATACAAGATGTTGAAAAATCCTTTCTTAGATTTTCAGGTAAATTCTGTGCTACTTTCCTCTTTACTTGATCTTTGATATTTACCTGAGTCTTTGAAATGTATCGAATTCTTCCTATGGGCAAACTACATGCAAGATGTAACACAGACACACACATTCCTACAGAGGACCTTACGATACGCTAGGAATCTGATCTCCACTGTGCCAGCAGGGCAGAAAGATCTTGTGTGCTGGGCCTTGACCTGCAGCTCTGGAGATCTGCATTTAATTTTCAGCTCTGCCACATACTTCCCAAGTGACCTTGTGCAAGTCATTTATTCTCTCAGCATTTAATTATCACCCTTTTGCAGATGAGAAGTTGACACTTCTCTGCCTTCCAGAGAGTAATGTGAGGATAAATTCATCAACCTTCATGTTCTGCTGTGAACAATGGGAGTTCACTGAGGCAGAGCAAAGTCCAATGAGGAGATGAGGTAGCATAGGGAAACAAAGCAAGGATGAAGCCCATTTTAGCTAGAGAGCTATCCTGTATGATGTCTTGCAGGATTTTACATCAATCCTCTGAGTGAGCAGTGGTATGACCTCAGTATCCTAGCCTTCAGTATAGTGACAAACTGGAGGATGGGGAGGAACATGAGGTTCCTTTCTCTCTTTTAGTAAGCAGTCATCAGATGGCTCATTCTCTTATGTCACTTTTGTTGTGGAGCTCTTGCCTTTTCATTTCTGTAGGTAGTCTGAGTCAAGCATGGAAAATGGTCATTTACTGAGATTACAGAATGTGTGTTGTGTTGCAAATAGGAAGAAAAGGTGCAAAGCATAAAAATGCTCTCTTGGAGAGAGAATGTTCTATGTCAGTCTGTGTTGTCATTGTGATTTATTGTCCTAGAACAGTTGAGAATTTCTACTCTCACTGCTAAAGGGCTTCAGTTATATGGGACATTTCCAGCATTCCCTAAGGAGATGGCTTTCATTTTGACAGGTGACAGCGGTGGGTCTGGAACACGTGAACACATGTCTTGACCTGAGAGTGAAGTTATTAAAAAATAGGTGTAATTCAGAGGGGTAGGACTTTGCTGAGGCATTGGAGTCAGCTGCCTACGTATCTCCTGAGTCACTGTGGTTAGTCACTAGTGGTATCCATCTAACAGTCACTAAGTGCACACTATAGACACTTAGCAGTCCAGATAGTACCTCTCTTGTCTGGTTTTAGTTGGAGACTCAAGACTTCCAAGCAGAGGACTAACTGCCCCTTCTTCCTTTGTGGCTATTCCTGCAAGTAATTCAAACTTGTTGATTGGTTTTTTTGCAGCCATTGCTCTGTCAGTGTTCAGAAGGGTGGATGTCAAGAGCCTTTCTCATCTTGCTCCTTCAAGAGCAGATAAGTATCTTTCAGTGTGGCCAGAGCATGAACTCAACACTGAAGTCATTTGGGATGCCAAGTTACATATGGCAGTTGGCTTCTTTTCAGGTATGGATGAAGGCAATTACTTACTCCCAGTATAGCAAAATAGTATCAGACATCTCCGGTGTAATTTTTATTTTGTTCTCCACAGCTTTTATTAAAGCTAAATAGAAGTGCCGGTTTTCAAATGGAAGGCAGGTTTTCAGCACATTGGAATGTCATGTTACAAGGTAGACCTCTCTTCTGTTAACGGACGTTACTGTGTGGATGGAAAACATTTATAAGAACTAGACTTCATTATTTTTATTATTTTTTCAGGTACTGAAAAGCTACCTTTTCCACTTGCTGCTTAATATCAGATTAAAAAAAATAGTCTTGGTAATTGATTTAACTTCAGAATGAAGCTCTATTGTTTTGCAGCTTCCAGGAGATACAGGTAGTCTGACTGGATGAGTGCATTTTGGGATCTTTTGGAAGCCTTCTGCTTGTGAATCTCAGGATTTTATAAACTGATATTGTATCTTGGCCAGCAGAGTCCAAGATGCCAAGTGAAAAAGGGAATAGAGACTTGGGGGCCCAGATTTTTGAATATTCAAGTGGCTAACCATAATCTATTTCAGTATGAATAAGGTGCCTGTATGTCCTTAGAATGTGAGATTTAGTTGGGCGAAGCAAGTTTGTGGTCTTGGGGTTTTTTCCCTTCTGTCTCAATGGTGTTTTAAAAATCTCTTTCCCAGCATTTCTAAGGTTAGGAAGCATTCCAGGAAAATCAAGCAGCCTTTGAGAAGTAGATGCTGCCTTTGCTGCATCTTCATCCTGGCTTCTCTGGAGTAATGTTGTAGGGGTATAAAACGTGTTTCGTGTTAGCAGAAAATGTGCCATAAAGAAGGAAGCCTAAGTAAATATACAATAAAGAGATGTATAAAAGTGTCTGTGAGAGACAATTCATGGCTCTGTTAGTATCACAAGGAGATTTTTGTCTGGGTTTCTAAAGGCCCTTGCTGTAGTACAGGGAATGACTGTAATGCAAAACTCTGACTTTAAACCCCATGTTGAAAACAAACAACCAGCATGTTTTCAGCCTTTTCAGCACCTGTTAAATAAGGGAGTTTAAAGAGGTATGCTGTGGTTATTAAAGATTTGGCACACTCATGGTATTGCTGTCACTGTAAAAAGGTATTTATAAAATGTGCTATGGAGCAAATATGGTATTGCTGCTAATCGTAAAGCAGCCCTAGCAAAACACCTTTGGAACTCACATGAGGTATGAAAATGGAACAAGACCTCTCATCAAAGGATTGCAGAGTAGGACATTAACAAAACCTTCCTCTTCCTGCAGTGTGTCAGGTCATATGGGTGGGTACAGCTGATACTTAGGCATACGTAACAAAACTTGGCAACAGGAAGTGAAGGGAAGTCACATGCTTAGCAGAATCTTCAAGGGCACACTCAGGAGACGGAATGTAATTACTCAATTTGGATTTTAGCCATGACACTGAGTTGGCCCTCAGAGCAAGTATGATTTTATTTATCTCTCTTTCCCATCCTGAGAGTTCAAAAGATTAGAGGTAGGCACTGAGGACCCTGTATTTAATTTTCTTGATAAGCTTTTTCCATGACTTGCATTCTTTTAATATCTAAGCCTTCCAAACATGAACGAATTTAGTCTACTATCACCTCTGTGAGGCTGGGAACTATTTTCCCAGATGCCTTTTCATGCCTAGATGTAGTCCCTGAGAGAAGTGCAAGATTGGGAGAGTTTGGTTTGTTCCTTGCATTGGGGATTACAGTTTGAGTTGCTGTCCTTTTTTACAAGGAAAGGGCATAAGTATCCAGGTTAGGAAACAACTGGTAATTTAATGAGCCTCAAAAGACCTGGTAGAAAACAGAGCATTTTCCCTCACTGCTGTCCTTGCTCATGATGAGTGCAGAATGAGGGGCAAATCACTGTATATTTAATGAACAAATATCAGGTTTGTTCTTGTATAGTGTATTGTATGTTAAGCAGCTGGCCTGTCCCCTCTTCCTTCTGGCTGACAGCAGGATTCTCTGATCAGGTAGGGTTTCCTGTTATGTGAGCCCTACCAGTGGAGTGCACAAGGAAAGCCTCTGCTTCCTTTCACTCAAATGTTGCTTTTTGATGAAAGAGATGAGGTGTTGACTGGGGTAAAGTTAATTTTCTTTATAGTGGCTAGTATGGGTCTATATTTTGGATTTTTGGTGGACACAAGCTTGATAATATTGAGATTGTTAGTGATGGGCAGGGCTTACACAGAGCCAAGGACTTTTCTGCTTTCCGTACTGCCATGCTGACAAAGAAGTTGGGGGTGCATGGGAGGTTGGGAGGAGACACAGCCAGGACAGGTGACCCAAACTGACTAATGTTCCATACCATATGACATCATGCTCAGCATATAAAGTCAGAGAAAGAAGGAAGAAGGGACAAGACATTTGGAGTGCTGGTGTTCCTCTTCCCAAGTAACAGGTGTGATGGGGTCCTGCTGTCCTGGAAATGGCTGAACACCTATCTGCCCATGGGAAGCAGTGAATTAATTCCTTGTGTTGCTTTGCTTGTGTGTGCGTCTCTTGCTTTTACTATTTCACTGTCTTTATCTCAACCCCTGAGTTTTCCAGCTTTTACCCTTCCGATTCTCTGCCTGATCGCACGGGTGGGATAGTGAACAGGAGGCTGTGTGGCACTTGGCTGCCTGCTGGGGTGAAATCCTGACACTTGTTTTCTCCCCATTTTTGAGACTATTTCCTGCAGAACAGCTGCACAATGGTCTGAGGTCTGCTGCTGGCCCAGGCCCCTGTGAGCATAGAAATAACTAGATAGGTGGTGGCCCAGAATAAAAAGATGAAAGCAGGTAAGCTGGGGACAGAGAGATCCCTTTCTGTTCTCCCCTCCAAGTAGTATATTTATTTATTTATTTATTAGTCCATAGTTTGCAGCTATTCCTCTTGCCTTTCACTCTGAAAGCAATATTGATGGACTGCTTTAAGTAAGGCTGTGCTTCAGGGTGCAGAAAGCTGAGTTCAAAGTGCTTCACAGCAGACCTTCATACACAGAAAGATTTAGACCCATGCAGGCACAGAACTCTCTGTGACTTAAGCATAAGGAAAGATGCCCATACGGTGCAGTCTGGTGGGACCATAGATCAGTTGTGACCTTAGCCGCCTCTCACCAGGGAGTGATTAGGCCAGTGAGCGACGGCAGCAGGATCTAGACTCATAGCTCAGGTTTGAGTGTTGAAATACTCCAAGGACACGCTGCAGTGCTTGGCAGTGCAGCCACGCAGCCCAGCCCGCGTGTCTCGTGGAGCAAGTTCCACAGGTGAGAGCCCTCCTGTGCAGGTTCGGGCAGCGCCCGCGGGTTTCAGCACCGCGGAGAGCGGCACCGCCCGCCCGGCGGGCACCGCGCCGCATCGGCATCCCCGCACCGCGGCACGGCGGGCGCGTCGCTTCAAGCCACCCGACGCTTTTATAAAGTCTTTGTCTGCCAAGCGCTTGCCGAGCACTCACCTGTTTGAAGAGAATTGGAAAAAAAGAATTCCAAGCTTTTTCACAAGAGCACTCGTCAGAATGTCAGGTTTAACAGTCAGTACTTGGGCAGCACTTTTCATGCAAGGGTCTCCACGCACTTTGTGAATATTAATGAAGCCAGCTGCAAAAACAATCATGCCTTTATAATGTCGGCAGGTTTCATTATCCTTGTCTAGTTGGGGAAACCGAGGCAGACAAGGATAATGTGGTTTGTATCAGCCAGTATTGAACGTGGGAAACAAAGACTGACCTATATGCTCTCACTAATACAAAACCATAAAGCTTATATAGCTCTTCCTGTTTTGGTTTTGTGTTTCCTTCTCTAAATTACAATTCTTCACTTAACTGATCTAGATTGGCAAGCTTATGGCAAAGGATTTTCCAGCTAGCCTAATTATAGCAATTCTCATCTGCTGCTCTTCTCTTTCTTGAGGATTGCTGCTGTTTTCAAAAAAAGAGTCACTAGCCTTATTTCCCATGCACATGGGTACATGTGTGGTGCAGTGTTTGTTATTCTTGAAAATGTTATTTTGAAGCAAAAACTTGCCCCTTTGATGCTTAGAAATAGATAAATATGTGTGCTATTTTGCACTCAATTGTCAGGCATGTCCCATGCTGTTTTGTTGTTTCCCTGGACAGGTGGAGACAGAGCAGTTAGGCACTGACGGCTTCTGTCTGGTGAGCTGCCTCTTGATTGACTGATTAGCTTCTTTGTATGGCAGGCGCTTCTCTCAGCTCAGTCATTAAAGATGCATCATAACCCCTTGCAAGAGCCTTTTTTTTTTTTCTCCTGACTCCCGACTCAGAGGAAGAGGAAAGGAGTAATTTTGAATGTTTTACAGTATGGAAACTTATGTTACTATGGAAGGTATTTAGAGATGGGATTTCACAGAGATTTCTGACTCCAGAACTTTGGAAAAGAAAACTAAAAAATTTGGCAGTCAGGGCAGTAACCCATATGTCTCCTCAAAAGATTTTTCATGTATAGCATTCTTTTACTTTTGTTCATAGAAGGTATCTTTAGTACTAAATAGCTAATCTTTGTAAAATACGTGGGAAGAGTTTGGAGAGGTGCATTTCACTTTACACTTGGATAAGATGAGATATAGAGAAGGAGACTGGTTTATAGACATGGTTGCAGGTGTCTGGACTGTCAAATTACAGCTCTCATTCCTTTCAGCTTGACACCAAACCATGGTTTCTTCCAGAGGTAGGACACAAGACCCAGGAGATGACCTCAATTCTCTGTCAGTGCTGGTATCTGATATAGCTTCTTTTCATTTTGCTCTTGATAATGCTATGAAAGTCCCTTATCTAATATGTTTTCTGCCTTGAGAAGCGATACTGGTGTGTATAACTGTGAACTTGATAGACTAGTATAACTTCATTGTTTCTTTATAAGATAACTTTCCACAGGTCAAGTTGCATCACTTTGGAAGGAGTTTAAACAAAGGAAAACAAACAAAAAAAAAGGCACCTATTCTGCAGCAAGCATTTACATTGAGGATTGTAACACTTGTTTAACAAGATTTCTGAAGTTACACTGATATGCCAATGAAAGTCTGTTTCAGACAAAACATGGAATAATTTACTTCTGATGCAGCACTTTCTACATCATTCTTGCAGATATTTTGATGAACTCAAAGATGACATGACCATTTCTGCAGTGATGATCAGTAATGCCACAAGCAGACTGAGCTACAGTTCTCAGACTGTGCTTGGCAAAAAAGGACAAGTTAATCAATGTCTACTGTCTGCAGGCCACTGTCTTAAGAGTCAGCTGTGGTTTGTAGCTGGATGGGGTGGAGTCTTCTGTTATGAATTCGCCTGTGCATGGGGTGATCTTAAGCATGCTGTGTATGATCACTGTGACTTGTTGCATATAGCGCAGCACAGTATGTTCAAGACACTGCACTTCATCTGTGACACTTGCCTGTGCCTGGGCTATAATAGTCCTGTTGACTTAACCCTTGATGTCTCTTGCTGAGACAGTGATGGGCTAAGTAAAACTTTGTCAATTAGAACCTGTTGCAAATCTTCTCTTTTATTAGGATGGTGATATGAAATGTAGCAAATGCAGACCTGGTGGGTCTTCTCACTATTTCTTCCTTTGGTTGAAGAAATAGTTCCTATAAGAGGATTCTCACTTCTGGGCACAAGAGGCCAATGCTGAGAGGGCACCACCTCATCATTTAACCATTGTTCTATTGCAGTTCAAATACTGATCCCAGATCTGAAGCATAGAAAGTCTCAGCACCTCCAGTAGTGAGTATAGGCATCCAAACCACATTTTGTCTAGTAGGAATCTTCTTGTTAGAGAAATGTGATGGTCATTTTGTAGGAAGCCAGCATAAAGATTCACACGTCTTTCTGTGTGATGGGAATCAGGTCTATGAAAGCATTTATGAATCAACATATGTATCATTGTATGTGTATATTGTCTAAATCTAAGAGATCTGTAGGTCTGTGAAATTGTGTCTTAAAATTGTAGAAGAAAAAATGTAGAAGAAATCCTGTCCCTTCAAAGATCTACAGAGTTCTCCATTGAGAGCTACACATAGCATAGATTCATCCTGGGATGTAGCGTTATGTGTGGTTCAGTAGAAGTGTGGAGAGCTGAGAGAAAACAATAGTTCAGTGGAACTTAACAACGGCTCTCTTTTAATTATAAGCCTTGTTGACTGGCTTCTAAGAATGTTTTATTAAGTCATCTTCAGTCAGCTGAATTTGAGCTGTATTTGTGGTGCTGTGAGAGGTGTGCTGTGGAATGGCTGTGAAGGCTACTCTATTTCTGGGATATAAAATTGCAGTGCAAGGAGGAATGGATGGCACCTTGCTGTGAAATAATATAATTCATACCTGTTTCTTTACAGTATTGCCTTTTGAATGGGCAGTGACATGGCAGCCTTGTCTGAAGGCAGCTGCCCAGCTTTTGTGGATCCATGTTCAGTACAGTTTTGGCTCTGTTAGGACTTGTTTGCACGCAGCAAATCTTGTTCTCTCTGAGTTGCATTGGTGCAGTGCCAGTCAGCTTAGTGGGGAAAGACAAACCTGTTAACTGGAGCTTTTGCTTGTTTACTGTGTGTTTATATGTCTCCTTCAATCTTTTTCCCCCTCTAAAATTTAAATATTTGATGTCAGTTCATTTATTTTTATGACAAATTATTTTTTCTTTCATTCCAGAAACAGAAAGCAATAGAGATGCCAGTGTAACGGGGGCATCTGTTCTCTACTTTAATTAGTCCTTTCCCCCTCACTCATTTCCAGCCCATATACAGAGATGCATGACTCTGGTTTTTGTTTTGTTTTTTTTTAACTACCTGTGTCATCCATTACATTATACCTACCTGGGTGTTATGCCAAAAGCAGATCATCTACGAGGTCTTAAACAGTGCTAAATGATAAATAAGTGCTGTTGATTCCCAAGGGTCAAAGTCTCTGTTCAGTGAGGTGTTCCCTCAGGAAAGATTGTTACTTTTTCCTTAAAGTGCCAAACACCATCATGCAGATTAATCATGAATCTGTCACTTTGGAGGTGCAATATAGCAACCAACGCTTTGTTTTCTCTCGTGAAATGTCATATCCCTGCCATGTGCCTTTTTTTTTTTCCCCTTAGTAAGAAGACTTGATGTTGTGCTACCTTTCAATGCCTTCATGCAGAGTCAGGTCTCAGAGACTTCAAAGGGATGTAGGAGTACTCACTTCCAGAACTGACTAAGTCTCTTATTCTGGATGTGAGGGATTGTGTCTATTATAGATGCCTTTATGCTTACTACTATAAGTTTAGGGCTGACTTGGTTAATAGAATGAAGGAATGAATTTACTGGGACTTGTAGGCAGTAGTCACAGCCAGTTTTGATAGAAGCCTTAGACTGATTTCAAGGAAAGGAAGACTGAAAAACCTACAGCAGGAAAAGGAAGCAAGAAAGTTGGACCATCAAACCATAACAGAGTATCATGGGTTTAATTTGAGCAGGGAATGTATAGATGTAATGGCCTTCAGTTTATGTCAATGGTGAAATTTATAGGGGCCTGAAACGGCATCAGAAGGGAGAAGTAGTGATTGTTGTATTGCATGGGAGAGTTTAAATGAGGTGACAATGGCACCAACAAATAGATCACAGGGAATAATCCTGTTCTGATTGTGAGGGTAATGGAAGAACTATCACCTTAGCTGATCTTTCTCACCTGTAACTCTCATGTGGATGCAACCCTTTGAAGTGCTGAAAATACCCATTAATATCCATTGAAATCTGTGATAACTAAAGGCATGGATCATTCTGCAGCTAATGGTATTGTTTCTGTGGGTTTGAAGCATCCCTCTCTGTTCTCTGCCTCAAACACAACTCACTCTCTTCTACATGTTTCAGCACTCTACATGTTTGGCTTGCCTCACACTCTGCTTCACAGCTGCTGCGTTAAATCCATCTGTGGACACTTAAAAGATGCTGTGGAAATGTATTGCTTGCCTTCAGCAATAGTGGTGGTTGGCCAGCCGCATTGCTCTCCTAGACCATCAGCCCCAGCACTGTGGTGCTCGTGTTTGCTGGACTGTTCCTTCTGAGTGTACGGAGGTGAACACATGTTCCGTATTAATCTTCATTTCAATGAAGTTGTTTTAGTTCATGCTTTATTGCAGCGCTTTGTAATAATGCATCTGTAATGGCAGCCCTTGGGGCAGCAGTCGCATGTGGCAGGCTGAGTGCCTGAACTGCTCCTGAGAATGACTCCAATCATACAGAATGAGGCACTCCCTGATGCACCATCTGAATTTATAATAACAATTTATATAGTGCCCTAAAGCAAGGTTTGTATTTGCTCTGGGACACAGGGGCCAGGCTATAGAAGGGGAACTGCTCTCCATTTTTTTTGCTGTCCCTTTTTCAAATATATGCATTTGTCTAACTTTTCAGCTTGCCTGTCTTAAAGCCTAGACTGAGCCCAGGAAATGCAAGAATATGCCTTAATACTCAGTGGTGGGTGCAGAATCCGTAACCGGATGAAGCGGGCCCTGCTGCCACTCTCAGCATCAGTAAGAACCTTCCACTAGGCGTGGAGGGGAGACATTTGGAGGACACAGCCCTGCAGGCAGTGTAGGGCACAATCCTGGCTGCTAGTTCATTATGGACTTGCTTGTGTGTTTGGGAGTCAGTATTGGCTTAACCTCCTTTGAGAAAAGAGGTGATGAGATCCAAGACACTTAGGGCTGGGTTTTCAAAACTTGTTTAGGGTTGGATTTTCCTAGATAGGTGCAGTAGGACTTTTCAGGAAGTACTTAAATAGAATGCATACCTAATACCTGTTGACTTTGAAAAAGAGGCATAAAGTGCTGTAAAGGTCAAAAGGAATGTTTCAGGCTTGCCGTGGAGATATATCACACCTGTCATTAAACAGAAGGTAAAAGGCTTTTGTCAAAAATAGTGTTTGCTAAGTGAAAAGAAGGTATGTTTTGCTCTTTTTGGCTCCCTGGAGAATTTTGCTGATGCTAAAAAATTCCCAGTCCCCACTGTTTTATAGCAGCAGGAAGAGAATTTCCCCTCTCACCCCTGTTTTATTGGCGTCCTATTTGGGATTCCTCATCTCACCTTAAATCTTCATATTATAGACTCATGCAAAACAAAGGTGTTTATTGTCATGTGATTGTGAATGAGAAGTACATCCTCCCATGGAGAGAACAGTGTTTGAAAGCACTGTGTTTGTCTACCATGTGAGCAGAGAAAATTGTGTTTATCCAAAATGGTGCATAAGGTTTTAAAACGAGATAGCCCAACTATTAGAAAGGCACTGGCTGCAGCAGTTGTTCCTTATCTTGAGAGCTTCCCACCTGAGTAGTTAGTTATAACAAGATGCCTGCAAGCATCTTTCAGGAGCTCATGGGATAAAGGAAATTCTGCTGGGGAACCTGCACTTCAGTGACTGTGGAGCAGATCCAAGCTCAGTCATGAGATGGGTGCTGTAGTCAGTGTGAAGGGTCTGCTTTTTGAGAGAAAGAGGGGACAGCCTGTCTTGTCTTGCACCAATGCTCTTATTCTGCCCTGATGTCCTTATTCCACCTGCTCTTGTTGGCTGGGAATGGTTTCTGTCTTGTGTGAATAAGTGACTGGATGCAGGTCCGTGTTTGATGTGAAAATGCTGGGGGTTGATCCTGAAAATTGAATGCAATACCAGATAACACCCCCCTCCTCCAAACTGTCTATTTCCTGCATTGTTAGGAGTGTTACCTAGTGGATACAGCAGGAAACATCCCTATCTGGTACCACTGGTCTTGAGCGCTCGAGGTTTCTTACTTCAGGGTCACTGAAGGGGTTGAGAGCAAAATGGAAATAATATTTAATCTTACTTGAGGAGTTGCTGAAACTCTTCAAGGAGTAGCTCCTGTGGACGCATTGGATTAGCATTTTATTGAAGAGAGGTTTATCTTTCAATCATGTTGAATCCAGCGTTTCTGATTGCAGGTCTTTCCATGCTCTTCCTCTTTTAGTACTCATCAATTCCTATTCTTACCTAACCCTGTTGATGGACAAGCAGGTATGACACAATATTTGTTGCCAGGGAAGCACACTGTGATGTCATTGGTTAGTTTTCATGGCTCCATCTGAGGATTCAGAAACAAGGAGAGGAGGCAGAGTTCAAGTGGAGGAAGTAGTAAGCAATAAAGGTCTGCTGAGTCTTACTGCAGGGGGTGGGGCCTGATGACATCTTGGAAACTGGAGTGATCCCATGGAGTTATAAGACTCAAGAAGCAACAAGAGGTGGAATTCAAAACTGGTGGAAATACCTGTTGGAAGGCTGTGCTTTAATTCCAAACTGTGGCTTTGGTTTTGGCCATTTCACTGGATGCTACCTGCTACCTGAGGAAATGATTCTCTTCCTTTTGGGCCACCACTGACTCAGGGTCACAGTGAGCTTGTTGACAATGGGAGATAGCAATAGGTGTCTTTGTGTCTTAGAATGAGATGTAGCTATGTGTCTGATATCTAGCAGTAGAGGCCATAAAGCCAATATGACAACCATTACATTTTATATTGCTGGCTGAAAGAATATGTACAGTTTTCATTTTTTCTTTCCTTGCACAATGAAATGTACTTAAGCTCTCTTACACACTCTTCCTTCAAGGAATCCTTTCATCTGAATGGGTTTGCCCTTACACTCCTGTGTACATACATCAAGTTTTTTTGGCAATGTGTACATCCATACACTTCCACACATCTAAAGGTGTGTCTGTTTAGTTTCTGTTCCCTGTACAGTCAGTTAAACAAAGCGGCGCCCAGAAAATTCCTTCCTGTATACCCTGTGTAGAGTCTCTATTAAATAAATGCAATAGAACATTCTAGGAGGAGGAAAAAGGCTGTGAATCAAGAATAAATGCACATGCCCTGCAAGAGGTCAGAATAACTTTGGAGGACGAACTTCCAGCTGGAGTGAAAAATGACATTTGCAGGAGAAGAGCTTAGAATTAATTCTCTGAAATGATGGTAAAGGGAGTTCTGACCAGGTGCTGTCATGATTACTTTCCCCATCTCTATTTTTTCTTATTATTATAATGAGTTTTGCTCTCTCAAGTAGCATGAGGTCACCAGTGAGATAAGATCAGCTTTGTTTGGCACAACTGAGAAGATCTGATCACAGTTTGGACTGCAGCTTCTAAATTCACCTTGGGTATTAACTTCTGGGCAAAAAGACACTAAAAGTGCTAACATGGCAAAAAAGAAAAATATATATAAAAAATAGCCAGGGAGACAAATTACACTCTTGCCGTGTTGCACAGACTTCCCTGTCACTGTTTCAATGGCAAATTCCCCTTGAGTCTCGTTTCCATTAAACAGTACCATACAAATGCTTAATTTCAAGGATTTGGTGAATGCCATTCAGAAACCTAAGGAAAAAGACCAGGCTATTATACTCTATGGGACAGTATTGCAGTGCAACCTCGCTTCCTATCTCCTGCTGCCATACTCAAGGGCATTAGTTTTGATTGAATCTTTTAGATCTTTTGTTGCAGCATTTGGACATCCTGACATGATGGATAATGCCTCTAATTCCTTCCTGTTCTGTTTCCAGAGTCTTTTCCAGGCTCTGATCCCCCTCTCTCGTCACGCTTGCTTCACAGGGAAGGGATGTGGCAGGGGGGTCACCAGGAACTGATGATAATGGCACGTGCAGTTTCTGTTGCATCAGGGAGTTAGGTGGCTTCTGTGAGCCAGCTTGCTCTTCTAGCAGGATGTAAGCAAAATCTGTCTTGTGGCTACTACAGCTGCCCCCCTGAATTAATAAGCCCAGATATCAGAGCAAAACAAATATCTTGAAGATGAGCAGGCCCACGTGGCAATTTATTGAAAATTGCGCTGACTGAATTGCCCCAGTTTATTGACAGCATTTTGTCTTTTAGTTATAACAAGCACATTGGCTTGGGAAAAAGTTTTGGAAATTTATTCTAAAGGGAACAAGCAAAAGAAGATGAATAATGTTTCTATGACTGTGTATTCTTGCCTTTGCCTCTTCTGTCTGGTGGTGTTGGGAAGGAGTGGCCAGGTGCTCAGGTCTATAAATCTATACCACTGTTAATTTTTAAGGCCCCTTGGAAAGGGAGCTGGCTATTTTCTTAATGAAGACACCAAAAAAATCTGATGTATCTACTTATCATCTTATAGATGGGGACAAAACACTTTATCTAGAGCATACATTTTGAAGTCACAATGCCAGTAGCAAATACTGGACAGGGGAGCAGTATTAGATGGGGATGGTACAAACCTCACTGGTTATCATGTTTTTCCTTCCTCTCCATACAACTTATTTGCAAACTGCAGGGCTAGAGATAGAGATGTGGAAGAAAGCATTAGAAGAATTAGTTGGAAAACTCCCCTATTGAGCAATTAGAGCATTGCTTGCTGGACAAAGAACTTCTTGTACTGCACTGCTTACCTCTTGCCTCTGTTTTGCTCCACACCCCAGCAAAGATGTGCCTTGCAACCTTAAAGAAGCTTCACTGGTCTTCTAATATTTTCTCACTACCCTCTGCCTATTTATAAAATGATGTCTACTATTTTGGTTCCTAACTGTAACAGTTCTTCAGAAGTAGAGATCTATGCATCTGAGTTAGGCACAGTAAGATTTTTTCAAAGTAGTTATCTTCATATATAGCACTCTGAATAAAAGCTTCTCAGATGAAGTCTTCTATCCCTCTTTCTGATTTGTAGGCATCTCATATGTAGGGGTCCTAGGTTTTTTTTTTTCCAATTGAAAGGATAGTGTGCTGATGAAAACTAGTGTATTTTCCCCAAATCTTCTTGGGCTCACTTTACTATTGATGATTAAGCTGGTTAAAAGCTGCTAGCTTGTTTTTTTCTCTCACGTATCATGCTTGTTTCTGTCAGCTAAACTGAAGCGGTTTAGTTTGGAACTAGAAGTGGAGACTGTGCTCCTGTCATTGATTTTACATGGAAGATACTCTGTTGATAAGCAGCCAGATCAAAATATGATGCAAGTATGTGTGTGGTCTTAGAAGATCTTGGAGAGGGAAGGGCCAGAGATGGTGCAGTTTCAGATGACTACCTCATCAAATCATTACTTTGATAAACTGCAGGCTACAAAATGCTAGATTGCCAGAACTATCAGCAGGGAAAGAAAGGTACTAGAAGACAGATTTTATTTCCAGTTGCACTTTTCAAATCTGGAGTTAACTATTGAAGTAAATGAAGTAATACCTGATTTTCTTCACAGTAATTGAGACTAATCCTATGCCCTGAGGAGGGATAGATAGTTCTTGCTGCTCTTATGTTGTCCCTATAAAACAGGAGGCTTAACAATAACCTGCCTTTGCACAAACATCTAAAGGGATATAATCTTGCTCTTGGGATGCTGATTTTGAGTCAAGAAGATGTCTCTTTGCTGGACCATTGTTACCTTGTTGAAATAGGTCTCTATTATCCTCTCTGTGCATGTATCTGAATTTGTTAGGGCATATGAAGGACTGCATTTCCCAGAGAAACTTCCCAGGGGGCTCCTAATACTACTTGTAACTATTATTTAGTGTTTCTGTGTGGCTATTATCCACCTCAGACACAGCTGCATTTCGATAGTTGGTAAGGTGATCAATACACACTGTATAAAATAATAATTATTTATTATTTATTGAGTACTGCAGGTAGGCTGTCTGCAAATGCAAAATGTAGAAAAGGACAAAAACCTTTGGATACATGATCAGAAGGGGAAGGAAAGACAAATAGCTTTCCAGTCTGCCCCTAAGGCAAATGCTTTTCTAAGTGTCTGGTGTTGCAGTATGAGCATTGTACACAAATTTTACAAGACCACAGCGTCTGAAGAGAGGGGCTGAAACGTTTGATTTCTCACTTTTGTGTGAACTTTATGTGCATAATGTTCTTGACTACTAATGTTCTTTGAAGTGGACTTTTAGCATGATAACACATTACAAACTTTACATACATGTTCCCCACACTATGTTTACTGTGCTAAGTGCTAATGGTGATAGAATGATAGCAGTTTCTAGGATGTACACTTTGAATGAAATACCGACCCAAACACAGTTGATGATGTGTGTCAGTGCTGGTGTCTCTACTTTTACAAATGAGGAGTTGATAAAAAGTTTGAGAGATTTGTGCAAGGTAGCAAGGAAACTTAACGGCTGGTTTAAATGAAATGGGCAGTGTATAAATTGACTTGAAATACCCAGTAGGTCTGGGTCATACTCTGAGCTAGAAGGGAAAAATCTTTGCGAACTTTAAGGATTTTGGGGGACTACCTCCTCCTGCTCTGATGACAGGTCCCTAGTGACAAATTTAAGAAGGAAAAAATAAGCTGCATCTCCCCTCCTTCTCCTGGCTGGGACCAGAGTGGTAAAAATCTCCCCCCTTGCTGTGCCGGCCCGGTGAGGGAGCGCTCGGGGAACGGGACGCTGACGGGCCGAGGCAGCAGAAAAGCCGCCGACCTCTTTGCTGGGCGGAGGCTGCGGAGGCGCGGGAGGCGAAGCCCGGCGGAGCGCTGTTGCCCGTGCCCGGAGCCGTGCCCGCTGCCGGGGCCGGGCGGACCGTGCCGGGGCCGGGGCGCGGACCCGCGGTCTCTTTAAAAGCCGTGGCCGGGCGGGC
>VWZF01001683.1:199585-353643 GCA_013396755.1 Sclerurus mexicanus | reverse complement strand
TGATGATGACGATGATGATGATATACTAACATCTCCTCCTCTGTAATGTGTTCTTTTTCAGACCACGGATTGCATTGCTGTGCCCTTAGTTTTCTCACCAAAGAGTGAAAAGGCTAAATGCAGATAGTGACTTTGTGCAGTATGAGGCAAAATATTGTTCTTAAGTGTCATTTTGTGTTTGTAAGACTGGTTTAGCACTTTTGAACATATTAATACAAATTCTGTCATAGCTGCCGTTCTTTTGAAACTCCACTTTAGCAAAGTTCAGTGTTTGATCCAGAAACCGCTGAGACTGCACTGCATGTAATACTTGTAATTTAGTGTTGGGTGGTATCTAGCCAGTTTCCAGACTGGGGAAGATGCTGTGCCACGGCTTTTTGGATCCTATAAGCAGTGACAGATTGTGGCTGAGGGAGAGGCTGGCTCAGATGCCATCACCTGGCACAAAGGCAGCTGTTGTAGTTACTCTACTCCTGTGTGATCAATGTCTCCTGGCTCCTAATAACTTTAACTTATCAGGAACCAGTGCACAGCAGGAGATAGGAGCCACTGTTTGTTGTGCTATTGATTATCTGATTAGTGTTGTCTTGTCTCTGTGAAGGCAACAGCTCCTGTTTCATGAAAGGATGGGACTTGCATCTTCTTAGAGAGAATTCTCACTGGAGCAAAGGGTGGTCTCTAGCTCTGTGCGCAAGCTCACTACCATTTTGGGATCCTCTGCCTGTCTTGAAGGAAGTTAGCTATCAGTGGAAGCCCAGAGCCATTGTTTCACATGGAGGCAAGAATATAGGCATTGTATGGGAGAGAATTTGACAGGCAATTTCTCCTGTACATGTGGGAAGCAGAAGACCCTTTATAGTAGAATTTAGATAACTCCAGGAGCTCATAAAATGTCTTCCCACTTCCTTGTGAGCCACACATTCTAACTTACAAGGCTTAGTGCCACTTTTCCTCTACTCACCCCATGGCATTGAAGCATTATGTACAAGGTTCCTTTTGACTCTTTTTTTCTTAGTCTTTTTAAGGACCTTTGCCAGAGGTTAAAGGGTGACAGCTTGTGGTACTCTTGTAAGGTTAGTCTGTGCTGAGACAATGCAACCTCTGTACAGTGTTTTGATTTCATTTTGATTCTGATTTTAAATCATTGGACATTATTCAGGGGAAAGAAGAGATTTTGAAGATCTTAACCCTCTCTACCAGCTACTGTATCCTGTCCAAGCCAGGCTGTTATAATTACCAGACTAGAGGTATTTCATGTGGAAGCTAGAGGATTTTCATTCCGTCTAAGCGATGAGTGCTTGAGAGAGGCCAGTGAGTTTGGGTGTTTTAAGAATAGATTGCAGCAAGCACAGTTGGATTTGTTTAAATATGCAAGCAAGGCAGTCAAATATAGTTGCGATATATGAACTACTTACCTTTCCGGAGTTACAAGACCAAGTTGTGTGTGTTTTCAACAGTACAAATGGTAGCAGACAGAAGGAGGAGTCATAATGTTCATAAGAGCTACTTAGAAATGGTAAAGTGAAAACATTTAAGCATGGTTTTAATGCAGTTGCTGAAACAAAGGAGGTAGCCCAGCCCCTCTAAAAGCATGTCATTATCACTGTGGAAACTGGGATTACTTTATAAAAATAAATAAATGAACTGCTGCATGGATTGGCATTACCCATCAGGAGGACAGAGCAAATGTTATCCATTCAGCTCATCAAATCATATTTGGGATTTGAAAGAGGTACACTGTGGAAGAGATCATGGAAGCTTCAGTCACAGAATTTGACTCAGAACTGAGTCTCAAGAGTAACTCGAAAGAGAAATCTGAGCTCCATATGTGAAAATTGATGCATGTCTTGAGGTTTCACTTGCATCTCTTGTCCTGATAATGAATTTTACAGGCAGCTAACAAGAGCGGAAGAGCCAAAAGAGCCGCCTCAGGATTTATTAGTTAAAAGTCCTGAATGGGAACAGTAAATGCAGAAGTACATTTCAGAAGTATATTCACACCTCGTATGTGGTTCCTGTCTTCCTGTCAACTATGTTTTGTTTAGTGCTGTTGGAATTACAAAAATATAGTATTAATTCATAGGTGAAAAACAATTTTAGAAACTTGTTGTTAACACATTTGAAAGATACAAAGGATAATAATAACAGAAGATGGAGAACAAAGTGGTGGAAAAGGAAAGTGGTGTCCTTTAAAACCACTGTGTGCTAAAGTCATATCAGAAACTGAAGCAGCAGGAGTTTTTCTCAAGGGGAAAAGTATCTCGAAGTGTAATTTCTTTTATGAATAAAGTAAATGAACTAATGGCCACAGTCCATGAAATTAGGCCATAAATGCAGAAATTAACATATTAAAGTTAGTTGTCCAAACACATATGGGGAGAAATCTGTAAAGAAGAACCTGGATTTTTTACATAGATGCTGATTAAACCCTTTCATAGTCAAAGAAGAAAGACAAGGCCATCAGGTGCTGTGGAAAGAGGACCTTGAAATAACTGTTCTGAAGGGCAGTGCCAGTGCATCAGAATCTGAAAGTTGTGTTGAGTGCCTTGCAAAGAAAATTGTTAGATAGAGGGACAAATCTGACATTTAACTTATAAGGAGTAGTGTGTACTTGGCTGTTGAATAAGAAGTAAATTATAGATAGGCAAGGTCTCAAATGATTGATAAAATGATAGTTTCTTGCGGATTTTTTGAGAATTCTTATTAGAGCGTATATTCTTTATAAAGGATGGACTGAAGTCATCTTACATTTAGAAACAATGACAGCGTGGCCATTTCTGTGGTACACAGTACATATGAAAAAAAGGTAGATAGTTAGGTATTTAAAGCTGCCTTAAGGATAGGGGAGTTAAAATTGGCCCTCTGGGAAGATTGGTCTTCCTAATCTTTGTGTTCCTCAAATCCACATTTTTATTACCTCATTTTATATGCCATCTAAAGAGCCTGCTGCAGTGTGAACAAGAGAAAAAACAGCTGCTCACTTGATACTAGTAACTTTTCCAGTCTTTCCCTACTGTGGTTTAACTTCTGTGCTTCTTTCCTGTTGCCTTTAGGAAGGTAAACAAAGAGTATCTGAATATTTGTCAGAACATGAACTGCAACTGGAAAGTATTAACAACTTGATTTAGGGAGGTTGAAGTTTCTGCCTGTAAGTTATGCTGTAACTGACAAACCACCCCTACCTCCACAGTTCTTCACCCTTTACAGCCATGATGGCCTGCTAATCTGTGTTTTCACTTATGCAAGGTTGAATGTTATAGCACTCTGGTGAGTTGAAAAATTGTTTGTCTGCAACATTCATAGTGTATTTGGGTTGCATAGCCAGGCTTTGGTAATGGGGGGACTAAAAGGATGGCTTCTGTGAGAATCTGCTAGGAGCTTCTCCACTGTCCCTATAGAGCCAATGCCAGCTGACTCCAAGATGGACCCATCAAGGCCAACCCCACCAGCAGTAGTGGTTGTGCCTCTGGGATAACAGATTAAAGAAGGGAGAAAATTTACTATGTGACAGCACTGACTGTTGGAAAGAGGAGTGAAAATATGTGAGAGGAACGAGCCCCCAGGCCCCTCGGTCAGTGAAAAAGGAAGGGGAGTAAGTGCTCTAGGTGCAGGAGCTAAGATTTCCCTACAGCCTGCATGAAGGAGTCAGGCTGTTCCCCTGCAGCCCACGAAGGTCTGTGACAGAGCAGAGAGCTACATGGAGGACCCCATACCAGGGCAGGTGGGTGCCCAAAGGAGGCTGAGACTGTGGGAATCCCACACTGGATCAGGCTACTGGCAGGACCTGTGGACCGGTGGAGAGAGGAGCCCACACTAGAGCAGTTTTGCTGGCATGAGGGACCTACACTGGAGCGTCCAGTTCCCGAAGGGCTGTACCCTGTGGAAGAGACCCATGGCTGGAGCAGTTTGTGAATAGCTGCAGCACATGGGAAGCCCATTGCAGGAGTTGGTGGAGGACTGTCTCCTGTGGGAGCAATCCAACGCTGGAGAAAAGAAAGCATGTGAAGAGTCCTCCCTCTGTGGAGGAAGGAGTACCAAACACAATGCATGATGAACTGACCACAACCCCCATTGCCCATCCTCCTGCACTGTTGCAGGCGCATTTCCCCAGCTCAAGTCTCTTTTGCCCAGTCCTTATCTTAGCCCATGTCTGGTTGAGGAAGGAGAGTGATGGAGTTGCTTTGGTGGGCAACTGGAATTCAGTCTGGTTCAAGCCACTGTGGGGATCAAAGGGAAGTCCAATACTATACATTATTAATTATTATCCTCTTGATATAAGAGAAATTATATAGGACAGAGAAATGAATAACGGATCTTTTAAAGTTGTGTAACATCCTTGGGCATACCAAAAAGTGCCAAAATATCTAGGCTAATAGCTATTGCTATCGACCATCAGCAGTAAAAGGTTTCTCCATGGACATTAAGACTGCCCTTGAGCTTATTACATAAGAGGATATCTGATGCTCCCAAAAAGAAAATCAACCTTTTTAAAAGATGTTTCATTGTAAATCACAGATTATAATAGGTAACTGTAGAAAATCAAGACTGCTAAAAACTCCTCATGACTGTTTCAGAAAAGGTGGTCAACACGACATCAAGAAATTAAATCAGCTGTTACTGAGTAAAAGACAAAAATTAAGTCCTTCAAAAGAAGTTACATGCAGGGCCATAAGTTGGATTCAATGATCCTTGTGGGTCCCTTAAAACTCAGGATTCTAATCATCATGGAACTGGTTGTGATATCTCATCTGCAAATGAGAGACCAGAGGCTTGGGCACATGAAAAGGGAAATAGATTTACACAGAAAACAAAAGTCTTATGTCTGCAACGTACTTGCTAGACACTTGTTTCTGTCTTACCTATTCATAAAGGACTCTTAGAAAGCTGGAGGGATGATAAAATTGCTACACTTTGCAGTGATAGATAAGACTCATATAGTATTCAAATGGGAGAGAAAAAAAGAAAAATATGCATTTTTTTTTCTCTCATTTTAGAAAAGTGTGTTATTGAAATGGAAGTATCAAGCATGCTTTACTTCAGTCTGATTTTTTTTTTTCTATCTGGAAATAGAGCCATCCTCCACAGACAAAGATTAAAGAAACACAAACAAAAAAAACAAACAAAAAAAGGTGACTAAAATATGTGGCAATATGAAGAAAATCACGTAGCATAGTGAGAAGTGAGACACAAACATATTACATCTGCCTCTGGGAAATGAAATTGCAGCAGATAGCTCAAAGGAGAAGTTTGCAAATTTGAAATTATGGCAGGGTAATTGGGGGTCTTCTGACTACTGGAAAAAGAATCACCAAATTTCTGATGTTTGAATATTGGGACATCTAGCTATCAGCATTGTAGTGCTTTTCAGGATAGCAGATCATGGAATTGTATTTGTGTTTTGAGAATTTTGATGTTTTGTGGTTCCTCCTTTGTATCACCATGCATCTTACTCAAGAATGATTTGATACTGATAAGTGGCATGCCACTGATTTGTTATAAATGTTTTTCTAAAAACAATTTATCAGAATGATTTGGTCAATTTTTTTGGTTTTGTTTGTTTTGTTTTTAGAACTAGTTTCCTGTATACACATCCACTTTTAGAAATTTAGTATGATTATATTGTTAATATATGAGGAGATTAAACTGTTCAGGACAGATTATTCTTTTAAAGTTGTAATTAGTGCTCTCATGCTTAATATGGATGAAAATTAAGAAAGATGCACACATGTTCATACTGTCATTAGTAGAATTTATAGGGACCGAAAGAAAAAGATGCACACCAGAACTGTTATCTCCTAAAGGATTGTGAAACTGGTGGAAATCTCCTAATGAATGTTAAAATAAGCAGAACAATATTGCACCAGACATAAAGGGGAGGCAGTGGCACAGCAGAATGCTGAGACTGTATTTAGTCTTCACACATTAGATGTCTGCAGAGAATATGGAAGAAAACTCAAGGTGTGCTCCTAGAAGTTGAGGATTTTTTTTAGGAAATGAGTTACACCAAAGCTTTCTTGGATTCTTCTATTTGAAAATAAACGAAATGAACCCACTAGTATCCACTTCTTCTCTGAAAAAACCCTGTATGTTTGCTAGATTTTCTAATAATTATCTGTAAATATGGAAAGATGCACTGATATGAGCATAAACAAAAGCTCTAGAAAGGAATATAGCTTCAGAAATTTTAGGATTGAGGATCATTAAGAATTGAGGATGACAGAGATCATCTTTGATATAACACTGGTTTTATTATGATTCCCAGGGTAAAAGTTCCCAGTAAAAATAACATAATGAACTTTTTCTTTTTTTCAGTATTATCAGTCTGTCATAGTTGACTTCAAAATATGCTTAATTCTCAATTAGTGTTGGGTTTGATTTTGTGTTTGATTGTATTTTGGGGTTTTTTTTGTATGAAAAGCTCTTCACAACATCAAAGGTTTTATTTGTTGTAAGGGTTACTGCTTTTTAAATCCAATTTGAGCTGTATTTCATATCTTAGTGACTGAAAAGATACATGCTTTAGGTGTTCCTGATCTGAGTAGTATAAAACATGAAAATATACCTGTCATTCTCCAATATTTAAAGAGATTGATCACTGTGTAAAAAGAAAACCAAAACTTGTTTTAAACTCTGGACCTTGATCTTCTGCAAAGCTTAAAGAAATAATTTCTGACTTGATTACAAACCTGAAAATTCTGGTCCATTTAGAGCTTTATACTTCATTCAGTCTAGTAATCTGATTCTATAAGAGTGTAAAATCACACCACTTGAGTTGTGTTTGAGTTTTGTTTTGGTTTTTTTGTTTGTTTGTTTTGGGGGGTTTTGTTTGTTTTTTCCTTCTGTTAATATTAAAACTGGTTTGGGGGGCTTGGACCGGTTGTTTGTTTGTGTTGTTTTTTGTTGTGGGGTTTTGTTTGGTTTTTGTTAATACTAAAACAATCTTGCTATATTCTCAGGAGAGACTATGTAGGTTTTATTTTGTGTACTCTTGAAGAAAATTTTGCAACACGTGGAAACTTTTCTGCATGCCAAAGGTGCTATGAAGCTGTTTAGTGACTTGAAATGTTAAAACATCTGTCATGGGAATGAATGAATGTATGAGTGAATGAATGAATGCATGAATGAGCAGGTGATCTGATCAGGAGACAAAAATTGCACAGATGTGGTTAATTTGTTCTAAATACACCCATATCCTTAAGCATCTACTATCTAGTTATTGCCTCTTCTTGTGAATTTGTGCTCTATTATGTAAGAATATCTACATATTTTACTGAATAGTCCTTTTTTAGGGGTTGGCTGAGGAGCATTCAGTCTGTCTATATACAGGAAACAGCTGTTAAAGACTCCAGTTTTATTCTCTTCCTTCTGGAAAAAAAGTAGGAAGAGATCAGATTTTTCAGCAAGCTGCTTTGTATTAAACATCGAATTCAGTAGTTCCCATGGGTGCTATTAGATGTACTATCATAATGGCTGCTGTACTATTCTAAATAGCAGTTGCTGAAGCTACACTGTGTACGCAGTAATGTGAACGTTCCTGTTTGTGTGAGCTTGTGCACATTCATACCCATGCATGAGCATTTTTTAATCTCTGTTCATCCTTTGATCATATTACTTTCATGGGTAGTTTATGAACCACACAAGGTCATTTATAGGATCTGGAAAGTCTCAGTTTGGAAAACACAAAAGAAAAAGGAACACCATCACCTCCACCACTTGTCCCCCCAAAAAGAAAACCAAAAGCAAAAACCAAACCCAAACAAAAACACCATGAAACAAGTAAACATTTAGCTAATGAAGTAAACAAAGAGGTTTGCATGTCTGTTGTTTGTTAAACTGTTTGACAGAGGAAATGAAAGTGATATATGAGAGTTGCAGCATTCCTCCTACCTCTAATGCCTTACAGTACTCTGCCTTGCAGTAGATCATGATGGCTTGTAGTGTTGTTTTTGCAAACTCTGCAACTCTTTGCAAAGTTGGTCAGGTTGTTGTCATGACTTAAATAAACAAATTAGGATACAGAAAGTGATAAACAATGGTGTAGCCCCACCTGCTTGTTTATACAATTTAAAAAGAAATCCTGATGATGAGGCAAACATCTCATGATAGCCTACATTCACAGCCATTTGTTTCCTGGAAACTTGTTTTGTGCTAATTGTCCTGGTATAAGAGAGGCCAAGCCAGTTTTTTGTTTTATTGTAGAACATGCTGTATCTTGTTCTATGAAGTTATGTATATGTATTGTCATTCATGACTGCACCACTGAATCAAGAAGAATGTCCCACCAGTGATACTTTTACTCAACATTGTTTTTTGAGTTTTTAAACTGTAGCAAAAATAGCAGGTATTTAAGATCCATAAAAATACTTTTTCTAAGCAGTATGTGTGGATACTTTCTGACATAGACTTGGTGGTGATATTTGAAAACTAGTGATGCCTTCCTTGGCCTCCTGTTTTCTGAAAGCAGCGTGTTTTACAGTGGTAGTATGATCTTGTTCCCTTTTCCTATGTCATGCATATCTTCTTCAAATATATTGCCCAGAGAGCATCACAATCATTACAGTGTTCTATGTGGTGCAAAGTTTCTGGAAACTGTCAGTGGTTTTGGCCTTATTTCCTGTTTAATGAGCATTTTATATGCCACCTATTTTGCCGTTTTAGTTTTCCCACCTGCAGTTGAATTTGTTTCCCTTCAGATGCTTTACAAACATGTCATTATCTTATTGTAATGATTTGAAAAGTTAATCTATAATTGATTTGGTCTTCAAAGCATGTGAAGTTTTCATATCATTTCTTCTAGAGCTTAAGGATCATCAAGTTCCAAACCCCCTGCTGTGAGTAGGGGAAGCCTGCACTAGACCAGATTGCTCAAAGCCCTAAGCAATCTGGCCTTCAACACTTCCAGGGATGGGACATCCAGAACTGGGAAAAAAAAAAAAAAAGTTGATGTAATTCTTAAGAAAGAAAATAAATGTGGTGCTTCTTCTCTTAATGTGTACAAGCTGCACATGGTATAATTTCATAATCCATCCTCTCAGTTGTGCTGATTTGGCATTCTCTTGCTTCATATTGGAATTGCACTAGCAGTGGCTCTGTTGTACAGTATACAAGCAGCAGGCAAACCAAGTCTCTGTGCTGACAACTCTAATTCTAGAACGCACATTCTGTGCTATACATATTAGTCTCACTCATGTTATGTTGGTATGGCAACTGTTTGATTAATATAATTGGTGAGTTGAATTTGAATTCATAAACATTGTATCATTGAGGGGACTTTTCATTTTCTGGTTACAGGGTTACCTTTGAGGTGTCTCTGGCAGTTGGAACAGCTGTAACAGCCCCTGACAGCCTGCCTTGCTCAGTTCTTTCCCTGCAGCAGCAACTATGTGGCTGCTGTCATACTCAATGAGTGGGCAAGTTTTTGTGCTGATTGAAGGCCTCTTTTTGCAAAGAAAATGCACTAAAAATCTGAAAGCTGTTGGTCTCTCTGCTGTACTTGATGGTTTGAACTTCCTCTGAGTAAATTGCAACCTTCTTTTACTATGTCTTTTTTTTTCGCCCTCCAAAGACTTAGCCTTTGGAATTTAAATAATAAAAAAATCATAGAACCAATTTGCCAGTGTCAGAAAAAAAATTGTAAAGTCTACAAAGTATCTCCATTCACTATAAATCACCTGTAATTGCATATATTAAAATGAGCTTTACTACTGGTAGTTATACTAGTAAAACAGTCATTTAGCTATAGTTAAATTACTATTTTGAATATTTGAGAGCTGTATTGTCTTTCAAGTTAACTCTTTGGAAGATATTAATGCTTTAATATTGATCTATGCTTAAACAGTAATAACTATGATAACAACTGTAGATTCATATCCATTTTCTCTGGGGCTTCAGAGATTAGTACATCACTGTACTGTGACAAGCTTCAATGAAAAATACATGCTCCTTCTGTTTCAACAGGGGAAAAAAAAAAAGTCTAAGGAACTCCAGACCTATACTTAATCTTTACGTTATCCTTGAAGATTACAGTAAAAGGCTAGTTTTCAGCTGGCATACACAATTTTTCTCAGATGTCCTACCTCCTTCATAAGTAATGCATGAACACTCCCTGATTTCCATGTAGTGTTGCTCCCTGCCTATGATAGCTGTGCTTTGGTTTTGGTTTTTTTTTTCATAGCACAAACCTATGATCCTAGTGAATTAACAGAGATGCAGTGAAATCTGTGAGCAACTGGAAATTCTGAGTGAGATCATTTGTAGTTTTCAGCAACTGCTTTTACAACTAGACTACTGCTTTTGTCACGTATGTAAACTTTGGTTCATAATTTGTTTGGGGAAAGTTTTTTCCATGAGAAAGCTTTTGTACCTGATCCAGAGGTGGCACTGCACTAATATGACTTCATAGAGCCTCCAACTGGATAAAGAAAATGCAGTCATGTAATTACACCAACAGAATTCCGTTTGTGATGAAGTTTTGAGAAAAGGGAGAAAAAGCCTCTCTCACCCAAAGCATCAAAGTGGCTGAAAATGGTAACGTACATAACTGCCAGAGTATGAAAAGCATGATATACTAGAGCCATCAAAGAATGGACATCTGAACAGATGAGGAGAAAGAGTAAATGTCACTGAAATAGAACAGATAATGGCTTTTTGCTGCCACATAAATGCTGAGGCCACAAGGTGAATCAGAAGACATTTCAAAACAGGCAGCATTGATCCTGTGATAACAGTCCCATTACCATGATTTCATTTCTATGACACTGCTTGATTGATACAGATGCAATCATTTCATTTCCCGGTCACTGGTGCAACTGAATGGTATTTCCATGGTGTTTGCACAGTACGCCTTTCCTTGCACAGTCAAAGCTTCCACTCCTATCTCTGTACCAATGTTAGCATAGCAGGGCATAGCCTGATGACAGAATTCATCTGTATTTTGCTTTGAGCAACCATGTGTAATTATGTGTGGTGTTTTTATTACATATTTTTGTGGACAATCTAGATACTTCCTGAAGTTTCATAACACTTAAATAGCACTATTAATAAATTATGGATGTTCATCTAGCAGTATGATAATTCATAAATACTGAAACTGCTAACAAATATAAAGCAGTCATTTTGACAAAGCCAAAACCAAAAATAAATGAAGAAGCAGTTTTCAAATGTAGGCAGTTAGTTAAAACCAGAGAATTCACACCAAGCTATATGAATTATACTTCCTCCAGATCTTTCCTAAAAAAAAATGTGCTTAGGGGATATTTTCTTTTATATTTTATCTTAAGAAGTCAAAAAGTATTTCCTTTCTGAGAAATGCTATTGTTAATCAGGAAAACAATAATTAAACATCTCACAAACATTTAAAAGGAAAATGTGTATGTGTTAATGGTTTTTTATGGAGTGAGTAATGACTCTATAACAGTGATTGTTTAGTGATGTAAGTAGAAAAATGCCTGTGAGGAATCTGTATTTTATTAGAGGAACAGATACAGATGGAGGAGGGAGTCAGACAAGATTTCTGGCACACAGACCCTTTTTTTCCTGCATATGTTTCTTATGTCATTCAGGAGTGTGGTTCAGAGACTAAAAAATATGCCATGCATCTTTGTCAAAGTGTTTAAAATTTTTATTTAAATTTAATTTCTGTAACTTCTACAAACATATTTCAAGTTCTGAAGAAGTTCAAAATATAAAAGACCTTTTCAGTCTTAAAAGAATTTATTTCATAATTTGCTTTATCAAAATGACTAGTAATTATTAGAAAAAAAAATAAAATTGCACTTGTGCAATTATTCTGGAGCTCCTGTTCCTGTAGTAGTAATTCTTGAATGTGTTTCTACAGGTAGTCTGGCTGGTACTGTCTTCTTGTCCGTTTGAACAGTTATAAAAATCAACATGCACGGAAACAGGACTAGAAGAAGGATCTCCTTTTTTGCCTCACTGTAACTGAGACTCTCTAGAGGTCAGAATCTTAGGCCCAGCAAAGTCAGTACCCAAGAGACTCCCAAGTAGCTTAATAGGTACAAAATCAAAATAAATAACAAAAATTATTAACCACTAATTTGTAGATGATACTAATTGTACCTAGTTTGTCCACTCTTCTGTTACTATAATTAAACAAAGGGTCTATATTTTTTCCTTTTTTTTTTTTTTTTCCTCTGCCATGGGGAAATGCTTAACTGTTCCATTGAGGGTATTGCCTGGATTAATTAGTTAGTGTTGTTCAGTGCTATAAAGAGTATTATTGATAGTAACCAAGCACAAAATTGAACTTATTTAGCATTCTCTTCACTGCAACATTTACAGAGAGAATTTATTGTGAGCATATATGTTCACTTAGAGTTAGTTCTTATTAATTTTGGACAAACAGTTAATAAATGCATGACTTAGGTGTTTGGCATGTCGGAGATTTTGTTGACGCTTTCACACAGGAAAGCTGAAGCTAAATCACAGTCTGGATTTTGATGTCCATCTGTTCTGGATGTTTGGCATCTCAAGGATTATCTATACCTCAATATATTACTGTAATTCTTATAACAGAGATGGCATCTTTGCTGTTCAGAAAATGCTTCAATCATAATTTCATATGAGGCCTCATTTGCTGTTGTCTTTTTGCACATCCTTCTTGATATCTAAGCTTGACTTCTATTTTATGCAAATGCCAACCTGATCTCAAAAATACATATGACATCTTGAAGATATTCTGTATTATTTTCTCACAGACTGGGTCATCTCTCTTTACTTTATACTTATAGATGTAAACTGCTGACCAAACACTGAATTGCAATGTCATTGAATATAGACCTTTGTGCTTTCTCCCTGCATTTTTTATTTTTTTTCTTCTCCTCCACTATATTTTCATAGCTTATTAGAAAGAACATTTCCTTTCATTGTAACTTCCAGATCAAATCTTTTTCTTCCTTGAATAAGACTCATTCCACCACTACAGATCCCCTAATAGGGAGCATGTCTGGAGTCCCAGCCCAAGAGCAGCAATGATAGAGATTTTTTTTCCGTAGGTTGTTTTGACTGCCCTCAACTAATCCAACTTTTATCTTTTCCCTACATCTATGTTTAGTGTCATAATCCCATTCAAGACTCTGTACGGTCAGAGATGTATTGCTCCCATTTATTTATCACCTGCCCAAGTCTTACTAGTGACAGCCTGAATGAAGTGGGGACAAATCTTGCAGCCTTGCAGCTATGCCTGTTGCTTATGGTCACTTGCATAGAAGTGTGTTTGAGGTTTGGCCTTATCTGAGGTAGCTGAATTACCTACTTGCTTAAATTATCAATTGTACAATTTGTTTTTCTCTCTATTAAGTAACAGAAGTTCTATGAAAAAGCTGATTAAGATTCGCCATGTAATTACTACATATTAAAGAAAGACACTAATAAGAAAATGAAATTAAAACAAGGCATCTCTTTTTACCTCCTATCATAATCAAAAAACTTTTATTCTTTTAGTTGAGCTGCTGATTATTATGGCCTTCCACAGTAAACATGCTACCTACAAAACACCCATTCCATATTCACTTTTCACTGAAACTGAATTCTTAGTGTTTTGCTGTAGTTACACTTTTAGTAACAACCGCAAAACTCATTTGCAGTAGGTTGTGAGAGAAAAATCTGAAATACTTTAGCCGAATCTACCACAACAAATCAGTTAAACAGGCATGAAGCATAAATTTGTCTCCAACTTACATCTTTTAGAAGTGGTTTACAATGTTTGACATAGTCAAACATTAACTTAAATTCAGGTTCTTAATTTTTCTTCTGGTGGCAACCTCAATTTAGCCTTCATCTAACTGAAATTTTGAATAGGTTCTGCAGCACGTTTCCGAAGACCACCATGTACTAAAATGCTCTTTTCTTAATTATTCCTGTGACATTTTAAGGGCTGACATTAAGTCATTCTGCAGAAGTAACTAGACCACATTTTATAAAAGGCATTTTATACAGTTAAGAACATTGTACAGTGTTGAACTGTGTATACATTTTCAAAATCATTGTTCCTGTTTTCTAGAAATAAAAACTGGTATTAGTTATTTTCTGCATACTCTTAGGAAAATCACTGAATTTCCAGACACTCTTCTAGAAAATTCCTATTACTATTTTCATAGAAACACAGGTGGCCTAACTGTTGCTTTGAGGTTTACATAAAATGTATGGTTATTTTCACTAATACTAATGGAAATTATAACACGCAAATACCTAAAGTACTTGGATATCAGCCTCTAAACATAATACAGAACCTGCAGCCTTAGAGTTAATGAAGTATGTATATCAGCATGTTGCACCACAGACCCTGAATGATGAACAACTTGCTAAGGTTTTGTCTAATCAATAGAAGAATTTTTGGAAGAAGATGGAGCTTTGAACTAATACCAGAGTGTGCTCTGCATGGCTTTACTAAAGATGGTTTAAAAAAAATTAAAAAAAAAAAGTTAAAATATTTATGAGGTCTAATATATCAAGGGTATTTCTGGGTTTAATACCTTTCAGTATATTTTCTGCATGATTTTTAAGACTGATGTTGTGTTTCAGCAGATGATGAGTAAAACAGATATTTTGCAGAGCATGGTTGCTTATTTACAGCAAAGAATGAAAAATATGTTGCCAGAACTGCTATTATTTCAGATAACCATCCTATATGAGATTTAAATTTTCCCCTGAGCCTGGCCTAGTATGATGCTCAAATTCATAATAAATAGAATAAAGGAAAAATCATCAAAATTATGGTATCTCACTAGCAGAGGTGTTTCAGTTCTAGGCCATTGTTTTACAGAAAAAATATAGTGTGGAAATTAGGAATAATTTTCTTTTAACTGGCATATTTCAGAGAACCAGCAGTGCCTAATTTGTTTTGCTTGATTATGACAAAGTTTGAGAAGAATTCACAGGAAAACCAGTAGAGCAAATCAGTCTTAAGACTGCCATAGTGGTGAGACTACACATGAATGCTACGGATGAAAGTCATTGGAATAAAACATGTATCTCTCAAGCTCACTGGGTTTTGTTTTATTTGTAATAGTCTCTGAGAAAGATGTGTAATGTTGTTTTGTAGTTTTACTAGAGTTAATAAAATAAGAAAAAGAATTAACTCATTTAAGTAAAGGATTAAATTTTTCAACAGTGTAAGACATTTTTGCTATTAGTGATCATAGTACTATATTTAAAAAGGATATATGGAATTATTTTTATGCTGAATGTGTCATATTGGACCATGATTAGGATCTGATACAGGATTCCAGTTTTGCAGATATTCTTTTTAAAATGTGGCCTGTTGCACTGGTTAAGAGCTCAGGTTCAAATGTTCCTTTTTTTTTTTCATAATACTTGGGGTTTAAGTTAGTATTTATATGGCTTGTGCTAAATGGATGTAGATGCAGATCCAAATAAGTAATAAGGCATGCATATATTCTTCTTAATAATCTATATTTAAGATCTCCCTTCCTTCATGAAGACAGGTTGCTGGCTTGCTATTTATAGTGGGGTTGAAAACTTATGAATATTCATGACATTTAATATGTCTTATATCTGATTATTGTGAAAGAAATACAGTTTCCATAAATAACTGTTTAAATAAGCAGATGAACTGCAATAGAAGTATAATGCATATGAGTGTTCTCCAAATAGCAGTGAAGCAGGCCCTTCTAGTGAAAGATAAACCTCTGAATAAAACAACTTTTGTTTTTAGATATCTCTTATTTTCTGAAAAGGGAAAGAATACATCATGTGGAAGTGAACATGGCCTGTCTAATTAAAACCTGAACATAGAAAAGTAGTCTAGAGTCACATAAATAGAAAAAACACAGGTATTCCCTGAAAAATCCTAAACTTTTTTAAAAAAATCTATATTCATCATGATATCTATTATGCTTCAAGGTGTATTATAGTTTATGTCATAAAGAAGAGTTACAGGAATTTTACTTACCTTAATATGCCCTAAATGCAAATATTCAAGACTGAGTGGGAGATGATCTCTTGGACTGAAAGCGGATGAATGTTTCAAAGTGTAATCATAAATAAAATGAACCAAATACTTTATTCTTCCATTCTAAAGTAGTATAGGAAACCATTTAGGCACAATTTAAAGAGTTGATTTTTGGAAAAAAAAATAAAAAATTAAAAAAAAATGCATCTGGAAAGGCTGAATAAAGCAATTATGTTCTTGTGGGTGTTCTGACTACTTAGGGTTCTAGTAGTACACTGCAAATTCAACTTAAATATAGTTCCTATAAATGCTTTCAGATCAAACAAACTTGAACTAATGAAAACTTCATGGGGTTCTTTATAAACCTTTTAGCTATAACCATGCACACCACACTTAAAATGGAAAAATTTCTGAACTTCTCAGTACTTTAAAGGAGTATTTGTAAAAAACTCGTGGTTTGATTTTTTACTTCCAATGAACTAAACAGAGTTATGTTTCTTTTTGCTATAATGACTGCAAAATGAAGCAGCTACAGGAGCTTTGAGTGTTGGTGTGTTTTTTTATGTTTTTTTTTTTTATTTGGGGAAGTAGGCCAGGTTTTTGGTTTTTTTTTTGCTTTGTTTCATGCCCATTATATCTTGTGAATGAGATTAGCACCAGGGATGCCCATGTCTGAATTCTCACCATCCAAAGTGGTTTACTAAGGGGGAGCAACTTTATTGTTATTTGTACTGAGTTTGTGCTGTAGTACTCCTTAACAATCTGTTGCACCTTTCTGCTGAATATGATACCAACTAGAAAGAGGAAACTAGATAGGTTGGGGGTAGGTACCACCAAACAGCTGGCTTGGCAGCTCCTGGCTGGTCCGTTCTTGGGGAGGTGCTGAAGATGGGAAATTGCAGGTGCAGCCACTGCACTCTTCCAATATCCCTTTCAGTCTGGGAAACAAAGTACTCCCTTCCTGACCTAGGAAGTTAGAATGCTTGTAGGATGTTTTTAGGATGTAGGAGGATGTAGGAGTCCTCCCATCTCTATCTCATTTGATCCAGCACTTTGTAAGGACACCATCTCTGCAACTACCAGGTCAGAGTACTCAATGCATATCCAGGGCAGAAGCCATAGATATGTACAAAAATTAATTTACTGAGATAGTTTTTGGAAAAATCCTTGTTACTGCTGGCCAGAATGTGCTATTGTCTGATATGATGTCTACCTGAATCTTCTTCAGCTGTTAGTTTAACACAATTTACCTAGTATCAACTTAAATATTTCTGTAGTAAAATAGTGTAAAATATCTGACACAGAGGGGCCAAGGCCAGTTTATTTTTATTAATGAAGGTGCTTTTAGAAATGAAGCTTCTCTCCTGTATTTGAACTCTCAATAAGGAAACTCTTTGAAAAACTCCACTGTTTTCATGTGGACTGTGTCTTTCACACTTAATTGTATTTTTATTCTTAACAGAAAAAATCTAATTGTTCTTTTAGCTATGGTTCCAAGTACTACTACTGCTACTCCAGTTACTTTTTACCTTTTAGTTGTTAATGACTCACCTCTCTTATTTGTGAAAAGAGGCTCTCTTTTCTTGCCATAACTGGCCTTTTCTATTTCCTGTTTGCTTCCATCTCTTTTTAAACATGCTCACAGTGTTTCTTCTTTTTTTTTTTTTTAAATCCATTTGCATATAATTCCCAGTAATATTAAAGGGTCTTAAACATAAATGTAACAAAAAAAACCCTAGTTGGAATATCTTTCTTCTCTTGCTTAGGCTTCTTTTTTTTTTCCTTACCATTTGATTCTGTGGTTCTTTTAAGGTATTTTTTTTTCTTGCTTTTAAAAGATGAGTGCAGCTGTCTAATAGACTATGTTGCCTTCTCCTGATACTTTAATTGGTATTATATCTCCTTGACCTAGAAGAACAAGGGCACTTTTTCTAAAGCAAGCAAATTATATACTTCAGGTTGTGTAGCAACATGGTGCTGATGAGCAACTCCATTAAAGCAGTTCTGTAGAAAGCACTTTCAAATTACGAAATATTGTGCCAATAAAATATACATTTTTTAGTATGCTATGCCACTGTTAACAGTGCAAATCTAATCCCTTTTTTAAAGTCAATGTACTACGATTCTCTAACCTAAATTTAGATATAAACTATTTCAAATAATTTCCAAAATAATTACTAGTAATTATTGCTAATCTATTATTTCCATTAGTTAAAATCTTGGGGCATATTAAGAAAGTGAGAGATAAAGCAAAATGATAATAAAAAAGACTTAAATATAGAAACAAAGTTAAGCTTCAGAGTACAGTTTATAGAAATTATCAAGCAAAAGCTCTCAACTTGTGCAATTGAGAGTGGAAATTAAAGCAAACCTATGTTGCTTATTTATGGAACAAAAGCAATGTTGGTTAATCCCAAAATTTGGAGATGACCAAATGCCAGAATTATGCAGCAGTGTTAGAGTTCAAAACATCTCTTAAACTCCATGGGCACCAGAATGGTAATTAAAGTCCCCTTCCATCCCCCTGGAGTCTAACCATTAATTCCTCTTTCAGTGAAGGCAAGATTCTCCTTCATGTTGCTCATTGCCATAGATAGCAGAGCCCATGGTCTCTGTAACCAGAGACTGGATGTAGGAAAACAAGAGCTTTGGCAACTGGAATAAATTAGCTGCCAGCATGGGACTGTAATTGAAGCACAAAGCTAGACAAAGCTCACCTTCCCTCTGCCCAGCAGAGAGTCATTTGCAATGCTCCGTATCACTAGCACAGGCGTGGAAGGAGATGTCAGCCTCACCTTTTTTAATTAGGTGCTGAAGGCTAAAAATATTCTCCTTGTATGTGATAGAAAGACAAGATAAGGTCCACATGCTGACTCCCACATGCTGCAAAACTAGTAAGGTTGCATTTGCTGAATGGCGATTAAGTTAAAACCTGGAAAATGTACCTTCAATGAAAGCTTCAGAAAGGAGAGCCAGAAAGAACCATACATTTTCCTTGCATACAGAAAACTTCACCTGCCACACAGTGAGCTCTAACAGCAGCAGCGTGTCCTGGTCCAAACCTGCAGACATGCACAGGGTCATATAGTTCTCTTTAGCTCTCTCCAACTGCAAACCATTGAGAGTGTTGAATAGTACCACAAAAGAAAGAGCTATAGTTCTGTTAGCAAAGGCTTTCTGTCACCTTTTGAAACTATGTCTTCTTGTATCAATTCAGAGACACTTCAAGTAGGGAAATTGTATATGTACTTTGGAAGGAATTAAACTTTCTAAAGCTGTATAGCATTAGGCAGCTAGCAAAACAAAAACAAACAAAAAACGTATTTCAGACTTAAAAATAAAGACCAAAATAATTGTGCCATGGAAAGTCTCTTGGCAGAAGAACATTTAGTACTTTCGATTTTTATTACTTTAAAAGCATCTCAGCTACTCTATATTGAAAAGGATTACTATGCTTAAACTTGAATGTTGCTTTATTTGTATTCTACTCAAAGAGGACTTAAATCGAAAGCAGTAGGAAAAATAGTGAAAATAGCAAACTGTTTAACAAAAACAAACAACCCTTGCTCTCCCCCCTCCATGGCCCTAAGATATTGATTCCTGTGGGAAACTTAAGGAAAGTTATGAAAAATTGTGTTGATGGTGATCTTTTCCCTTTTCTAACACTAGCAGTCTGGTTACATCAGTGTAGCTACTCTGTCAGAAGGGTGCTGAAGTATGTCATCTTTCAGGTCAGCCTTCCAGCAGACAAGTGAAGATATTAGCTTCACAGGGTCCTTTTCTTTAATATTATAAAATATTAACTTTTTTTTACACACAAACATCAGTCATGGACACTAAATAAATTCTGGTTTTGGTATAAATAATAATAATTCTTGGTTTTGGTATATCTCTTCCATGCAGGACAGCATATAACCCAGCTAAAAACCACCACATGCTTTCTATCCAAGGAGGAAATCACTAAGCAATCAAGCAAATCAGACTATAGTTGTCTTCATGTGGTGTCACATCCCAGATGAAATGTTACAGTCCAGTGTCTACAGGTTGCCTTTCTCACAGGGATGGCTGGTGTATTCAATCCCTGATATATTTTCCACCTTTAACACTTAGTAAAGAAAAATCTCCCGAGAGAAATATTCAAGTATAGGAGCAAGAGTTATATAAAACTGGATTTATGCTGATGTTGATCCTGTTGTTGGTTTTCTTTTGAAAGGCTTTCTTTTTGGATGGGGTGGTAGTGTCCAGAGTTAGACGGATTAGCACAGGAAGTTCCAGTCAAAGTTTACAGCTGAATAGGAAATGAAAAGCAAGTATAACCAGATGTCAAAAGTTTCAGAGTAAAGAATCTCTTTCTAAGGGTTCAGCATTGCTTTATTTGTGTGAATAGCTGTTTCTGTTTTCATAAACATCTTTAGTGACCTCAAGAATATATCTTGTCCATGTACTTAACTAAACAGATTGAGTTTTTTGCTACATCATTGCAAGTTCAAACTGTAAGGCATTTGAATCTTCCTATGTTGACAAGTTCTAAATGTGTTTTAAAACCTTTTTTTCTAATAATGGTAGTTCCACCTGCTCTGCAGAAAGGAAGAGTTGCTGCTTTGTTTTGTTTTGTTTTTTGTTTGGGTTTTTTTGTTGTTTGTTTTTAAAGTTTAAATTATCTTAAAAAAATTAATACTTCTACTATTGTCTACAGATGTTCAGTTTGCAGAGTGGGACATCTCTTGAAGAACATGCATTTGAAAGCTTTGCATCTTCAGCTGATTTTGTAAAGTCAGTGATTGTCACCATATGTATGAGAGTAGATTTAAGGTCTTCAAAGTGCCTATAGAAGGTGTTCTGGTTGTTTATAACTCTCATCTTCCTATAAATTTATAAGTAGTTGCAGAGTCAACAGTTTTTGCTTCATCACCTGTATGTCTTTGTGTCATGAAGTCCTTTATTCATAGTAATTAAATAATTTTCTTTCTGATAATCTAATTACTTGTTCTCCTTCCTCTCAGCCCTTTGTTGACTGTGATTTTTTTACAACAAAAATAACAATGTATTTAAAATTTTAAGAGAAATTCATTGTTATGAAGAAAAAAACATTTTTTCTAGAAAAGACAATCATGTCTTGTTCAAAAGATTTCTTTATATACAGATTAATAAAAGTAATTAGGTCTTAAAATGAGTCTGTCAAGAAGCAGAGAAAGCTTAGTTTAAGTTATCTAAGTGGAAGCAATATTAATAAAGGGATTGCTCTCAGTAAAAGGGTAAAGTGAGGATGCACAATACCACCTCTTTTATTCAACATAGAGAGAAATGAAAAAGGTGTGGAAAGATTTAGAGAATCTTTCAAAATGAACAGTAGATTTTCCAGTAATATGAAGTACATGAATTATAAAAAATTCATTACTTCATAAGATGATGAATGAAAGATTGTAGTTAGTGAAAGGGATAGATATAATAGGAAAATAGTATAGATTTGCAGTTAATAGCCAAAATAAAGCAGGTAAAAGGAAAACGATCAGGAATCTGATGGAGACGGTGAGTGTTTTATTTAGATTGCAAGTTTGGTATATAGGCTAGTTTATTACCCAAGACAGTAAAGAAAGCCCTGGCAAATTTATCAAGGAATGTTCAACTTCAATATAAAAATCTATCTTTTGGAGGCAGAGTGCAACACCTTTTTTTTTTTATTTATTTTTTAAATTTTTTTTTTAAAAGACACTTGAAACAAGGTCTAACAGAATTGTTTGGAGTTGTATGGCCATTGATAAAGTCTACTGGCTGAGTCAGTTTCATAAAGAACTGTGTGACAGAAAATCGTATCAACTAGAAATCAAGTCAGTAAATTGGGATTTGTGATGAGATCAGAAAGACAATCATTCATGAATGCCTGGATGAAGAAGAGTACAAGTGCAAATGAAGAGGAGTTAATGAAATTGATCACCTGTCACTCAGAAAGATTAGTGATAATTATACCATTGTGGTGAGGTCTGATTTATCACAGCACCAAATCTCAGAGCAGTTACAGTTAGTGATCAAAATAATAGTTAACAAAAGTAATGTTTACTTTTAGGAAATGATTGCCATAAATTATGTAATGTCTCTATCTTGCTGGTTGATGCAGGCCTGCATATCCTATATCACATCATATGTCTGTACATTGTGTCTCTAATAGTGATTGGTGATTGGTGTAGTATGAAGAAAGAAGGATAACATGTTGATTTATCATGTTCTGATACTATTCTAGGGGTATATATCGTGTTTTCTGTTTTCTGGCAATGAATATAAAATATAGATGATGCAAAGTAGATTTTTGTACAGCCATCCCAGATGACATGGCACATGCTGTTACTGATAGAAATTCATGCATATGTATTGAGTAAACTGCTGGAAGACCTTTGAGAGGATGTGTTTTTCTCCTGAGGAAGGTATCTTGTGCCCACACAGCATGTGGGAGGCATCTGCCCTGGCATATTACCTCAGCCTTGGTTCCACCTCAGGAGAAAGCATTTCAAGTGCGTTTCAAGATGCAGGAAAGTTCATACCACATATGAACTGTAATACAGATATAATGCAATGCATTTATATCACTGAGCAAATGAACAGCATGATTCTAATGCACTAAGTGGGTTATGTAGATGTATGTACCCTGTGCAGTACGCATCCCTCTTGCACCACTACTTTCTTTGACTTTATTCTAGTCCTGTCAGATAGATTAAGCTCTGATTAAATTGTGTCTACAGAGATGTGTCGATAAGAGGTTGGTTCTCTTTGGCATATACAATATTTAGACCAGGATAGCTATGGATGACAACTTATAAACTTTTTATCTATGATCACTTCTATGGCATGGCACAGTTTTCAAAAAAAAGCAGTACCTATTACCAAAGACCTAAGTTTGTAACTTTGAGTATGTGTGTTTATGGTGTCTGTTGCCCCTTTTCCAGGGCATAATTCACATTTTGAAACTAACATTGAGCAGAAGCAGAATCTCATAGGTATATACATATTTAATCTGGGGAGCAAGTTCATTTGTATCAAATTTATTATTCCCCAGGGTGTCTATCCACCATCAGTGATTTGTTTAATGAATGCATTTTAGCTAATACTTCAAATCTCACAGGATTAGGGTTCTGAAATATTTTAATGTCATTAGCTACCACTGGAAATCTCAATGTAATTCTGAATAAGAGAGTTGTACCAATGTGTTCAGTGTTCTTTTCAGTCATGTATATTTTTCCTGAATATAAGTTTGATGTCTTTCTCCTCCACAGAGTAACTGAAGACAAAAGGCAGTAAACGCTGTTGCAATTACTCTAAATAGATTATGTTTTTTTATTCATGTGCCCTTCCTATCAAATTTTTTGTTTTGTTTTGCTCTTTGGGTTGTTTAGATTTTATTCTTGATCTGACATTTTGGGGTTTTTTTGTTGGTTTGTGTTTTTTGTTTGTTTTTTTTTTAGTGGAGCTTTTAATATATAGGTCTTTGCAAAATTTGTTTTGAACACTGCCCATAATATTATTTTCTCCTAGTTCCTATGTTTGGCAGCACACAGCATAATGAGATGATTTGTTTCATTGAACAATTCCAATCAGTGTCTTTGAGGAGTCATGTCAGAGTATTCACACCAAGGAGATGTCTCTGACAGGAACAGATACTTAAAATGACATCTGTGGAGGTTGATACTGTTGATCCGATAGCCATTATTTTCTAATTCTACTGGGTTTAAAGATAGTAGTCTTTCTTCAAATAAGTAGAATAAAAGGTTGGAAACAGCTGTAGTTGCAAGAAGCAGGAATAATGTCTTTGTTAATAAACCTTTAGCCATAGGGATGCCATTCTTTATCTTTACTCAAGGGGCTGAACCTGTCCAGGGGATGATTATTTGAGTTTCACAGATGGCCTGATGGAAGTCACTGGGCTTTCTGTCTTTTTTTTTTTTTTTAATTGATTCAGCAAAGAATTTGTGGAGAACCAAGGTTTACTTTTCTTGACCTTTAAATACCAGATAAGTTTCTATGGGAAGCTATGCTCCTGGTGGACGTATTCTTAGTGTTCTCTGTATCATAGTGTAAGTTCTTCAGAGCTGTAAAAACTAGAAATCCCTCTTCTAACTTAAAACAAATGTTTAAGTTGTGGGAGGTATATTTTCTTAGCTAGCACTGGAAAGCATTCATAAATAAGTGTGCAAATAGATGCTTCGTTGTCTGCCTGGTTCTACATGTGACAAAATACTTGAACTGTATATGAATGTGGAGTGATATTCTAATACAAGAAGCTTTTTTAACTCTGCTCCACACCTGTAATTTGAGCATACCTAATTTGTCTGGTATCAGGTTCTGTTCACAAATTTCCTTTAGAACTGGTTTTCTTGATAAGGCATACTGTTTTGTTCTGGTACAAAGAAGATCATATATCTCTCAAAAATTACAGAACAACTATGAGTTGAGGTAAATCATGGGAGGAAGTAGAACAAGGAGAAAAAAAGTGAATATAATTCAAAAAAATGTTAGCTACGTACAATTCTGTCAAAACTATCGGATATAGTACTTGACTGTATTATTCTATCTATCTATCTATCTATCTATCTATCTATCTATCTATCTATCTATCTATCTATCGATCTATCTATCTACCCATCTATCTCCTTTTATTATACATATATAACAAAAGTAGGTGTGTAGGAGTCACTTTCAGTTTGACTTTTGAAGGCATGATTGTCCAGGACTGTATTCATGGTTGAGTCCAGCCAGTGCATTGTAGACTGCCTTTAATATTTCCTTTACCAGTGCTAGACAAGGATTTAATTTCCAATTTTTGTGCCCATATTACATTAATCACTTATATTTTGCTAATCTACCTAGTTTTGTAATCTTCTGTTTTTCTTAGATTTTGAATTTGTCACAGAAATTCTATTAGTCATTAATTGATCTTAAGCTCATTGTCGTTTCTATTACTTCTTTATTTGTGATCAAATAATTTGTCTCTTGTGATACTCACATTCTCCTCTGAATGTACCTGAATAGAAGAAATTGCCTATTGTAATTTTGACCAAAATTTTGGTTCTGGAAGGAAAAGGATAAAATAAGAAAATAAGTGACTAGAGGTATTCTCTGTCCTTTCTTTTCCAAGTTGGTGTCTATAGTTTGGTGAAAAGGGTGTGAGGGATGGTTTCTGCCATCTGGAGAGGTCTTTTGATGGTGCAACATCTAATATAGGGTAGTTTCTTAAAGTGCCAAATACTTTTCTTTCTATAAGGCAAAAGTAAATCAAGAGTGCAGAGAGAACTCTTGTTTTACTCTTCCGGATTTTCGGTTTAAAAACTTTGTTGCAAATTGATGTGATTTTTGAAATGTTCATGTTGTTGATGATGAAAATTACTTGGCATCTGACAAAGTTGATCCACTTGTATGCACTTAATGTTTCATTTATGGATGCATTTGCTTTATTTAATTATCTGGGCTTCTTTATTCATTCCCCTGAAAAACTACAATGTAATGTTTATGGAAGTGCACGTGACCTTGGAGATGTACTTCTAGCCAATGCCTTGTCTTCTGAGAATACAAAATCCATATGGTGCTTTTCAAAAAGTAAAGTGTTTATACTACCTTGATGCCAAATGTGTTGTCATTACATTTGAATAAAAGGTGAACAGTTTGAGGCAAAACTAATTATCATCTATTGCTGCTTATATTCTTTGTGCAAATTGGACATTTACATTTTTTAATAACAATGCAGAAGATCAAAGTACTGCTTTATCAATTTTGCATATTATTGCCATGTATGCTGGTGTCATAAACTCTGGTACTGAATGACTGACAGAATAGCTAGAGAGCTAATCACTTGAAATAGGTTTCATGAAAGTTATTAGGTGTTGCAGTTATCACATGTGAAAACATGAAGATATTGCTGTATTGGAGCACTTGGTTTGTACTGAAAACTTTGTTTCTATTGAAGAATAAACATAACCTGACTAAATCTATTTTCAAGGTTGTAATGAATTTTTAATTCAAAATGATTCATTAATGTAGTGAATAGATGAAGGGAAAATTTCAACTTTTCAGTTCAAGACATGTAATTTAAAAATACACTTTTAAAAAATGATCAACATTATCCACAAAAATCTATTCCTAAACTAAATATAGTGTTCGATTTCTAAGTAGTCAAGTTTTGTCTGATACAAACTGGTTGCTTAACAAGCACAAGTGTATTAAATTGATGTAGAGAAACCTCCTCTTCCTTTTAAATGTACTATATCACTATCCCTTTAAACATACAATATCACTAGAACAGCGTAATATTTCATAGGCTATAGTGTTCTTGGAAGAAATGTTAACATTTAAGAATACATTCAAACAACAGTAATAAAATTAATATGAAAATTGATAGGAACAGAAGGTCATAGAAGACTGCTAAGTAGGTCTTTAAGTTCAGTGCTCTATGTCAGCAGCTAGGAATCAAGCAGCTATACAGATCATGATGGTCCATACAACATCTGCCCCATACAAAACTCGCCACAAAGCATTTTCTTGTGTCTTATATCAATTCCAACACTTAAAGGATTGAAGATCAACATTTAAAAAAAAAACCACAAAAACCCAAATGGAAAAACTAATATGCCCCAGAGGGAAAGAAGAGCTCAAAGGCATTGCCAGTGTCATAGCTACCTTCATGTGTGCCTGCAAGAGTGCTGTCCTCATCATGCTATTGGAAGTTGGACCTTGGAGGCAGCCCCTGAGTGAGGCTGTAATTCTATCCAGTCCTCAAATCTTTAGATCAAAGACCCTAATCAAGTGACATATACTTTGACCAGATAACTCTAACAGCTGAAATCATGTGTTCTTTATTTTACGTATCTGGGTTACTAACAATTTCTGGAGTGCTTGATGCAACTGTGCAATCACACAGTCTGTGCATTGAAACAAAAAATTCCCAGATTATCAGCATTTGTCCTGTTTATGCTGGTGCTCAAGTATTCTGGAGAAGCAAAAAGATAGAGTAAAGTTTAGTGCACTTCAAGATTCAAATAAATATTTGTGAAAATACATTTTGTTCTTGACTCAGCTCTGGCCAAAGAAAAATTATTTTCATTGACATTCAAAATAGTTCAGGGCCAGATTTCTAAACTTTCAGTATCCATTTGTGGGTCACAGAGCTTGAAAAAGTTAAACTCCTGTTTTCACTTTATCAAAAGCATGGCCCATGGTGGCACTGATGACTAAATTTTTCAGATGTCAGCAGCAGACATGGATTTTCCCTTAAAAATCCTTACTTGACTGTGAGAGTCTGAAAATACTGGTGATGGTGCAGCAGGCATGCTACCCGTGGAAGTTTCCGAGCAGAATTCAGCTTGAGGATTTTTTGCTTGTAACTAGTCTGCATCAGAAGAAGATTTCTGGAATATGTTGTGATTACAGATGGTTTCATCAACAGCTACATTAGTGATGAGTAGACTTGATATCCTGTTTGTGTGTGCTTTCACATTAGGACAACATATTTCTGGACAGGAGTATGGCTGGACCTCACTGTTTTCAAGTAGCTAAGAAAATTTTCTAGCTGAGCATGTTTTGTGTGAACATCAAATAGTCAGCTGCCAAGTAATGACACTTCTGAAATTCCTCAAGCTTATAAAACATAAATAAATTTGCAAATAAAAACAGAATTTTCTTGGTAATATTAGATAGCTGCTATCTTGTTTGAGCTCCTAAAAGCCCCATTAATATCTTTTACTTGTAAAATATATGATTGTATTAATTCTTAATATCTCAAATACAACCTTGTAATTTAAATGGATTTTTTAATGTGTATTAATTTTAATGAATGACTGGGAGGTTTATTCGAGGGTGGTAAAGTAGTGTCTCTGAAGGCTCCCTGGCTAATCAAATTACTATAAATAACTTCTGATAGTCTGAGGTTCTACCCCTAGATGATTTCTCTCATCATTATCCAAGATTTTAAAGAACTAACACCTGCAGAGGTTTGCTTTCAGCTGTTGGGAATGGTCATGAATGTAGCTCATCCCCCTACAAGTATCTTTCAGTAGAGTTTTTAACAAAGGTCTGTCTTAGACTGGCACTCATGGTTGCACTTAGGTATCTATCAGTCACAAAAGGAAGGCTGAGGAAACAAATGTGCACCCTTGCTCAGAGGCCTGCTTTGTACTTTTCCCATGCAGTCCATGCAGCAAAAATCGATAAACTTTCATACAAGTACCACAAAGATTTGAAAGGGAAGAAACAAAAGATGGGATATTGCAAAAGTGATTTAGAGGTGTGTGGACTAGGAGACTTCTTTCTGCAAGTGAATCTTGCTGAGAATGCCTATAAGCCCCTCTCAACTCCTACATAAGCATCAACTCCTGTACATTTTAAACAGCCCCCTAATTTCACTCCTAGTTTCTATATTCTTTATCTTGGATCATTCTGGTAGACTGCAGCCTGGTCCTGTTTGGATTATGCATTTGTTCTTATTGTCTTTGTGGCAGTCTGTGACTTACCTCTACTTTGTGTTGTCTATATGTTCATGCTTTCTTAAAAATGTAAGTATGTTAAATATGTGTGTGTGTGTGTATTTGTATGTGCAGGTGTGCGTATTCACATTTCTGTGCAAATACAAACAATTGGGAACTTTGGAGGTATCACAGCAGGTTCAAAGTAAGTCAAATTATGCTAATCTTTTGTATTATTATGACATTAGGATTTTTGATCTTTGAATCTTGCTAGTTCAGGCCCAGAGTCACAAAATTAATTTCCTATTTTTTTTACTTGCAGTCTCAGCTGAGAAATGGCATATTGAATGGGCTACAGAACAGGAATGCTCTGTGCCTACTGGAAATATCAATCTAGAATTAAAGATATTTTTACTGGGGAACAAATGAAAGCTGATTGGCAGCAACAAGGCATGTAAAGGCAGTTCTTCAGTTTACACACCATCTTAGTATAAATTGAGAAAGCTGAATGAGAGAAGGAAAATGAAAACCTTTTTTGTAGTCATCTTTGTGACAGCCTGGGGATTGAAACTTTGAAATGCACAGTTCCCTCTGGTCAATATGGACACTACATTTCCAAAAAAAGGTTTCAGGAGTAAGTTTTCCCTGGAGTACATAGTTAAATGCCTTCCTTCTCATCTTGCTTTGTTGTGCACTGGGCTGCACACCAAATTGGCTGTATTTCAGTGCCACCAAATGTGTACAGTTTGATAAGCACGTTGTAGCAAATCTTCAGGACGAAAGGGACTGTATAAACATTGAATTATTTACCCATTTTAAAGCATTTTATCCTCCAGAGCTGTAAATCCAGCACCATTTACTAACACTAAATTAGCTTTTTAATGCTTTAGGACCTTCCAACACTAACACTTATAACAACATCCACATCCTTGCTGGGAGAGGGGAGGAGGGGAAAGTGAAGGTTGATGTGCCTAGGTGAAGCTTCAGCAATTCAAGTGCTTTATTCACACTGGATTTAGAATCAGATTACTAGGTCGCAGTTCAGCAATTCTGTCATCCTGTCTTCTCTTATGAGCACAAAAGACCAAATATTCTTGGGTACATATACTCAGAAATCAGCAGGAACAGTAAGCACGCAAGCAAGGGCAGAATGGCACTCCAACTTTCTTACTGATAAAGCCAGCATAGGATAGCACTTCATTTCTGTCTCTTACTATATCTGCTTCATACAAGGTTTATTCTTTTTTTGACAATTAGTTGTGTTTGCCTGAAAACTTGGAAAAACAGCAGAAATCCTCCTTGTTTATTTCCAGATTGGTAATGTATTATGCACCTTGTGTTTTCACTTCGTTAGTGTTCCATTGTGAATTACTGGGGTTTTTTTGTCAGATTATTTCCTTCAGCTTTCTGTTGCCTAAATTTGTCTTACTACTTTCACATGTTTTTCTTTTAAGAAACAATCAATAGAAAGTGCTTTTAGCAGTGGTTTACTGCAGTGTAGGTGTTGGATGGTGCCAACAATGCCAACCTATATATAGGGATTTTCATTAAGCAGCAGATATCATGTGGTGTTCCTTTAATATGTGTCTTTATCTTGCCTGAACATGTCTGGATCTGGGCTTTGTTAATACATGTTTGCTTTAGATTCTGAAAGAAGACCTAAGGCAGACTCTTTTTAACAATTTTTAATATTCTTCTCAGAGACTATTTTTTCATGTAGAAAACATTTCTGTTAACAATACAAGACTGAAAAAAGGGAATGCAGAAATATCAAGTATGAAAATACATTCTATCCTCACGGGATTTCTACTGTTATTGACAGTGAGGCAGGACATTGCTGCATGTTCCTCTTTTTAGATATGTAAATATACTTCATATGTTGAGACAGAGTCAATTTCCCATTCAAGCCAATATCCATGAGATTTGAAGTTATGAGACTGAAGTTCCAGAGAGAATTTAGTGTGAATTCAGAACTATCCACGAGTCATAGTCAAAACCCACTTCCTTGTTTGTCAATGGCCCTAGTACTCATACCCCGAATAAGTGCAGTTTGGCAGAGAAGAACAGGAGCAACAGTTACTTCAGGTGAGATAACGGAGGTTTCTGTCTCAGTTGAAAGACCTCAGGTCTGGGCTTTCTTTAGCTCTCATGGGTTTGAATATTTAGGGTACCCAATTGCCCCAGCTATCCTCGTGGCCATGCAGTTGCGAGAAGGAGAGGAATGTGGTCCACCCCTGTCCAGAACTGGGAACCACGCATCTGGGACTGTAAAACGCAAAGAGTGGGACCAACAGGGAGCCTGGCTTCAGCAGTCTGCAAAGGATCTAGCATGAGTGGGATCCTGGACCAGTTCCTGAAGATAGCTGTGTACTTTACATACCTCTCACTGTGAATGAAGCAGCTAACTACTGTCTCCTCTGTGTCTTATTAGTTGCTTCTCCACAGCACAGTTAGACAGATTCTTGGCTTTCTTAGAGTCACCTAAGAGGACTTCAGAGTGAGGAAAAAAATCTGGACTAATGTAACACTGATTTGAGTCTGGTTTGTCTGATTAACTCTGATCATGGCTTCCATTACCTGCTTCAGGAAATATTTAGGCATGTGGACAGCAGATGGAAGGTAAGGGCAGCCTGTGACAGCACCTGAACTACTTACACAGAGTCTTTTCCAGGAACTGTTCAGTATTGAAACTCAAACAAGTCAGGCTGGGTTTTCCTGTTGTGTGAAAATTTCATCTTTCCTCTACTCAGTTAATGCTCTGCTATCATACTGCTTTTTTCTTTCTGTGTAATTATAGCAACTAAATATCTTTTGTCTTCATTTAGAATTGTAATGTCTGACTGAAATTAGGAGATGTCAGTCTCCAGATGGTTTGAGATTTTCGCAGGCCTACATTAAGTTGCAAGAGAGAAAAATTGTAACAAATATTGTCTTAGAAACACAAATCAGAATGTAGTAGTGTTACTACACCAGATAGAATTTGTGCTTTGCGAGGAAGATGTAGCTTGTCACAAAGCTGTGAGAAAAAGCCTCACAAATTCTAGAGCCTTCATGCTTGATCTTTTTCATTGCTGAAGTTCCCTAGGATTGATGTCTGCAGAAGCAAACAGTAGAAACAAAGACTCTGAATAGTAACTGAGTAACTGGGGGATTTCAGGGAGGTTCCATGATGAAAACTATACTCTATTTCTGGAACAAAATAAATGACAGTAATGCAAGTAAAAATGGCTACCCAAAGCCATCTCTTAAATACCTTTGAGAATGAGTTTGAAGTAATTTGAAGTTGGGGTTTTTTTTTAATATTATCATTTTGGCTTTTTACTTCCCACCTAATGAAGATAGCTTGACTTTAGAAACTTTAGAAAGTGCATTCTATGCAGATATAAGGGAATACAAAGAATCTGAAAGCATAAGAGAAAGCTACACTAATGAAATGCCTAATATAGATAAATACAGAAAGTGCTGTTTTGCATTTTGCCTGCTTATTTATTGTTCATAGAGACACGTAAAGGTCATCTTTTGCTACAGCATTGTAACCTTGGCCCCATTGGTATCAATGTGTTAAATATTGTAATGTTGCTGAGTGAGGAGGATTTTAATTATAATAAATCTTTATGTTTTTATTTTAGCACCAGTCCAATTTCTCTCCATGCTGAAGTTCTCAGTAATTTATTCATGACATTTAACTGCTTTTAAGAAACATCGATGGGGAATTATTGCTCTCCTTGCCATTGGAAGTGCTAAGGCAGGAATGCCTTGAACAGCTTCACAGGATTTTATTAACGAGATCCAAATCTCACGTTAGAATAAAACATCTGAAGCTGCTGGTTTTGCTCATCCTGGTGTTATGTGGAGGATCAATGTTTAAAGTCACTTGGAGACTTTTGATCTAAGATAAACAAGTGATCAGATCACATAAGGGTCTGATCAATTTATGATGAATAATCTGGTTTGTTTAGGATTAATTTTCAGCCTTGTGATTCTGACTTCCCTCCCCCTATATAGTAAAGAAAAAGAAAATCCGAGTTCAAAGCCTGAGTAAGAGGAGAAAAAAGTTCTTCATGGTAATATATGGGCAGGAGTATAAAATGTATCTATCCTTGTATATGTAATGTATGTTCAGAAACACAGATTTAAGATCTGTTTCTTTCCAAAATACTTTCCTCTTAGTGAACTAATCCTGTAAACACAAACTTCAAAGAAAGGTTTAGAAAGTAGGCACCTGGGAACTGTTCAGACTTCTACATAATTAACTTTATCACTATATGAAACCTGACAACCTGGCAGCCTGAAACGTATGGAAAGATCAGGAACCCTGTCTCCTTTATGTTTTTTTTTTACTTCCTATGCTATGATCTACTCTGGGTAACTCTTCAAGCCTCTAATGGGAGTAGGCTTGGAGATAAGGGAAAAAAAGCAGCAGGGAGAAACATATTTATGCCAACTGGCTATGTGAAGATATAGGCCGTGAGAGGAAGGAGGAAAACTGAGAAACAGGTATTCAGTTTATGGGCCAAGACTAGAAGAACAAGCAGTCAAGTCTTCAGAAATTTCTATTTGCATATATTAGATTCTTTGGCATTTTTAAAATTGTTGAGAGCAATTCCACTGAACACTGCAACAGCTGTGCACTCACTGCAACTGCAGCTCTCACCATGCACAGGAGTGCTGGGGACACAGGAACTGAGACATTGGGATTCATGTCCCTTAGTGTTCTCTGTAAAGTTCCAGACATCAGGAAACAATTTTAGTAGGATATTACAGGATATATGAGATTGTGCTTATAAGCTTTCTTTGAAATAATGAATTCAGATTAGGAAAACTAAGACTACATCTGTGCCTGCAGGACAGGGAATGGCAGTGGGAGCTTGACTGAGATCTCAAAGTTAAAGTCCCAGAAAAGTAACCCAAAAGTGAGAAAGAGGTCAGGCAGGGCTAAGCAAAGCACATGCAATCTCAGACCCTGTTACCACATAACTGAAATATGGACAAAAAGTGCATATTTTGCAGAGAGAATGACAGAAGAAGGCAACCTCTTGGTTCACTTTGTTCCAGCGGGACATTCCCTTGTAGATGTGTACTAGTTAACCACTTTGATGACTGGGACCTCATATAGATTATTTGAGTTTGTGAACTTAATATTTTATCTTTGGAGAACATAGAATCATTTAGGTTGGAAAAGACCTTTAAGATCATCAAATCCAACTCTTAACACTGAACTCTGCCACTAAAACATGTCCCCAAGTGCCACATCTAAACATATTTTAAATATGTGCAGAGATGGTGACTTAACCATTCCCTGGGCAGATTAAAGGAATTATTTTAATTATTACCAAATACAAGTTCGGATCTCTAGTGTTTAACACATTCCAGAACTAGCAATCCTATTTAGTATTCTTAATTTAATAATTAATGCTGTTTAACATAATTTTTTCCAATGCATTAGATTTTTTGTAGACAAATGCAGTTAACTTGCCTTTTAAACTTGTTTTATTTATTGTTATTCTCTATCTACTTACTACTCTGCAGTAAAGTAAAATAATGTTTCAGAAACCTCTTTAACTCACTCCAAATATTGTAGAAAAATTTACTTGGGTCCCAGGTATAATTCACCACTGAAAGAATAATGCAGTTTTAAGAAGGATTAATTTAGACTTATGATAAACTCAACTGTAACATTTTATTAGGGGAATTGCAGTTATTGGCATGTTTTTTAGAGGTCATGAGAGTTTCATGTCCAATTTCTTTTCTAATGACTAAGCGATACGCTGTTCCTTGCAAGCAGCAGAAATATTTTTCCAGTACAGTGTCTTGTGGCTAGAGTTTTACTATTTTTTCAATGTAATGTGTGATACAATGAAACTGAAGCATAAAATTTGAACTTGGCAGTATAAATTAGTAAATGTACTGTAGAAAGACATTTATTGTGATGTGTTTTATTCGCTAAATATTTGATTGGCTTCTCTTCATTCATGGATTCTTTTCACAACAGGATTACCTGTGCATCTTTGTTATTCATCAGAAATAATTCAGCTCACCCTAGAAAATCCTTAATAATGTAGCAAGTTCTTAAACAGCATAAGGTCCGTATGATGCATGATACTACTGAATTTTATATCTAGTTTCAAAATTTAGACTGAGCTTACAGATCATAATACTTGCCAGGTGTGCTCAAATCCAAATGTTTAACTCTGAATTGTTTTTGTACAAAGACTTTTGACTGTATTATACTCATGGCCTGTAATTTACCATTAGTTGCCTGGCATTTAGCATTAGTAGACCTGATGACTAGTTATTCTGCATACGTGTCCTATTTAGGTTTAAATTTTACGTATTAGACCCTACCTCAAGGAAAATCCCATCAGAAATTAATTGAATAAAAAGCAGTATCTAACAAGTGAATGGAGAGAGAGAGCACATGGCAGGATCTGCAGATGGGAAGGAGGAGACTGGGATAAAGGGTGAAAATGAAAATGAAGAAAGGGACTAAGGCATTTCTAGGAGCAAGACAGGGAGCAAGTGAGGAAAGGTGGAGCATAGACCTGTCAGGACAGGACTAGTTCTGGCATAGGATAGCTTTGAACACTTTGGATGATGAATTAGTAAGGGCAGTGACTCCAGGCAGTTCTTAATGTAGTGAAGAGTGCACCTGTCCGAGCTGTGGGCTGCCAGCTTTTCCAGGAGTGGGAGAAGAATGGATTGTAAGAAGGGAGAAGAGGTTCAGACCTGTGAAGATCAGACAGAATAGTCTGTTCCCCTGATGGTCAGTGTCTTGGGATGACTTCCAGGGTTGCAGAACACAGTCATTCTTCTACTAGCTATAAGTGTCTCTAAAAGCCTCTGACAGATTCTGGACTGATGTTCCAGTTGGTAGTGATCCAACAGTCACCTGCCTACTACTGCTGCTACTTACTTTGCTGCCTTAAGTAGAAAAACTACGTGGGAGACCTAAAATCTCCCCAAATAGCTCATATTGGAACAAAAATTTGAGTAAAGTATCAGTAATTGGGTTTTTTTCTTGCTCTCTGCTTTTAAAATAAAACTAGACAACTGAGAAATAAGTTGTAGAAATAAGTTAAGGACACAACTAAAGTGATGTAAGCAGAACTTAATATTTAGAAATGACAGCACTGAATGCTTCTGCAGCTTCAGCACCTTCCCCTTCCAACATACTTGTATGGGGTTTTTTCATGTTTACACTTCAGACAGAGAGGGATGGGCCTACTCTGGGAATTCATTAATTCTGAGTAATGAAAGCAAAGTGTAGTGTTTTTTTAAAAAAACTGACTGCTACATCACTTGTAGAACTTGGAAAGCATGCTTTCCAAGGCAAAGTAATGCAGAGTTATAGGGATAATTTCAGGATAGAAAGAGTTCCACTTACTCTGAGATATTATATTCTAAATCAGCCACTGACATGGAGTTCCTGTCTTATACCGGACAGGTGATTAAAGCAGCCTTTTTCTAGGCGTGACTGTATGTTCCTCATTTTAAGATTCCTAACCTAAGATACAGATTTGCAGATGTGGAAAATGGGCTTCAATGTATGAATGCCCAGAACCTTGAAAATCAGGTCTTAACTGTTTCATCCTGACCCTTGGGAAATAATGGATGCCTTGATCTTGATCTCTCTGTGCTACAGTTGTAGCTGGCAGTAGTGTAAAGGCTGTTGTGAGAATAAGTTAGTGAACTTTTCAGAAAATCTTATGAAGTGTAGACAGAAGCACCAGAGAAGTAGCTCTGAGAAAAGTAGTGACTCTTAGAAGAAATGAATAACTATGTCTTTAAAGCAGGATGTGAATACTATGCTGTAGGTATTGTATGGAGCCACATGTTGAACAACAAAGAGAAAGCAAAACATTGAATTATTACCTATTCAAGTGTGTAGTATCCATCAGGAGCTCAAAATAAGTTGGAGATTATGCAGAAAAAAAACAGCATGCAGTCAAAGACATAATCATAATGTATATGCAAAAGGACCTATGGAAAAGTTGTACAGTCAGCCTCTGAAATGGCCTTACATTTGAGTACTCAACCTTGCAATCATTTTAATGTCCTTTGATTAGAATTTTGTTTCATAAAAACTCATGTGCACATGTGTATATTTCTGTGTATATTTCTGCACAAATGTTTATTGCACAGATTCTAATTGGGTGATTACATTCTGTTTCTGTAATAAACTAGATTTTTTTCCTATTCAAGCTTAAGTTCTAGTAGACCCCTGAGGCCTAATCCAGGCTTGAATTTTACTAGTCAAGCATGATTATAACAGTCTTTTCACCAGAAGTGTTAATACTGTTATAAATTATTTGGGGTTAGCTCTAACTATAGTTTGTACTAGGTTTCCTAATGAAATAAGGTGGCTTTTTTAGTGTCTTGACTGTTAAGGTCTTATCCTGTAACTGGTGGTAATATCATGTATGCCACATGACTTTTCCTGGACATTTTGAAGTCTGTAGTTTACAGGTTATTATTATAATTCTCCCCTTCAGCGTGTACAGGTTAAAAAAATGAGCTGTGAGATGTCAAGGTAAATGCACATTCAAAACTGTTGCCATGTTTATTTGTGGATTCTGCCAAAAAAGTGATTCACACGACGTACTGAATGATTCTAAAAGCCACACTAATAGCCCACACAGGATTTGAATATAGATTGACTTGCAGCAGAACAGCAGCTGTCTGCAGTTTGAAATAGTGTCAAACAAAGGAAAGTTGTTCTGTGTTTGTGTGCATGTCTCAGGGGTGTTAGTCTGCCTTCTACTTTTCGAAGTGCAGTACAGATAGAAAGAGCTTGATTTGTGCAGGTGATGCAGAATGAAGTGTGAGCACCACTGTTAGAAAAAGTAATTCAGAGCTGGAAAAGAGAAAGTTTTAAATGGCTGCTACTGAAGGAGGGCTGAGCCAGAGAAAGGCACACCCTGTCCTTATTTTGAAAATGTTGCAATCCCATCTTTTGCCAAGTAGTCATAACTGCCAGTTATTGCACAGCCTGCCAGAAATGCAGGGAGGCTTTCCATCTAAGTCAGAGAGAGGTTAGCAATTGGTATTTCCATACATTTTTATTCCCAGTGTTAAAGAACTTTCAACCAGTATGTCTTAAAAAAATGTATAATAGCTGTACAATATTAAGATATTTAGAAACCGACAAGGTCCTTTGCAGGGACTGCAATCTCCTCTTGAAACAGGTTCTGAAGAACCTGGAAATGTATTCTGACTAGAACTGTAACAAATGGAAATTTCTATTTTGTAAAGTATTCTGAAAAGTGTAAATTTGCAAGCTTCAAAGGCAGAGAATTGAAATTAAAATTGCAATAAAAAATTCAGAACCATATTTAAGCTTAAAAAAGACGGTTTACTGTAACATAGAAATATGCTTCTGAAACATGAAGTTTATTCTGAAATTAAACGTGTTCCATTCACAAAATGAAATTTTTTTCTGAAAATGTACACTGCTGTAAGATGTTTCGTTATTGATACCATGCCTTTCTGTGTAGTTTTTTCAAAATTGAATTTATTTTCCAATGGAAAATTGTTCAGTCAAAATTTTTTTAATCTGTTCAAGGTGTACCATCCTTTTATCTCAGCTATATTTCTTTGATATAGAAATTCTTTTTCACAGGGAAGAGTAAAGCTCTTTCTGAGCATATAAACTTTCATCAAAAGTTATGCAGGATTAGCAGATGTGCATGGGGATGTTCTTGAGCACAGTTTTCTCTGTCCTATCAAATTGTATCCAGTCACTAGTAGTGTCACCCAGGGATCAGTGTTGGGCCCATTCCTGTTTAATAACTTCATTGATGATCTGGATGCAGGGATTGAGTCCACCTTCAGCAAATTTGCAGATGATTCCAAGTTGTGGGGGCAGTGTTGGTGTGCCAGAGGGTGGGAGAGCTCTGCAGGGGGACCATGACAGTCTGGATGAATGGGCTTAATCCAAAAGGATGAGGTTTAACAAGATCAAGTGCCAGGTCCTGCACTGTGGCCACAACAACCCTCTGCAGCACTACAGGCTGGGGACAGAGTAGCTGGAAAGCTGCCAGGCAGAAAGGGACCTGAGGATTCTGATTGACAGGAGGCTGAACATGAGCCAGCAGAGTGCCTAGGTGGCCAAGAAGGCCAGTGGCATCCTGGCCTGTATCAGGAACAGTGTGGCCAGCAGGACCAGGGAAGTGATTCTTCCCCTGTATGGGGCACTAGTTAGGCTGTAGCTTGAGTGCTGTGTCCAGTTCTGGGCTCCTCAGTTTAGGAAGGATGCTGGAGCGGGTCCAAAGAAGGGCAACAAGGCTGGTGAAGGGACTGGAGCACAAGTCTTAGGAGCGGCTGAGGGAGCTGGGTTTGTTTAGTCTTGAGAAGAGGAGGCTCAGGGGAGACCTTATCGCTCTCTACAACTACTTGAAAGGAAGTTTTAGCAAGGTCATGGTCAGTTTCTTCTCCCAGGTAACAAGCAGTAGGACAAGAGGGCACAGTCTTAAGCTGTGCCAGGGGAGGTTTAGGTTAGATATTAGAAAGAAATTCTTTACAGAGAGAGTGATCAGACATTGGAATAGGCTGCCCAGGGAGGTGGTGGATTCACTGTCCCTAGAGGTACTTAAGAAGAGACTGAATGTGGCACTGAGTGCCACGGTCTAGTTGACAAGGTGGTGTTGGGTCATGGATTGGGCTCAATGATCTCAGAGGTCTTTTCTAACCTAGTTGATTCTGAGATTCTGTATGACAAGATTTTAAGATAAAAATATATATGATGTCCTGTTTTCATCACAAATGTTCAATTTTCTTGTTAAATTAATGGACTGGGGGGGAAAAAAAAAAGGGATATAAGTTGTGGATGCCTGAGAGCAGAATTCCTCATTTCAGTTTCACAAAATAGGGTGAATGTGAAAGTAGTGGGCTCCTCCCACTTTTGAAGTCTTGAGTTTGTTCAAAAGCACATACTTTGGGGATTGTGCATTCCCCAAAACTCCTCTTTGGATTTTTTGCTAGCCTATAAGTTAGAGCTTTTGAGACAACTCTTAGCATCACAGCTCTTGTCTTCTTTTCTACCTAGTACAGTGTAAATCCTGGAATCTCAAGATATTCAGATGAATATCTGAAGCTGGAAGGTGGGGTTGGAAAACATGGGTCTTTCTGTAAACTGGCAGAAATTGATTAATCTCCATGAAACCATTTCAGTGAATCAGTATTCTTCTACAGAAGAACATAGATCATAGAACGTCCAGTGGCATCTTTCTTCTGTTGCACAGATGTTTTGACAAAGCTGTCTGCTGAAGCCCTGCTGAAGTGCTCCAACTGTATCTCATTCACTCTGTCAGATGTGACTGAGTAAAAGAAGATAGGACCATTTTTAAAACTCATAATACTGCAAACCAATGGTGGCTGGAAAAGACTATGGAGAGACATGTCAGTGCCGGATGAGTGATTAGCTCAGTGACTGACAGGCTTCATAGCTGGAAAGTGAAAGTTAGAGCTCATTCGGAGCCATAATGTGAGCTTACTGTGCACAGTGCTGGGTACTAATAGAGAAGTTAAGACCTGATGATGTCAAGAGATTGTTCAATGACTGCAGCAGGAATTGGGAAAACAAACAGGGTACTAGAATGTTTAAATAGACAGAAAATAGTGCTATGTTACACATAAGTCAATTATAACGACTCAGCTAGAATAAGACATTCCAGTCCAAAAAGATAGTTCAGAAAATGGGGTAGGTATATAATAGACTCATAGAATCATAGAATGACTTGGGTTAGAAGGAACTTAAAGGTCATCTACTTCTGCCCCCTCTGCTGTGGGCATGGACACCTTCCACTAGACAAGTTTCTCAGAGTCCCATCCAACCTGGCCTTGAATACTTCCATGGATGAGGTATCCACAAATTTTGTGGGCAACCTATTCCAGTGCCTTACCACCCTCACAGTAAAGATTTTTTTTCCTAGTACCTAGTCTAAGTCTACTATCAGTTGGAAACCATTCCCCCTCTTCCTGTCACTACATGCTCTTGTGAATAGTCTCTCTCCATCTTTCCTGTTGTCTCCCTTCAAGTACCGGGAGGCCACAATTAGGTCACAGGCCTTCTCTTTTCCAGACTGAACAATTTCAATTCTCTCAGCCTTTCCTCATAGGAGAGGTGCTCCATCTCTCTAATCATCTTAGTGGCCCTTCTCTGGACTCACTTCAACACATTGATGTCCTTCTGTTGCTGGGGACTCCAGAGCTGGATACAGAACTCCAGTTGGGATCTCACCAGAGCAGAGTAGAGGGGAAGAATCACTTCTCTCAAGCTGCTGACCACACTGCTTTTGATGCAGCCCAGGATATGGTTGAATCATGCTGCAAACATGCATTGCCAGCTCATAGCCAGCCTCCCATGCACCAGCATTCTGAAGTTCTTCTCAACAGGCTGTTCATCTGCCAGCCTGTATTGATATCAGGGGTTGGTGTCATCTGCAAATTTGCTGAGGGTGCACTCAGTCCCGTTGTGTATGTCATTATTGAAGATATTAAATAGCACTGGTCCCAGTATGGAACCCTGAGGGATGCCACTTGTTACTGATGTCCATCGAGACTTTGAGCCATTGACCACTACCCTCTGGATGTGAGCATCCCACTAATTTCTTATCCATCCAACAGTCCACTGATTGAATCCATTTTTCTCCAATTCAGAGAGAAGGATTTTGTGGAGGACTGTGTAAAAGGCTTTACAGAAGTCCAAATAAATGACATCTGTAGCTTTCCCTGGTCTGCTGATGTAGTCACTTCATCATAGTAGGCTACTGGGTTGGTTTATATGAAGGCTACTAGATTGGTATGTGAAGACGTGAAGGGAGGCTGAGAAAAAAAAAACATATAAAGACTCAACATATTATTTTAGAAAGTATTAAAGAGAAGAAATGATAAAATGTAGATACACACAGAGAAGATAAAGCACTCCCTCACACAATTTTGTTATTGTGTAGGAAAGAATAGATAAATGAAAGAAAATAAAGAACAAAAATGTACTTTTCTAAAATATAAACTTTGGAAGCAATATACCTTTCAGGCTTAAGAGTTAAGAAGAAACATCCCCAATAGGCAGATTATTTCATAGCTGTTCACTACTTTCCCCAAGGCATCTTGTCATGCTCTCTGTTTGAGATAGGCTACTGGAATTAACCAGTGTTACAACTAGTTAATAAAAGTACACGGTGCAGTATTTGGAATACAGCCCTTTTACATGACAGTAGACCTGGCTATGTTTAAGCACTTTTCAGACACTGTAACTTAAGCTTCAAGTCACATACATGCATTCCTGCAACTTCTTGCCCTACCTTCTATCAAAGATGGCATTATGCTCTAGTTCACTCACTAAGTGATATAGATAACAGAGCATACAGACAAGAAGCAAAACAGAAAACAAGAAAAAGTTTTAACAGCCAAAGGAAATATAACTCAACATACAGTAAAATGACTGGCTTCAAAGAATCACGGAATGTGCCAAGTTGAAAGAGACGCACAAGGATCATCAAGTCCAACTCTTAGCCCTGCACAGGACCATCCTCAAGAGTCACACCATGTACCTGAGAGGATCATCCAAACACTTCTTGAACTGTGTCAGGCTTGGTGCTGTGACCACTTCCCTGGGGAGCCTGTTCCAGTGTCCAACCACCCTCTGGGTGAAAAACCTTCTTCTAATATCCAACCGAACCCTCCCCTGACACAAATTCAGGCCATTCCTTCCGGTCCTGTCACTGGTCACCACAGAGAAGAGATCAGTGTCTGCCCCTCCTCTTCCTCTCACAGGGAAGTTGTTGATGGCAATGAGGTCTCTCCTCAGTCTTCTCTTTTTCAGGCTGAACAGACCAAGTGACCTCAGCTGCTCCTCATACAGCCTCAAGGCCCTAAACCATCTTTCTTGCCCTCCTCTGGATGCTCTCTAATAGCTTAATATCTTTCTTATATTGTGATGTTCAAGGTGATGCCACACCAGTGCAGAGAACCAGATCACTTCCCTCAACCAGCTGGTGATGCATCCCTATATCAACCTTCCCATTTATGAATCATCTTCAACTCAAAATTAGTTTTGAACTCTAAAAAAGGCTCTCAAATGTTTTATAAATGAAAAGGTTATTTTTAAAAAGTGGTTGTTTTAAGACTTCTTTTTCTTTAAAGTTAGACTGAGAAAATAAAAATATTATTCACCTGAAACATCAAGACAACCAAAACATTCAAAAACATCATGAAGCATTTAAGACACTTATGATTAATTAACTAATCTATTGATGAGAGACTGAAGAGCAGTCAGAAATATTCGAAGTGTGCTTAATTAATAGTTTTTATGATTCCTTGTTTCTTCAGTGTTGTTTGCCATTTCAGACTGTGAAATCAAAGATTTATAAGCTTGTTACAATTTGGATGTTGAATTCTGCCATTGCTCATGTGGGCTGCTACACAAGAGTATAAACTACTGTGGTCTGAGAGCCTTTAGAGCAATAATCTCTCATGTTACTTCTGTGCTTGGGAAAATAAGGTCTCAGCCTTGTTCATGCTCCAATACTAGATAGAATATATAAAATTTGGGATGATATCTTGCCTTCTTGAATTCAGTTGTCAGTTTTGTTGGTCACTTTAGTGGGATCAAGATCAGAAAAGAGATTCTTGCCTTTAGTGGTAACCAACTGTAAATGAATATAAAGTCAGAATAAGCCTGTCATAAGTTTTTCAGAATCATATCAGTCACTAAGTTTATGGGTTTACCTTTTTATTTACTAGGTTTGATAGTTTTTTCTTCTTTAACTTGTCCAATCTCCCCTTGTATTCATCTCAATATTTATCATTCGTGTACTTCTGAAGAAGTATTTCCACAACTTAAGTACACATTTAATCAGAATCTCCCCTGGCTTCCTACCTCCTGGGTTTCATTTGATACCCCCTAGTTCTTATCTTTGGAAAGAGGGTGAATGACATAACCTTTTCTGCTATGTTACCACATAAAGCAAATTAAACACCTTACTCTTGCTTTTCTCTGACACAATGTGCAGTTCTGAAGGGAACGATGGAAGTAATTTCAGTAGTTTTAATGTAAAATTATCACTGCAACAGAGAATTTTTCTGTATTATTGCTGATGCAATAGGATCCTGTAACTTCCTTTTATTTAAAAGAAAAAGGTCTTAAAGTTTCCAAAGTACCTCTTTTATTTATAATGCAGGGCTTTTCTTTAGGGAGGAATGATAAAATGGAAAGTACATTTATTGAATTTCTTTGAATGTGGGCAGGAGTTCTGCTTCACCCAGGCCCTTAGCACTTGTTACTGGTTTACTGTGGCTACCTCCTCTGTGAACATCCTGGTTCTTCCTTGATTATTTACCTGGAGGCCTCAAATTTTCCTTAAGTTTTCCAAAGGCCAGAGGCAGATAATGGTCTCTTTAGCATTTCATGTAGATGAACAAGAGAATACATTTAAATATTGAAACATTTTAGATCAGCACTTTTAATATCAACGGGGTTGTAGTCAGTGGATACCTTCACTAGCACGATCAAATCACCAGCTGTTGGACCATAGCAAAAGGTGGTGTGACAGTGGAGAAGGAAAGAACAGGCTAGGGACAAAATTAAACTGCCATGCAAGCTCTTCAGTGTGAGAGAAATAACAAAAGGTGTGCTGCCATAATATTATGGCAGACCAGAAAGAACTGAATACAGATGTCTACCCATGCAGAATTCACAATATGATGTGGGGTTTAGGACTTGGATATTGTCTCTCAAAATAGAGTAGGAGTCCTTTCACCAGCTGTAATGAAATTTAAATGAGACTACTCTTCAACAAGTGGTTAAGAACAAGCCTAGTTTTCAGGCACTTAAGTAGTTTATTTCAAAGGAACCTGGTACATGTGTAAGTACCTCAGAGAATTGAGCTTCTATTGAATTATACACTGCCAGGACTAACTAGCATGCTAATCGAAACAGTAAGTAGCAAACATGAAAGTAGCAGACTTTAGCCTCATTACATTTTTTGCTAACATACTGTATTTAATTTCTCCACTTCCATTCAGGCAAATCTTCCTTAAAACTCTTTTCTAGTACTCAAATGTATCATGAAAAGGTTAATATTATTTTGACAGAATTAAATATGCTCTTAGAGGTTTAAAAGGAATCATGTTTCAAAACAAAAGTACAAATGATACAGAAGCCAATCTTTACTTCCCCAAAAAGGCATATGCTGGATTTTATGTCAGGTTGATTTTGTACTGGTAAGAAATGTCAGATAAGATATGCATTGTGAAAACTTAGTATGGGGGAGTGGGGTGTTCTTTAGTGCCTGTTTTTATGTTGCCTGCATTCATTTAGGTTGTAACTAAACAATGGAGTACAGTATCTGTAATTATTCAAACAGGCACATTTGCAGTTATAATGAATTCTTTTGCATGCAAAACTATTGTTTAAAAATGAAAGGGAAGAAATAAGCTCTTTATGATTCAAATAAAAAAAACCCCACCACCAGATAATGTGATAGATCGATTTATAATTGTCAGAAAGGCAATTCTTTTTAATAAGAACTTTTAAAATTGGAATTACTTGTGCTAGTTGATTTAAAATGTTGGGACAAGATGTCTATCTCTTATACCAATCAACTCTTACTAGACAGAGCTTTTAGATATTTCATCATATCTTTGAAGCCTTCAGCTAGCAGAAGTAAATAATTTCTACTTCATCTTTTTTTCTGTCTGTCATGGCTTGCTGGTGTATTGGTTTAAATGCTCTGGTTGAGCTTGTAACTGATCCTGTATTACAGCAGCTCCAAAGGTGTTCTAAAATGCATAACATAGTGTTTGTTAGAGAAATTCAAATGCTAGAAGCTTAGTAGTTTCTAGTTTTACAGCAGTGTAATTTTATGCAGTGACAGCAACATCAAACTTGAAGAACACAACAGTGATTCAAGCCCTCCTCATAATTAAATTTGTAAGACATAGATGCTGAGTAAATGGGGGTTCATACATTGCTTATTCAGTTTAAAGTAAAAATTTCTATTGACTTTAACTTCCCACAGGTAGTTATTAACTGTAGGTGGTATCAATTTCTGGAGTTATTTTACAAAACCCCTGAAATTAACATGTTCATTGTTAGGTCCTGTTTAATTACAGTTTTATATTGTTTACTAACCATCTGGGTATCTTATTAGACGCTATAACCGTCATTTGGTTTGAGCTTCTTTGCTTGCACTAACTGCTAGTTATAAAAGATAATGACTTGAAAGTGAAAATATGCAACTCACATGGGTAGCACAAGCCATTGTTTTAGCTAGCCCTGCTGTTCTTTGTATTCTGATCGTTTGTGTTCAGAAGAGGAATAAATCCTCAAAGTTTCACACTCTACAAAGAACCTGGTGTACAGTGTGTGAGGTTTTACTGGGCTTTGTACGCTCTTTATGGCCAAATCTGCAAGAGGAAAACAAAGATAAAAGCTTTATTTTCTCCTGAGCATTTAATGTTCATAGAGACTAATAGCCAATTAAGATAAAAGGAAATATTTGATGGCTAAAATCCAGTAATATCTGTTTCAGGTCAATTTGACATTTAATATGTCATTTCCTCTTCAACAATTGCACTACAAGGGACAGTTTAAAAATTTAAAGAGAAGAAGGATTGACCCATTTGTGTCTTTCATAGGTGGGTTTTTTTAACCTAGGTGATGCTTTATCATTACAGCAGTGACATACATTTATGTACATAGATGCTCCATAAAAAAGATTCATCTGTATAGTAAGGGTTTTATTAAGACTGATAATGACATCCTGAAGAATTATTATTATTTTAAATAGTTTAACACTGTTGAGTTGTTGGATTCTTCTTTCCAGAACTATGACTAAAAAAAGGGAGCAAAGCAGTTATACTTTTTTTGTCTGTGCATATATTTTGGTAGATTAATGCAGGATTATTGAATAGCTTTGTAAATTCAATACGAATACTGAAGCTGTCAGAAACATATCTAGGTTGTCAACAATGATAATGATGTAGACTCATGAACAATGAACAATCAATAACTACTGAAAGCTTTGATTTTTACTTAAATAATTTCTCTGAATCACTGCAAATACTTGCATGGCCAGTAGTCAAAAGTATTTTCTTGATGGACTAGTGTAGTAGAAGGGTAAAATAATTGTAAGTAACTGACAAATTTTTTTAATGGTTAAGGAATTTTCTAAAGTATTCCCTGAGATTAATTTCTCTTAAAAATATTTTGTAAAAATACAATTCACTTTTCTAAGTAAAAGCAGCAAGTGGTAGCCATTGGGTTAGAATTAACAGCTGTACTTGGCGACAACCAAAAACTGCTCATTTTGAAATCCAAGTAGGCATCTTCACTGTATCTGGTATTACTGTTCCATACTATCTTTTATGGCTAATGACTGGCAAGGAGAAGCCACCTTTTTGCAGTCCCTTTCCTTTCAACTGGTAAATAGACAGTAAATGCAAAACTGACCTGAGCTCCTGAGCTGTTCATTATGAACTTTTGCCAGCTGAAACAGTGAATGCATCTATTTGCATACATCTGTATAATGTGTCACTGTCATTTAAGGCATTCATTAGATTGCGATAAATAACTGGTTTTATCTGTTAGGTATGGAAAATTACTGTTTTTAAAATATTTTTTATAGCTCACCAAACAATTGTTTGTCTCATGTATTTTGTTTGAGTAATAATCCAGAGAAGACTATGACATACCTTTTTTTTTTTTTTTCCCCTTGGGCTAGCAGACTTTACTTGGTTTCAAAACAGCACTTGTAAGGTATCATGGTGTAAAAGAATTAGAATCACTAACAGAACAAAAATACCAGCAGAAACACAATCTGTAGACCCTGACCTGTCTTCTGGAAGCAGGGAGTATACATCAGAGGAAGAGTCACTGCCCACAGCTGCTCTTCTAAGACTGTTCTCTCAGCATCAGCTGAAGGCCACTGTCCAATCAGGGATAATAAGGTAGCAGAGCTTGGTCTAGACACATTATAATTGTGTCTGATTATGCCTTCTTCAATATGGGCCTGAAGAAAATCTTTAGCAAATTATCAGAAAGGTCATTGGGGAAAAAGAAAATGAAAACTTCTTTTAATTCTCTATGGTGGTCTTCATAACCTTTGGTAGAAATTTTACAGATGAGTGCATCTAAGCAGGAGACTTTCTTGAAATCCTTCCTTGAAATATCCATCAGCTCCATTAGCTTTTGTGGATTCTGTGAATATTCTTCAGCTCCTGTCCCCTTTAATTACTAAGGAGAGTTTGCAAAAATTAAAAGGTATCTTCGTCCTGTACATAACTGGAAATGTCTCTGTTACTGTTTTGTTATGAGCCTGGAGTTCTCTGCCCACCTTATTCTATACAGATGAGGATGTGTTCTCATATTCAACATTCTTAGTCATCTCTGAATATATTCCTTACTTAAAGCAAATTCCTAGTTCTGCCTTTCCTCAGGCTCTTTTGCACAGTCAAAATGGTTTTTAATTGGTTAAAATCCTCTTGACTCCTGTGGTTTGCATTGCATGGGAAGTTTAATAGTTCAGGTCTGATTTAAGAAGGCACCTCTGCTGTTTCCCTTTACAGGCTGAAAAAGGAAATGTATTCAGATAAATTCTTGTAAATATAATAATTAAATAATTCATATATATAATCCATGAGTTGGAAACTGTGGCTTCTCTCCTATAAATACAGATGTCATTTCACATGCACACCTTTTATTTGTTATTCTTCAATGATTGCATTCCTGTTGCAAAATATTTCTTCATGCTGCAACAATGAAAGACTCAGTGCTTCTGTCTAATTTTGTATCCAGTATTAATTAGTTATTTTGGGAATATTGTTTTGATTCTGTCACTTGTGCTTATTAATAACGACTTATGAGAACGGAGCCTATGAACAAAACATTTGCAACATCTCTGTTTTGCCCACCTGTTACAAAGGCTTTTTACACATTCCCTTCTAAATCACTTCTCTTGATAAAGCAGGACTCATGAATATTTTGTTTCTCTTTGAATTTTGAAGGACAGATCCCCATGCACACAGTGTTACTCTCTGTCTTTGTGAGATACAGAATGGTCATGGTACTGTTTCGCTCATGTACTACGGAAATTTCCTTACCACAAGAGCAGTTTAGGCAACACATTCAGTCTGTGCTAGAGGGCTCCTGCAGGTCCTGGTTAGCAAGTCTTCAGGCAAGAGAAGAGTGTTATTGCACTAATGGTTAAGTCCTCTATGTTTTTTTGTGGACCTGCTGATAGTGAGTTCTCTAAGTCCTACCTGACAAAGAATTCCTCTCTTCTGATCAGGTTTAGACACAGGCTAACCACAGCATTATGAAAAGCCCACAGCCACCAGAGAACAGTGACATTTTACAGGCAGACTTGCTTTCATTCCCTCTGCTGTGCTGAACATTTGCTTTAATTAGGGAACAGAAGCTTAACTCAAAGCATCGTCACTTTTTATTTATGTATGGTTTTTATAAATGTTCTGTCAATATGTCATAAATCTTACATTCTCACTCATGCTTCAGAATCCTGTTGCAAATGGTAGTATATAAACATAACATGAAAATATCGCCCTTGCTCAAAGAGGTTATAAGACAGGAGGTGGCAGGTTGCTACAGACAGTGAGCAAGTGGGCTGGAACAACAAGAAGCTGTTCAGATGAAGAGGCAGCATTGTCAGCCCACCAGCAACTTAATCATTGTCAGCAGCCAGCTTCAAGGAGGGACTTGAAGAAGGTTAAAGAGGAACCTTTGTGGATGCTTACAGTGAACTCCTATTAGACAGTAGAGAAAACTTTTAAGACTTTGTATGTTTGAAACTCTAGCTATTAGCAATGCCAGTGTCATAATTTGATCAGGGACGGAAGCTGTGACAAATGAAAGCAATATATAGGAAAGGAATAGTATATGTCGTGCTTTGAAAATTGAATGAAGACAAGTTAAATAAAGTTTATGCTTGACTGGGCTATATAGTGGTTAACACAGGACTGATTAATGCAGTGCCCTGAGAAAACGATCATTGCAAAACCAGTAGATATTTGAAGGATGCAACTGGCTTTGTTCAATCAAGACTTTAGTTCCTCACTGGATAGATCTTCATTGTTGTGAAAAAGGTCTCTGCTAAATGAATGAAATGTAGGAAAAAATCTGCATATCATTTTTTTATCTCAAGTCAAATAACTTTTTATCACTATTCAAATAACTGTTCTTATTTCTGTTTTCTTTCAAATCAAACATCGGTTATTTTCCTGTGTTACTTAAAAACATCAAATTAATGTATTAGATCTTCCCCTCATATTTGTACTCCATTACGACTAATGCTATAACAGAGACTTCTTTATCATTCAGCTGTTTCTCCAAGATCAGCATGAATACCTTTATAAAGCTATTTTCTACATACTTTATAGGAGAAGTAATTTTCTGACATACCACTTTGCATTGAAGCATGGCGCTCTCTTTCATTGAGGTAAACAATTTCTGTTGAATTTAGCAAGTTGTTTTGACTGACAGAATTTGAAAAAGTGAAAACATAAAAACTGCTCTAGATCTCTAGAACAGTGTTCCCATTTCTCATTTCAAAATACTTTTTTTCTGATGTTAATCATTATTTCTCTAGTATTTAACAAAAAAGTGACTTTCAGATTAAATCAAATTAAATATTTTCTTGACCTTTTCTTTTAATTCTAACAATTTTTTTTGCCTAGTTTTTGGGTTTTTTTTAATTTATTTTCAAAATTAATTATGAAATAGAGTATTGACCTTTCAAACACTTGATACAATGAGCATTGTATCAAATATCTTCGGATACTACACATTAGAGAAGATGAGTATAATACTTCTCTAATTTTCATATTCTCTTTTAACTTAAGCTTTATATACATACTGAATGTTGGGTGTCCTCAAAGTTGTATGAAGCAATACAAAGCACTTGTATATCAACTATTTATTTTTATCTTCCTATCTTTCAATCATGAGAATTCCTTTGCCACCCCTAACAGTAAGAGTGCTTCATAGTTTTTAAACTTCATTCACCACCATGTATGTTAGCCAAAACTGTCAATGGAAGTAATGTAAATTTATTACTGATTTTTTGAGCATGAAATATATATAAGATTCTATTTTTATAGGATTAAGGGCTTTTGTAAATGGTATGAAAAAATTTAAGCAGTGTAGACCTGAGTACTATTTCTCATGGTGTAACCCACATGCTACTAATGTAAAAAACTATGTAAAAAACTATTTACTCATTATACAAGTCCACCCCATGGCTCTGCAACAAGAAAAAAAGCACTGTTCTCTTTCTTTGTTTTTAAAGCATTCACATTAATTCCAGGTTATTTAGTCTCTTGTGCCAAATACAGTATTGCTGCAAAAACTCTTTGAAGTAGCAGCGTCGCTCTCTTTGCTATTTTTTTGCTATCTCTGAAGACAGTTCTGCTGCTTCTAAGCAGAGCACATGTGTAGAGCTGATGTAGTGGGAATTAAGGAATGCCATATCTGATTCATTAGTTGCAATTACTTATCATTATTCATTATTTATTTTGATTTATAATGGATAAAAAAAACCTACCCAGGGCCATTTTAACATGAATGATAAATGGAGTCTCATAAAACGATTAAACTGGCAACTGCTGCTTGTCTCTTAAGTGGACAATAATTGATGTAAGATTGAGAAATTCCAACCAGTGCTGGCCTCTGTCTTTTTTTTACGCAATTGTAATTACAAAAGATGACCAATCTTCCCCAAAGCTAGGAAACTTTTTGGAAATTTGTAGCAAATGATGAAAAGACGAATTAAGGCCTTATGTAAAATTTTCTCATCACAGGCAACAAATTTGATTCTTGAACACCAGCAGTCAATTCAGTTCTGAGTCTGCAGGGGACTAAAAACATGTCAGGGAAGGTTTGGGGTTAAAATGCTTTTGTTCTTGTCCAGGTATCTGTCAGAAGATCTAGAACCTCTTCTGCAAGACAGAAATGGTCTTTCATGAAACTAATGTGGTACAGCTACTCTGAATAATTAAAATCCCCCACCAAGAACAAGAAAGGATATCACCTGTTACAATGTCAGGACATTGTTAAATACTATACTGGAAAAAAATTATATACACACACACTAATACTTTTTTATCAGGTCATATTAGATTTCTACTGTAAAATATATCCATAGTACATATACTTTGATTCTATTGCTGTTGATCATTTAGATGCTACAGCATTTTAATTTCTGTCTACTTGATAATGCAATTTACTTTGCTGTCCTTTGTAAAACAAAATCTTAGTGTTTAGGAAAGCCTTGCAAATAAAAGCATAAGCAAACATAATTGGTCTACAGTCACCAAGAAAGCAATTCTAAATATCTTCAATTTGAAGATAAAAAAATTAATTTACTTATCATTATGCAAGAATTCTTTCTCTCTTAGGAACAAGAAGAATGTAGTGAAAAGATATGCTGCCTTGTGGCAAGCATATCATGACATGCTTAAAGGAAATTAATTGTTTATTGTCTGTCACAGTCATTTGCGAGCACAGCAGTTCTTTGTATTGTAACTCTCAGTACATCTAAATGTGAAACAGGAGTTATCCATGACAGACAGTCTCCAATGAAGCCAGTCCTCAGTATATTCTGCAGTTTTAAGAGCTGGAGATCTGCATGTTTGTGCCTTGAAGAGAAATGAAATTCAGTTACCAGTCATCTGTATAATGTTCCTTTAGTAAGACCTGCACTATGGAGTCAGTATAGTTGTAGGCAACAGGAGCATGGGTATTGTTGTTTAGTAAATCCTGCAAGGGACAACATAGCCCCTTGTGCTTCCCTGAGTCTATTGCCACATGTGGTCTTCAAATGAGTACTGTAGGAATACCCCTCAGTTTGAGAGAACATCGTGTCCTTCTTCTCCAGGAGCCACACAACAAAAACATGGTGTCTTGTTAATGAAGATTCTCTATAGATGTACACACATTACCTACATGACAAGCCATTAAAAGGTTTCTATTCAGCCACCTAGGACGGCGGTATAACTTAAGCATGCTAGTGAATATATGTAAGTATAGTACTAGTTGTTCTATCAGCTGTAGAGCTAATGAGCGTGTCTGGATTCCTACCGTCTTTTGTCCTTTAATCTCTCAGATCTGTCTTCCATGGCAATAACATCTGTTCCTTCCTGGGTCTGTCTGTGACACCACAGCAGATAAAGCATTTTGTCATTAGTCTGCAACTAGATATGTCCAGATTGCCTGGCCCAGATGCCTTCAGATGGGGTGTGTAGCTGTTACATTCTGCCTACCTTCCTCTCGGATATTGTATCTCAGGATGTAGCTGTGTCCACAATTAACTGTCTATCTCCCCTTTTTCTGGTTTCAAAATTTATAACATCTTTCAGAAAGTCAAGTTCTCTTTGAGCCTTTACCTCTTTGTTAACTCTACCTAAAATTGGCCCACTGTGTCAAAACTTGAGGGATGACAGGGAAAGACAAGAAGTTAGCATAAACCTGTATTGAGACATTTTGAAATGAAAACTATTTCTTAAATGTCTAACTTTATATGCAAAGTATCTTATTAAACTTATTTGATAAACTGTGGTAATATTTCTCTAACAGATCAACGGAAACTAATCTGTATTCAGTACATTTACAAATATGTATAGAACCCATTATATACTATTTAGTCTGCAATTTTCATCGTATTAATCTTATAAGTAAATTTATGAAGTTCACTTTCTCAGCGGCAGTAGCACAATATTTGAGCATCTTTCAAAGTAGTGTTTCAGGTGGTTTTGCTACCTTTTATTGGCCAAAAACCAGGATTTTGATTAACATATGCAAAGACAGGATTTGTACAGACTTCATGTAAAAGTGAGAACAAGTGTGGTGACTTGTATCTTTGAATCATTTTAGAATAGACACTCAGACCTCTACATTTTTTATAGCTTTGCAGTGTTTTCACACTTTTTATATTGTAGGGTTCTTTTTGTGCAAAGGCTGGTGCTGCAGACTTCTCAGTCATCAATTTTGCTGTATAAATTGAAAAGCTGCTAGGTTTCTATTACACTTACCTAATAGTACAGATCATAGAGGAAGTAAAGAAAGCACTAATGCACATGAGAAAAATTGGCTTTATTTAATACTAGATAAGTTTTTCCCCCTTCTGAATTAAGAGTTAAATTATGCATAGACAACATAAAAGATTGCTCCCCTCTGTGCCCTGACACTTCATCACTTAATGGATAGATAGGTGGAACTTCAGAAATAAATTATTACCATTAAAAAAAAAAATCAAGTGTAAGAACTTGATTACCACTGCAAGACTTGTCCTGATATTAAGTCTGCAGCATGTGCTGCATACTAATGCCAGGTTTGTGTGGTAAAGGGCAAGATGGACAGCTCTGCAAGCGTGTGCTTACTAATTAACCAGCATTGAAAACAGCCTTGTCATGAGAGAGCAGTCATCTCTAGTACAACTAGGATGCAAATGATTTTGCTGCTTAGACCAAGAAATGAATACAAAAGCAGGCTTGATACCACTGGAACAAAAGGAAAGCAGCTCATAGAAGACTATTAGGTACCAAAGACGCTTTTTCATTCTCTATTGAGAGTTTTGGCACTATAAAATTACTAGACATATAGATTTTTTTACTAGTAGCCCTGAACTGAATGGACAATGAAAAAGTGAAGCAGAAAGAAAGAGATTAACCAGACAGTGCTGCAAAGGTTCATTAGTTTTATTCTATGTAATCAATTTTCTGCTATTCCTACAACACCTTATTTAATGCTTCCAACACTTGCAATGACTTTTGCTTCTGGTTTCCCTTAAAATGCATATATTTATATGCAACAGTGAAAATAAGTTAGGGAATTGCTAGAAAATTAGTGGCTTGTGATCAGTTGTGATAGTTGTTTTGTTTTATTTTATTTTATTAGAACAGTCTTAGTTGAAAATCAGACAAATCTAATACAGTTCTCCCGGACAGTCTCATTGTCTTTTCTGGGTCTAACAATACATTTGTGTGTGAACACCTGTTTTTAGTAAATAATTGAAGCTGCTGATCTTTTGCTTTTCAGAAGTGTCACACTAAGATAACTGATATTGGAAGTGTACTGTGAAGTAACCTTTAGATTTTAAGAAGTCAGCTATTGTAATAATTTTTAATAGGAATCATAGAAGTTAAAGGAAATCAGCTATCTATTGTTGGTGGCAGAAGTTTGGAAGTGCTGCATTTTTTCATATTACGACTCTCAGCACATACAACTGTATTGCTCACTGTTTCTATCTCAACCAGCTGATAAAGCTTAATAATTGAAAATGAAGTAATACAATACATTTCTACTTGTGGGAATGATAAATAATTATTCTGTTTTGAATGTTACAAAGTATTAGAAATTATAATATTTTAATCCCATGAAGATGCAGATTGTAATGATAATTTCTAGAATAACTCTTGGGGTTTTTTGTGAAAAGTATGGATGTCTCAAGCAATGAAATATAGAAACTTTTTGTTTTGGGTTTTCTTCATGAGGGAAAACCCCAGTCCTTTTAGCCCAGAATTATAATTCAGTTATTGACAATATAGTGCCTTGGCCACCCAGTCAGAAACTCACAGCTGCTTACATAGCAGTTAAACCATATAAAGCTCTGCTCATGTTAGGGAAAATCTCCACTGACAACTGGGATGTACTGGCAGGCAGCCCTTTCCAGCCTGCTGGGTTTTATTCAGGTGAATTTATGCACAGTTTTCAATTAACACTTAAAAAATGTCTTGGGTAAATGTGTAATATTTTGATCTTAATAAGAAAAGGATAAATGTGCTTAGGTCCAAGATGCTTGTTATTTTTATTTGTGTAGCAGTAGGGAGAAAATTAGTCACTAACTGAGCCTACAGTATAAAGTAGAGGCATACACTCTTCCTATGAATTCTCTCACTTTGCTGTCACAATTGAATATCACAATCCTTTATAATTTACAATGGATTTCAATGATTCTTGTATTGGTATTTACTCCTGAGTTATTCCTCTGTTTTACCCTGCCCTGGCTTTGTACAGCTTTGTGTCTGCAGCCAAAAGATCTATGTATGTGTCCTTCCTGTGATTTGACTTCCAGTCAGGGTGGAATCAACATGAGTATAAGCCAGAGATTTCAAAAGACAGAAAATTTGTGTTTATCAGCCATAAAGGAGTCATTATGTAGTTTATTCAGACCCCCAGTTTCTACAATTAAGGAACCAAAAGAGGGAATCAGTTTCAGAACATCCATTTGCTTTAGATAGATCCTTGGAGAATTTTGGCTTAGGCCAGTTGTATTCATTACCTCTTAAAATACTTGTACTTCTCAGAACAAACATGACAGGATGGCCATAGGCATTAATGTTAATCAGTGAACAAAATTCTCCAGCAATTTATAGTGGAAGCATGATCACTCCATTTTTATCTTTGAGTAAAGTTTATAATTGTCATCAGATTTCTAGGTAGCTAAGGTATAAAATGGTAAGCACAGAAATGTTGCAGGTGCAGGTTACATGCCATATAAATATTAACTCCTGAGACACAGACAAAAGAAGGGAGAAATTTAACCGTGTAAGAGCCCTATGAGTTGAATGAAAAATGCTCTCACTCCTGAAGACATGCAATTCATTCAGTTCAGCCCACAAGAAGACGCAATCCAGTCCTTTTTAAGTCAGATGCCTAGCTCACCACTGCAAGTATAGGGAGGCAGTAGTCAGTGTTTGGTTCATGTCTCCTTGAGTTTTGTTTTGCATAACCTTCTGTTGTGAATGTGCACCTAATGGGATGTGGGTTGTTCCCTCACTTATTACCTTACTACTGCTACTTCTGACCTCCTTCACTAACTGGCAGAGAGAAGCCCCACATGTGAGGAATGGCAACCTGGGCTCTTGGCACTATTCATTTCAAGAAAGATTGAACTCATCATCTTATGTCCTAATCTCTATCCTGAATGAACCTGTGCTTCTCCCTTTATGGTATGCTACAGGGAGTTAGAAGCACATAACTGTCAGCTCAGTGGAGTCTCTCCTTATGACCAAGGAACTTAGCACAAACACAACCGGGTTCCTGGTCAGTCCCATGAAAAGGAAAATTCTCCACTTAGGACTGCTTTAGACAAAGAAATAGTACTGCAGCAGCATCCAGGAGTGAGTTCAATGCCAAACACCCTGCTAAAATTATATTTCTTTATGCTACTTCAGGTCTTCTGGCTCTTGACTTCTCCATGCCTGGCTCCCCACAGTCAAAGGAGGAGGGTGGAAAACACATTCCCCCTGAATTAGAAAGTGTACTATATTAGTGTTGACCTAGATGAATTTAAAGTACTTAAACAACAATTTAGATAGGCAGACCTGGTTTGTTAAATGAGCATGGAATTATGACTTCTGTCCCTGGAAATGCATCTACCTGAACGAGATTACTGCAAGTAGGTGCTGCCCACACTCTCTCCCATTTTTGTTAGTGGTAAGAAATTCTTTAGCCCTGAGCAGGTGGTCTAATACCTTGATGAATTGCTGAATTAATATTTACCTGAATATTTAACTGCTTTTCTAACTTTGCCAATGTTTTATATTATGTCCTGTACTAGAAACAAAATAAACATATTAGCAGGTTAAGATTACATTAGTATAATCTATTAGTAGTAAAAGGATTTGTTTATAGAGATTTATCTGGAATTTATAGTAGCTGTAAAACATTATAAACAGTTTTATTCATAGGACTCTGAGGGCAAAAAGAAAACAATTTTGATATGAAGGAAAACACAATAGAGGATAATTCAATGCATGGAAACATTTTTCTGCCCTTTTTTTTTTTTTTCTTAGTTATTGGTATATATGAAAAAGTCTTTGTGTAATAGAAGACACATAGTAAATCCTGTAAATGTCACATAGACTTTTTTGCATGTTCCTCCTTATTAATGCATTTTAGGTAAATATTGCACAAGTGTTTGGTTCTTATTTCCTTAAACAGTTTCCAGAATAACATACTAGGGAGTCCAACGTGATTTCATATGTGGCAGCCAAAGCCATTGGTAGCTTAAACCTGTCCAGTTTCTTTGACATTCTTAAAGTTGCAGCCAAAAATATTAGCAGTGGACTTACATAATTTTTCTGAAAAAGGCCAGCAAATATCAGTTTTGGCCTAGGCATTAATATTTATTATTGCAGTCAGTCCAAACCATTGTTTCCAGAAATATGAGGATTGTGTCCCCTCAGTGTATGTCTGATGGTTACAACTGAAAGGAAAATTTGGGGGAACTGGCAACTTAGTGAGTGTAGCTGGGTATTGTAGGTGAAGCTTCACACCTATTGAAAGTGATTGTTTGCAAATCCATTTGTAGCATTATTCCATATGATTATCTTGAAAAGATATACATATGAACAACCTTCCCTTTAAATTAATTCTGATTTTTTGTTTGCAAATTTGACTAAATTCTTTACCTTTGAGCCTGTATGAGAGCTCCAGAAGATAAGCAAAACGTATAGAACAGTCACATGTAACACACGGGTTAAATTGCTTAGTACATAGCTGTGAGTAAAGGTGCTTACTAATTATAGTGAAAGTTATCACAGAAGATTATAGATTAGTGAAAAACAGAACAGAGGCACCTGATAGAAATGAAAACAATGGATAGAGAAAAGGTCGCTATATAGTAGGTATTCTTATTCATAGGTTAGTCAATAGTTGCAGTAAATATTTTTAATATTTGTTGAGTAAAAATGCTGTGGAGTTTATTTTTAGTGTTCAGAGTTTATTTAGAATTAAGACCTGTAATTTCCAGCAGCTGTCATTCTCAGTACAAGGATGCATTTGTTACATAACTGTCAGCTCAGTGCATTAACAAAAGCTCTGTCAATGTGCACATCAGCATAAATATACTATAAATCGTCTTTTTCTGTAGTCTACATAACATTTTTAAAAGACTGTTTCTATCTTGGGTGGAGGAGAAAATTCTGAAAGAATGGTCTGTTGGGACCTGTAACCATGGTAACTAGAAAGCCGACTTGCTATAATTTGTTGTAATTTAAAAAATCTAACACTGATTTACTTTTTACTTCGCAAAATATAATGGAATCTACAATAAAGAATCCATACAAAAAGGTGCTGTGCTTCTATGCACTGTTGAAATTCACTTAAAATATATTTGGGGAAAATGATCTGCAATTTAAATAAGGTTTTATTTTCAATTGGAAGTCAAAGGATTGTATCATGATGAAGTTAAATTACGGATATAGGTGTTTATCCTTCTATATCCTTTATATCTATGAAATATTTGTGTAGGGCACTTTTAAGAATGACAGTCCAGACTATATCTGCTTGTAGGTTCTCCTTCTACCATTGACAGTGCCGTATCCTTCATGGCATTGCTGTATTTCCACTTTGGGTGGTTGTTTTGCACCAGTACCTGAAAGCTAGGTTCAAGATAGCCAGAAAAGATAAAACCTAAAAGCTAAGCCTCAGGTAGCCTATGTCCCTAAGCACTGTTCGAAGAGCTGCATGGGTGGGAGGGATTCCTGCAAATCAAGGGTCTTTTGGAAGCAGATTAAAAAAGGAAACAGAAATGTTAAGTCAACTCTTCCCAGTTTGGAAGAATGAGTTTCTCCCTTTAATTGCGTTTTAGAATTGGGGATCTTTGAAGTCAAGGATTAGCAACCTTCCTACTTTGGGATTAAAATAAAATAGCTAATTAGCCCCTAAGAGAGAAAAGGAGTCCCATGAAGTTGAGCTTTTGGCTTTGTTTTATGTTTCTATGACCTCTGAGGATTATGCAGGTTTTGTTTTGGATGTAAAGAACCATTTTGTGAGAAAGTGTAACTGAAGGGGATTCCTGTATGAGCTGATTAGAACCTGTGGTGTCTTTGTGCAGAGATTGTCCAAGTGCAGATTTCTAAGAATTAAGGCCCAGATACTGAATGAAAATTACTTCTATTGAATGCTTTGGCTCTCAGTGGTTGCTGAACAAAACATATATTCTCCATATAACTTTCAATTATAGCAATTGCCTTGTTAAGTAAGGACATTTTTGTATTTTGCTCGTAATTCCAAGGCAAGGATGACATTTACTGTTAATTCTTGAGGGAAAGACAAATTACAGTCTCTTATACTATCCCTTTGACATTCTTTGTAAGATCACTCTTCTATTTCAGTTGAGAAATAATAGTATCTAAAATTCACAGGCAGGTTTACACAGCATGTACACACCCCTCAGTCTGAGTATTTGCAAATTTAGCGGAAAAAGATTTTGAATACACTGAGTTAAAAAAATGGGTGAAGTTCATGTCCCATGTTTACCACGTCCACGTCAGTATTTGATGGCAGTTTCAGAAACTGCCATTACCTTAGAATATCACAAATGAAATGGAGTTTGCAATATCAATCAAAATTTGAATATAGGAATAGATTAAATAGTTTTTATGTTGAAACCTATCCATTTGAAGAATCACCCAAAAGGTAAGCTGTCTTTTTGTAGAATTTATGTGCTTAGAAGCGTCTTTCTTTCTATCAAGAGTGAATATATGATATAAACTCATGAAGATCAGTTTCTATAAAATAAATCTAGATTTTATGAAAGTTATAATGAATGAAAACAAAGTGATGCAATTAGTGCAAATCAATCAGCCTGTAGCAAGAAGAGCTAAGAATATCTTCTACCCATATTTCTGCTCTTCAAAATTTAGCACTTTTTCTAACACTGTTTCATTTGGAATCTCCTTACAAATTACCTATGAAGTGTAGCTCAATCTCATATATGGCATTTTGTCAATAAATATCTTTGAAAATCCATATGTTTGTGAGAAAAAATGTCAGCAGGCTTTCTCCTGCACAGGCATATCTGCCATTGTACTAAATATTAGCTCTTCTTGGAGTTCCTTTCGGAGTTTTTGTTCTATTATGTTATTATTTCTAGGGAAAAGGCTTTCTTCTCTAGGAAATATAGTCCTGAGACAGCTCAAAATATTGAATCGGTTTAAAAATAACATTCCCTCAATAAAGAGAGACCTGAGTCAAAGGGTAGTATATCATTATGTAATTAAAAGGTACATAAAATATTCATATGCACAAGAGATGAGACTTCAGAAGTTCAAGTTTAACTTTTGAATCTCTGATTTTTGATGGGGAAAAATTAATTTTGCATGAATGTAGTCTCTTACTTGAAACTTAACTTTAAAAAGAAGAAAAATAATCACCATTGTTCTTTTTACAGTAATAGATGGAGTTCCAGGTTTGAGGTGCTTTGATTTGTGTTGGCACTTTTTTTGTTTGTGGTTTGTTTTTTTTTTTTATTTTAACCAACTTAGTATAGTTTTATGCAATTTTTTTTTCATCTCTGATAGCATAGTTAATTTGAAGTGAAATTGTTCTACTTTAAAGTCAAATCACTCTATTATAATAAAGCCTCCTTGTCTCATATAACCTTGCTTTAGAAGAAAGCTTTTACATTAAAGTTTCAGTGATGGCTCTAGCTTCAAGCAAATGTATAATTTGAAACCAGAAGCTTCATAAACTACTGAAAGCGGACATCTTTCTATAACTGGAGAAGGAAAGCCTATTTTCTATAAATAGTGCTCAGAGTATTTATTTTTGCTTCTCCTCTTAGCTGGAATATGACTTGGTCCTGGCAGTATTGCACCTGATATAAAACACGTTTGGATAATCTATATGAGGTTTTACCATAATTAATTTCATGAAAGATAATCAATTTAAAGTTCTGTCAATTAATTATCACTTTTTCTCAAGGTCTGTGAGAGTATATTCTATTTGAAAAGGTACTTGTGTCTCCATAGGGTGCTGTCTTTGCTCCTGCATGTTTGAATCAAGCCACCAGCCTCCCTCCCTGCCTCCCTGCCTCCCTCCCTCCCTCCTCCCAGTTTTCAGGGATATACCCACTTAAAATCTATGGTATGTTATCATAATGTAAAGATCAGAAATAATTGAGGTGAGATACATGTGGATAGTACGAAAGGAAGGTTTTATGACAACACTGGTTTTTGTAGTTGTAGACAAGATATATGGGAAAGGAAAGGTCAGGTAGGATGGAGGGATATGAACTTGACAATAAGAGGACTTGTGTCAAAAGTTAGAAATGTAGATCCTAGAGAACAGAGGAAAAAGGCATGAATCCTAAGGTAAAAAACCCAATCAACAACATTAGGAGTGATTGGATGGCATGGATGCTCAGCAAGTCTACAGAGGCCTCTACATTGGGGAGAATAGTCGAATGATTGTTGAATAGTTGAATGATGAAAGAAAGGTCTGCTGTACAGGAGGACCTCAATAAATTAGAAGAATGTGTTGACAAATCTCATTGCAGTTCAACAAAAATAAATGTAAATACTTGCTTCTGAGATAAAATAACCCATGAAGCAGCACTGTCTGTAGAGTGATTGGATAGGAGCAGTTCTGAAAAAAAGTAACTGAGAGTCCTGGTGGACAAAACTGAGCATGGTTTAGTAGTGTGACTTTGTGATAATGAAAACTAACACTGTATTACTAACCCCGTCTAATAATGGTCTATATTAGCAAGAGTGCAGTCTGTAGGTCGAGGAACATGATTATTCTTTTCAACAAAGGGCTGATGAAACTACATCTTGAGTACCGGTTCCCATTTTGGGGCTCTCAGTTCAAAAGGAGAATCACTAAAACTGTTAGGCAACTTCAGCACAGAATACACGGAAAAGGCTGAAGAAGTTGTGCTAGTTTAGCCTGAAGGGAGGAAGAGGTGGGGATGGGGACTATAACTCCACTCTTCCATTCCCAAATGCAGATTACAGACAGGAACGGATTGTTTATCACTGTGGAAGGAGAACAGTTGCAGGTTGCACCAGTGGAAATTATGATGAGTTATGAGAAAAATGGGTCATGCCCATTTGTCAGTGGTTTGACAGTGGAGTAAGTGTTCAGAGAAGCTGTGGAATCCCCACCGCTGGAGATTTCCAAAACTCACCTGAAGACCACTCTATGCAACCCAACTAACTTTGACGCTAACCAAGTCATGAGCAGGAATTTGGACTAGATGACTTTCAGAGATCCCTTGCAAATTAATTAATCCTATGTTTCGGTCTTTCTATCTAAAAAAACCAAACCAAACGAAAACAAACAAAAAAAAACCATAAGAAAATATGGAAAGAAAAAGTTATTTTTGTTTCCTTTTAGCCATTGTGATTGCAAACTGTAACTCCTACAAGAATACCTATAAGAATTCCATATCTCTGCCAAGTATCAAGGTGTTAAGACTTTAGTCTGTGTGCCTTTGCAGTTTTGAAGTGATAAAAAGCGGTATTTGGAAAACCTGCTTTGTTCTAAAAGCTGCTTTAGAAAAGCTGAAACACTTCTACATTTCTATGATGGTGTGTTTCAGTCCTGCTTGCCTAAAGTGTTTAGCTATTGTAAGCAAGCTATACTTTGCCAAAAGCATAATGACTACAGATAATAAATGTTATGCTGGCCTGCTACTTGGCTGTAGTTGGCAAGCTGGTATTCTGATGCTGCACACCTGGCACTGTGTTTTAGGTAGGTATATCATGGACATCTCAAATTTTTGACCTACCAGAAATTTTCTTCAAGCTATTAACTTACGTCTCTGTTTTATAACCTACCACACAAAAAATATTTATAGAAGTGTACTTTTACCAACAAAGTAAATTATAAATGTGCATTTGATTCTCAGGTTGCACATCACTGACACTGGCAGCTAGTCAACCTGACATCAGTGCACAGTGTGGACTAATCTCCAGTAAAATTATGACTTCTTAAATTAAAGCAAACTATTTCACAACTTCAGGGTTTTTTTAAATACATGCTAAATTTCTGCTCATTTAGTACTGTGCAAGTACTTCTGACTTACTCACATCCTTAGTATGTACCTTGTTTGTTCTCTTTACCAAACCAAGTCATTATCTCATTTGAGTGGGAGGTCATTCACAGAATCATAGAATTGTAGAATCATAGAATGGTTTAGGTTGGAAGTGACCTTAAATATTATCTAGTTCCAACACCCCTGTCAGGGGTAGGCACAGCTTTCACTAGACCATGTTGCTTATAGCTTCATCCATTCTGGCCTTGAACCTCTCCAGGGATGGAACATCCACAGCTTCCCTGGTCCTGTTCCATTGCCTCACCACCCTCAACAGTTAAGAATTTTTTCCTAATATCTAAGGTTTTCTCTAGTCTTCAGCAGTCTGTTATCCTAAAATGATGCCATTCAAATGGGAGCTATCAAGATTTTATTATTGCTGGTCTAGGAGACCCATGGCATTGTCTTGATACCATGTACTCTAAGACATTTAATGATGCAGCAACTTCATACCCTCAATTAGAATTCTGCTTGAGTACAGAGAGATTCCCTGAATTGTTATATCCTCAAATCACATCTCCTGTGTTACGTAAATGAAGTGTAAAAATGGCTTACAGTTCCTTCAAGATGCACTGCTGTACAAAGAACAGCTCATAAAATTACTGGATAGAATGAACAGATTAAGAACATTCATGTAGTTACTTTCAGTGGATTAAATCTCCATGCTTTTTATTTCAAGTTAATCAGTCCTTTGTAGTGCAGGATGAAAAAAAACACCAACTTTGTCTAGTAAACCTCAAGAGCAGGAATCATTATCATGTTAAAGAGCTTTCACTGCCATGAAGAAACTGCTGAAACTTTAGAGATGCCAAATTGCACTTCCTGAGTGTGTACTATTTCAGTGTGTACTACATTTTAAACTTAACATAGTTTTATTAAATCATGTGTTCAAATGTTTAGAAAAAGTTTCACAAATATTCTAAGCCATGTTTTTCATTCTGTCCAAATTGTAGTATGAACTCTGTATATTACACCTTAATATACACCCACACATGATATTAATTTTTGCTGGAGGTGACTGGATGACATAATGTGGGGTTTTTTTTCAAACTGCATGTCTTAATAAACAAAAAGACTTTGTCATTGCCTTACTGAATGCACAAAAATCCCATACTTACTACTTTGTGTTTTACCCTAGACCACTTAAACAAGTAAGGAATAGTTTTCATAAATATAGGAAACATACAAATGTGAAACCATAATAGACACCTTTGTGTGACACTAACTTTGACATGGTCTATGAAGTGGCTCTCATAACTATTATATCTTATACAATTATAAATTTTCAATTGTAATTGACGAACTGGTCAGTCTTTTCAAAAATAGGTACCTGCTAGTTCTTCCTAGCAGAAAGGAAATAAAATATTGGTGGTGCCCTTTTTAAGAAAGCTTAATAAACTTAAATTATTTTCTCTAGTAAAGACTCAGAGATGTGCCACATCAGTATCAAAACCTAAGAATGATGAATAGATGATGTATAAATCTAAAACTAACTTTTTTTTTACAGTTTCTAACATACTATATTTTATTTAGAATATTTCCTTAGATTGAAAAATAACCTAGAATGAAAAATTAATTAAAAAAAAGTTTATAAATCTGAATTATTTTATATATAGTCCTAAGAAAATAAGTCCTTAATTTAAATGCTAGAATTGCAAATTTCTGTCAGTCAAAGTAAGGACTACTGTAGTTTAAGAATAATGGTGTATCTAGCTAGGTAAGGAGTGTTAACAAATGGTCCAATAGAAATGCTATACACTTCACACATTTGCTGTACGAGGCACTGCATGAGACTACTGGATGTTTGAGGTCACATTCAGCAGAGTTGAGAGCAAATCTCGAAATTCTCAGTTCAGATTGGGTATTATTTTTCATGCAACACAACCAACTAGTACTAATATGAGGCAGTAGTGATCATCTTTTTAACCCCATCTTATCCTCAACAAACCTTTTCATGGAAGTATACACATCTTCCAGGATAGGTAGGAAGAGAATACATTATTCTGGTTTACAGCTCAGTGTGCTTCCCCTAGGCTGCAGAGAATTTATTTCTTGGAAACATGTAGCAAAAGGATACTAATTTTGTCCTGACTAGCCAGACAACAGAGTGTGGGATTTGACTGAAGACCTAACACTTCAAATTGTGAAAGCCTTGATGTACCTTCCTCCTCTTGTGCAATTAAGCTCTTGAGATTTTTGTCTTCTGTGTTTGATATAGTATTCTGCTAAACATCTCCATTTTGCATAAGAAGTAAGGATCACATGCTTAATTTTTTTCCTCTTTAATTCTATTTTATGTAAATTATTGTTCCTCTAATGTTCTTTCCCTAGCACATCTCAAAGGTTACAAGCGTAACAAATTTTACAGGGTGAATTTTTATCTACTGGTTTTTAACTTGTCTTTTTGAGGTTGTGCTATATCTGTACAAATTTTATTAAAGTCATGACAGAAGGGATCCCTTATATTACCATATCTGTGGAAGGTAAAAACTGCTCTGGAGTTCTTTATCACCCTATCACAAGTCATGGCATCATCCTCATTGAAAGGCATTAAGTCAAAAAGTCAGTCTTGTATTCCCTGATTTTAGCAGATATATCTGAATGCAGGCTAATTCTTGACCTTGATAAATATATTCCTCACCACTTCCCAGAGCCTTGGATGTTTCTATATCTGACAGCATACCAATACAAATTGTTGCTCTCTAACCCATCACTATCCAGATGAGACAGCATTAACACTAAAGGCCCCATTAAACCAGGCCCTGGTGCCAATTTAAGAATGACAACTTATGGACTTAGATCCATGCTGCACTGTGTTTCTGATGAAGGGCATTGGAGCTTGTATCCTTTTAACCCAGTTCAGCTCTGGGCAGTACATAATATCCTAGCACAACTTGAATGATCATAACTTTTGTTTGCATGAGTGCTAGTTTTGACCAGGGTAGAACTAACTTTCTTCACAATGACTTATGGGGCTATGTTTTGGATTTGTGCTGAACATAGGGTTGATAATAAAATGTTTTTGTTATTGCTGAGCAGTGCTTACACAGAGCCAGGACCTTCTCTGCTTTTTGTACTGTCACCCTGGCAAAGAAGTTTGGGAGTGCATGGGAGGTTGGGAGGAGTCTTAGCCAGGACGGGTGACCCAAACTGACCAAAGGGATATTCCATGCTTTATGGCATCCTGCTCAGTATATAAAGTGAGGGAAAGATGGAGGAAGTGGGATGCATTTGGAGTGATGGCACTTGTCTTCCCAAGTAACTTATATGCATGATGGGGCCCTGCTCTCCTGGAGATGGCTGAACACCTGTCTGCCCAAGTGAATTAATTGCTCATTTTGCTTTGCTTGTGTTTGAGGCTTTTGCTTTCCCTATTAACTGTCTTTATCTCAACCTATGAGTTTTCTACCTTTTGATTTTCTGATTCTCTTCCTGATCCTGCTGGTGGGGAAGCGAGTGAGCGGCTATGTGGGGTTTGATTGCTGGCTAGCATTAAACCATGACAGCATGTGTGCTTAAAACGTGACCCAGTACTTCTGGTATGGATTACAGCAGGTCAAGCAATGCTTAATTGTATTGCTTTTGCATCAGTTCTTTAGTCACTGGATAGATCTGATGGTTCTTTACCGAGACACCTAAACATCTCTGTATTTGAGAAGAGGAGCTCTGGGACATCATCCAAAAGCCATTAGGTCCTGGAAGATCCTGTTTACTTCAAGCTTGAATAGGTCTCTAATAGGACATGTCATTTTAGTGCCATAGTGTTGATGAGGCAGGGGAAGAAGCTGAGCTGTTGCAGATTAGTCAGGGCAGCTTATGGCCTTTATGCTTCAAAGCATGTGTTCAGTTGCCAAATCAACAGGACAAATCTTTTTAAATTTTATTTTTTTGCTAATGGCCAAGCTGCCAGAAAGGAATAGTGATGTAAGTTGAGAATGGGAAAGTTGTTACCACAGATACTTTGAGGAATAAGATAATGTCCGTCTTTCAAAAAAATGGGTTTTTTTAAAAAAAGAAGACTTTAAAAGAACTGTTTTCTAACACTAAATGCCAAGAACAAAACTTGGTTAGTTTTGCAGTAAATCTTTCCTTTTTTGCACTAAGTATCTGAGTGACTATTTATTCTATTAAACTTCGGATGAATAGCAGCACAAGTAACCCCAGGCAGATACCATTTAAACAACAATCTTGTTAGTCAGAAAGTGGCAATACTTTCTTCCTGGCCTGGGATTCTTCCATACTGCTTATATCTGCATGGACAAGTTATTTAAGTTGTTTGGTCAAAAATTCAAGATGATAAAGAAATGTGAAATGTATTTTCTTGAACACTTTGTGTTGTGTGCATGCCACACAATAGAATTAGCACCTTGCATTCATCCAGCATGTTTCCCATGCTTTGGTTATGTGGCAAGGACTGATCAACCCATGTGCTCCTTCCCCTCTGCTGAACTCAGCAAATGCTCTGTGCAGAATTCCAGCAGATGGACCTATTATCTTCCAACAACACATGTTCTCTTATGCACCATTTTATAGCTTGTGCTTGTTGGGTTTGTACTTTAATAGATACGCTATTAAAGAGATTATCCATGTAGTTCAGCTCTTCACTTCAAAAAGGTGAAAGGTGTCATGAAAAATAAATAACTAAAAAGATGAGAATAAGTGCCTTGATTTCAGTGAGACCATGAGAGATTTATGCCTGCTGATGTATACTTTTTGTCTGTAATAACCCCAAATAAAGAATGGCATATATTCTTTTAAAAATAAGGAACACTGTTTTATATTCTATTAAAATAGTTTTTTCTTGGTATGACTTACAGTCCTGAGCTGTAATCAAATCACTTTGCTGGATGTACTGAATTCCATTCTGCTGGTCCTTTTTTTGGGAGTCTCTGAGATGTGGATTAAGCTCACTGTAACACAAAGATCTTAATAATTAATAAAAGCAATGAGGTGCTATTTAAAAAACACTACATATAAGACCTATTAATATATATAAATTCAGGGTAGAATTTAAACTGTAGTCAGCATGCTTGTTTCTGTGGTCAAATGTAAGTGCACTTTGCAAGGAAAGGATAAAAATGCTAGGGAAATTCTTACAGTGGATGTAAACCAGAGATTTGGAAGATAGTAGTAGCTAATAAAGAATTGAAGAGGAATATAAGAAAAAAAACAAACATGCAATCTTCAGCTTTAGAGAATCTTACCTCAGATATGCCAAACAAGCAATTCAAATTATTCAAATTTGCATGCATCTCTGTCACTTGGAATATTTTGAAGTATTTAAAGCGATCTTCTCCTGTTTGAAAACAGAAAAAAACCCAATGTGAATAAGTTCCTGAACATTCCAATCACTATTGTTTGAAATAATGTCTTAGAGAATACAGCAAAAATGGATTAGGCATCTCTTAATTAAAGAAGACTTTGAGCAAAATTATGTTTTGACTCTGGGTTTTGTGATAGCAGGGCTGTGGGCCAGGATAGAGGTTTGGGAGCTTAGTAGTTCTGACAGCTCTCTAGCAGCTACTGTAAGCTCTGATTCATTCTACTTTGCTAGTAGGGATGTACTTTCATAACTGTTAAAAAAGTAGGCCTGTAATTGGCAGCATCAATTATCTGGGGACTGAGAGGGAGAAATTTTAAATACATCTCTTCAGGCTAAAAGGATACTCGATGTTTATTCAGTTTATTCTTTTATTCTAATGTTGTTGAAGATTCATCTCTTTTTTATATGCTTATATTTGGAGGTTCAGGGTGTTCAAGGTATGAGCTAAAAGCTTGCAGTTTCAATTGCCATCAGGTATTCTGCTTTTGTGGGCTGTGGAAATTTACTTGGAGGCTGAGACTTACAGGTATGTCTCTTGATTTCAAAGATGGTAATTTTTTTCATGTTTAACCACTAAAGTCATCCAGTCTGGTGTCTTAAAGTCAGGGAGTACAAGGACACACAGCAGGAAAAGTCTTTGGTTTTTTTCAGAAAAGCCCCATGAATTCTGCATAGTTGAGAGAAACAGCATTTATTGTAAAACAGCTTCTCAGGTGCTTCTAAGTATGGTGTGTGGCTGTAGCAGGAGCAGCAGGAGAGAGGATCTGGCGTCCTTTCCCTTTCCCCCAACTGTCAAAATCCTCCTACATTCTGATGTTTACACCAGAGCTCTAACATATACTCACCCATCACTTGGCCTCTGCAGCGTCTCTCCTTCTGTGTAGTATGGAGTGTTCTTGGCTTGCAAAGTCTTTTCATGTTTGAAGCAGAAGTACCAGCTTTTCTACCTTTCTAGAACAATTATGACAGCTTTAAAACTCTGCAAGAATGACTGCAAGAATGCAAAAGATAATCCAACCTGAATCAGTGATAATCCCTGTGCGTACAGAACAAGAAAAAAAAAAAAAAAAGGGAAGGCTTTCTGTATTTCATGTGACATACAGCAGTGTATTGCTATGTAGTGGTGTTGCAAGAACCAAGTGATTTAGTCAGAAAAGTAGTAACTGATCTTTCATTTATTTCAATTTCTTGTTTTTATGCTCTGAAAAAAATAAAGAAATGAGGAAATGTGAAGAAAAATCAAGAAGGTTGCACAATTTGTTTTGAGATTATTTTTTACTCTCTCATGATGAATCTAGTTCCGCATTTCTTCTAAACTCAGTTATACCTAGTAAAAGTTGGATGAAGTGCATCTACATTTATCAGCTATGAAATATTAGAATTTATTAGAAGACTTTTCCTATATAGAACGTTCTTAAGTCCTCCTTTTTGACAAGTTAAAAACCTAGGGGACTTGTTTTCTTCTTTTCCCAGAATCTGCACTGATTTTACATTGAAACTCAGTATTGGTTAAATAGGGAGGTGAAGATAGCAAGAGAATAAGACATGTCAGAAATTATGGTTGTCAGATTGCTAGATTCTCTTGTACACCCACCTGGTTAGGGATGATTACGTTATGCTTTTCAGACCACTACACCAATAACCAAGTAAGGAGTCGGTCTATTTGTAGTAGCTCATTGACTAAGCTGCAGCATTCCCATAATGGAAGGGGACAGAAAAGACCCAAAGGCAGATAAGTTGACAGAAAGACTCAGAAAATCTTCCACTAGTTTCATTAGTCCTAGAAAATTATCTCTGTCCATGAAAATGGTCAGTGTTAGTTTAAGACCATTATTTTCTCTGAATTTGAGCCAAATGTAATTTGAGCAGGTTATCTAGGGGTAACAATCTTCTGGCCCCAGTCCTTTCCATTATTCTTCTGGGAGTTGCACAAGTATGTATGTTTTCAAGATACCAAATTTTGATTCACTGGCTGCATTAAAATTTATTTTGCTTATCTATTACTGAATTAGCTAAACACACCATACAAAGCTTATTCTTTTTAATACATTGTGTTAGATGTGATAGATGTATAATTGGTTTCTCCAATTAGTGATTTTCTTAGTGAAATTTGGCCTGTAGGTCTTGGATCATAGTAGTCAATGGCATGAAACAAAATTTTTCAGGTTTCACCAGGGTACAGAATTTTTTCATTGTTTCACCTCAAACTTGCACACACTAAAGCAAAAAAGTTCTGTTCACAGAAATACCATGAAAAACATTCTCAGTGAGAAGGTTCACATAGCAAGGGCAGAGTTTTTCTTTCTGGCAAATTATCTACAGAAGACTTCACTACTTATCGGTTTGTGAGGGATTCCAATTCAACTCATCTGTTCTGAAGTTGCATTTTGCTGCCAATCATTCTGACACTTGTTATATGCTGCAGAATATCAGCCTGCAGATCACTTATGAGGTCTTCTCCTGTGCACAGTGCCTCCAGTATTTGCTATTTGCAGTCTTACAGTTACCATGCTAAGTAACGTGATAATTTTCTGTGATTTAGATTTATATAAAAGCAAAAGTTTGAACATAGTGTCTGTTCCCAGAAAAGTATATAGCAATGGTTCGTGTTGGCTTGACTAGGAATACAGTTAGGTCAATTAACTACTATCTATATCAGTGAAAAATTAGAAAGGCAATAAAATGGTTTGGGAAAGGCTCTTCTGTGAGCTCAGCTGTAGTAATATGGAGAAATACTGTGTACGTGCCTAGTATAAAATCAGGACGAAAGGAACACTTAGGGTTTCAATTTTTTTTATTTTTTTATTTTATTTTTTTTATCTAGGTTTGCTAGGTTTATTCATTTATTGTTTTTCATATTTTGCAGAAAACTCAACCATGGCTTAGGTCTCTATGTGTGAATACCAAACAAAATGATATCTGCTGCCTTTAAAGTCTGACCACATGTCAGGAAACTTCCTCATCAGAGATAAAAGAAGATGATGATAGGCAGCATGTTAACATTCTAACTTTGTAATGGTTTCAGAACAAAGAAAAAAATGTTGTAAAAGCTCGTAAAGGAGAATAATAAGGTAGTTCTACATATGCTTACAAGGAAGTCTTCCAGAATCTGAAAAGCAAAGCAGGGAGAAAAGAAACAGATTTTTTTAAATAGAGTAAGTGGATGGAGGCTTGGATTTAACCAGTGGCAGAATTCAGTCTTTGTAGCTGATGAGAGAGAAATGGTTTTGATATTTGAGTCAACAGTGAAAGAAAAGACAAGTAGGATAGAGCGAAACGGATGCCTCTGAGCAAATCACTGAAAAAAAAGATCCTTGCAACAGTGTTATGCACAGAGAGAGCAGAGCAAGATCACGTGCATCTAGGCCAGAAAAAAAAGGATAGTGGTGTGATTGAAATTTCAGATGACAAAGACTTTTATAATTTTTATATGGATGTGCAGGTGAAAAGGCAAAAAAACCATGTGAGATAATATGCAGTGAGAATCAGCAAGGGTAAAGCTAAATAAGTGCTTAGGGTTTTGCAGGGTACTCTCTGGTTTAACATCTTAATTAACGATTTCAAAAAACTAAATGACATGTTAATGAAATTCATAGATAATAGAAGTTGACAGGAAATGAAAACATATTTAGGAGAGAGAAAGCATCCAAAGATTGTAAGAACTGGTTAGTGAGAAAATATGTAAATACAAGTGTACTAAGCAGGACTGTTTACAAAGTGCTGGGATAGTAGAAAAAAGGCCAGTGATCATTAAAAATTGAATATCTGTAAGTCAAGAAAGATATGTGACACAAGTGTGGAAAAGATTCAGAGATCTAATTTGAGAGTTGTTACAGATTGTCAATGCTAGGTTATAAAAACTTTGGTGCAACATTGTTGGTATTAAAGGAATAAATTTTCTTTGAGATATTTGAAGTTGCCTGATTAAAGAACAGCTGCTGTAATTTATAGCAGGTTTTATGTGTTTTTACACCACATAATTAATCTACCAACAAAGGAGTACTTTATATCATGCAGTGGACAGTCATTGTATGAGACCTAGTGCTTAAAAACAGCTCTGCATGTGAGTGTTCCTAAAATGGATCAGTTCAGTGGATTATGTAAAGAATACATACAAGGTATTTTTAATGTTAGAAGGGGAAATGTGAATAATTATGTGTTAGTTTCATTGTCTAATTAAACTAAGTGGATTAAACAGTAATAGAATTTAAAAATTAAGAGGAGTTAGAATTTCCTTAATCATGTATGCAAAAGATACTTAAGGGAAAATATTTAATAATAAATAGTTGAAGTTCTCATCTGATAAATCAATAAATAAAAAGCTCTGAGTTTGGGTTTGGGTTTTTTAAGAAAATCAGTGTAAGCAGACAGCTTTTTTTTTCCTTTTTTTTTTTTTAACTAGTCAATATTAGATTTCAGAACACACTAGGAGTGTGAGAATTGCCAAATATCAAGCCAAGCTACATCATAAAAAGAGTAATCAAAACAAAAGACCTTTAGCCATGCAAATTTGAAAACAAAAAAGAAAGAAAAAGGCTCTTTATTCTAGGAATAGATAGATGTTTAAAATGTCTCTTTTTGCCTCATATTTTAAATGAAAATTTTGTCAAAACTTTCAGTAATGGCAATGGTGTTTAATATGGAGAAAATAATGAAAATGACATGAAAATGTGACTTACTGCTTCACAGAAGACAAAAAGCTTAAAAAATTATATGTGATCCAAATGGGTGAGATTAGATAGTCTTCATTCCGGGATTTTGAAAGAACCATATTTGAAACCATATCTCCATTCAATTGACCTATCCTTAGTCAACCTTTCCCAGCAGATAACATATACTCAAACAACGGTACTAAAACCTACACTTTAAATTTATTGGGAGACATGAAGTGATTTGGGATGGTGGGTTCATCTGGCCTTTGTAGCATGCAAAGTTTTGGAGTTTTCTCTATGGAAATTATAATGAAATGTATGAAGGCAATTAGAAATGGGACATAGCACAACATGTTTTTAACTGCAATTTTTCTTTGATAATTTTCGAGGCAAATGACATGCAGTACAGTTCATCTATTTAGACTTTAGTTAAATACTTGATTTGGTGCCAAAGAGTAAATTAAAAATAGGATTGTTACAAGAATTTTAATGTCTTGTAAAGAAAGTACTAAATGGGAGAAAATCATGAGTGATATTTAAATAGATAAGATACACTGAAGGGGAAGGGGGTTATTGTGGGAGACTTGAGGCATTGGTTTGTAAGTGTTCTCGTTTAGTATTTTTCTTAATAACCTTGGTCTAAAAGGTGGGAGGATGCCATCAGTTTTGTCTGTGGTACATGTTTCAAAGGTTTTTGTCAATTCAAAGGAAAACTGACAGGAAAAATCAATAGTTAAAAGAAAAGTTAAGGTTTAAATAATAAAAATAGGAACATAGAGTTAAATTCAGTACTGCAGCGGATAGTAATATATTTAAGGACTGTTAAAAATTTGTACAATAAACTAAGAGATATTCAGTAGGTGAAAGGTAAAAAAGTTGAGTGTATTAGATGACTGAATCATCGAAATCATTCAGATGTGAAGAAAGTAAACTCAATTGAGGGGTTGGCTCTGAAAATGAAAAAATGCTAATGTCATTGTGTAAGGAAGTATTAAGACCTCCTCTGGAAAGCTTTGTAAAATTGAGATTACTAAGTCTAAGAAAGAAATGAATCCACAGTGTAACTGATGAATGAAAGCATCTCAGAAGAATCAAGCAGGGGTAAAATATAACATAGTAGAAAATGCTGAGGAGCTGAAAAAAACTAAAGCTGTGAGCATGCACGGTTGTTTTTTATAAATCCACAGAAAGTATGAATGCAGGAAGGGAGGAAATTACAAAGTTAGAAGAATTATTTTACGCTGGAAATGAATAGATTTCTAACCATGACAGGTTTGTGTTTAAAGCTTTCTATCAGAAATAGAAAAATAAGAAACTAACTGCTTTTAAGATAATACCTATTTACTTAACAACATGAATTACATAGACTAGCATTATATTAAAGTCAGTGAGCCATAAATTGTTTCACAATCCAATGATTCTTTCATAACCAGAGGGAACTATGATACAGGTATCTGAAAGATATTTCATTTTTTCTTTCCATTATTGTTTTTAATGTGGTGCATAGTGGTAACGTTACTGTAAGAGTGCTGGAATACAATATCAAAAAAGATAAAATTCCTCTCTTCCTTTTGGCTCTGAAATTGTTCTTTAAGAAAAGTGGTGGTAGCCTCATCTCTTGGGTCATTTAAAACCTGATTCAATATGCTACTGAAGGGAAATACTGTAGGGAACAAACTGACAGTGAAAGGATGAGACTTAGTAAGTAGTTTTTCCCCTCCCTGCTTCCTGAAGTGCCAGCCCTTCTGCTGTTCTTCACTCTGGTGTGGCATCTCCAGGTCTGCACACAGCACAGCTGCCCTTCTGAATGAGCAGATTAGCAAAGTAGCTAGTGCAAATGTTCAGTAGCTATTTTCAGATTTAAGTCACTTTCTATTTCACTTTTTTCTTTTAATTACAACAACTGCTCGCCCGTAAATTGTGCACAGCCTTTGATTGTTAATGGGAGATTTAATTTTCTGGTTGAATATTCTGTTGAATATTCATTCTGATTGAATATTTGACTCAAAGAAACTAGCAGTTTCTGGAAAATAGTAGCACATATCCAAGAACTATACAGAAAAATATAGAACTACAGAAGTATTTTCTTTCTTTTTTTTTTTTTAATGTATGAAACCAAAAAAGACAAAATTGTTTGTGAAAAATAAGTACATTCAGTTTTCTGTGAGAAACTTTACTTGAAAACAAAAGCAAGACATCTTCTAATACGTTTCTAAATGTAATCAGTGTTGCTTTGCAAGTAGGGCAGAAAAATCTCCAGACTGTTCCATCAGAAATATGTGCACTAACTCTCACAGAGAAAACAGTATTTAAACAACAAAGTATTTCACAACTGTAGACTTTTGGAGTTGTTGTCTTATAGGTAAAGATGGAGTTTTGCAAGTTGCATCTTACAAGCAGACCATTCAACATTCACAGAACCTTTTAGACTTAACAGTGTTTCATCAGGAGCCAAGCAGTCCATACGTACGTTTCAGCTTTCAGAAACATTTACACTGTTGAGAGCAATTCTGCACTGGGATTGAAAAGCAATTAAATTGTAACCTAGCAATATTACTTATTATCAGATCCATTTCCTGAATTAGCACAAAACTTTTAACTCATTGATCAAGGTTTTACAATTTTTTTTTTTTTTAATGTATATACTTGAATAGATTAACCAAGTTAACAGTTTGCACTAAGATTAAATTCTCACTCTGAAGAGCCAATTTTGCAAGAGAAAATAAATTAATTGTGAAATTTTGTTAATATTAGTAGGAAGAAGAAAATTTTGCTTCCCAGCTCCAGCACCAAACCACTGAAATTGCCTAGTTTAATTTTCCAGATGTCTTTGTGAATTACTAATCTGGCACAAAATTATAGCAAAACCTATTTCTTGCTTTTACTGTACCTGTTACAAAGGCTATACTCCTTTCTAGCTTGAGCAGAGTGTTGCAGTTTTAAGACAAGTGTTACTCTAGATTTGTGTTTAAAATCTATACTTTTTTTTTAGAGAGGTATAATATCAAAATACTAATTTTTATGTCCTTTACAGAGAACTGAGGAGTTCGTTGAGGTCAACAGGAAACAGTAGAGCTGCTATTATTTAGTAGCACCATATTCAGTAAGACTGAGTTGCTAGGCAAAGTATTGTTAGGTGTACTATGAATTTAACAATAACATGTTATTACATGTGTAAATTGCCCAGAAATTCTCCATTTAATAAGTACATCATGTTAGTTGACACACAATTATGTTAATGCAATAGAATTAGAGAGCAATTTAAATGTAATTATCGTTTCAGGGCTTAAAAGATAAATTGTACAGAACATGGAACTTGTTCTCATAGAGTGTGTCTGAAATACTGTCTTACTGGTTTACCTTTGAAATTCATTTTTTCAAATGGAATAGAATAAGAGCAATTTGTAAATCAAAATACAATCATGCTGCTCAGTGGTTCGGTTCTAAGTTTAGACTTGCACAATTAAGACAATCAGAAAACATATCCATAACTGAGGTTCAAAATAATCATGTGTGTATCATGGCTTCAGTTCTTTTTTTGTTTTATTAATGCATAGTCTAACAATAAATTATAAATAATTTATTTGCATTTGTAACCCTATATTAAATTTCTTATCAAGCTTACTTCTGTATTTAAATGTCTGTCTGTCTATGTATGTATATTCAAGTCTTTGAAGTTTAGAGTCAAGATTCATTCACTGAGTCTTAGTATTGTGATAATGTAAGTTATGGGGAAAAAAAACCAATAATGATTGTGTGTTATTTATTAATTTCACTAGATCCTTATTGTTTCATGTTAGTGTTTAGAAATTTTGTTATGGATATAATTATTACGAGTATGTGTTTATTTTTTACATTATGTCTTGTTCTGTATTTAAAACTTCTTTCTTGCCTATTAAAATGTCTTAATAAACTTTTTTATTTTTCTACATACGTTTTTATCAGATATAGTGTAGCTATGTTTAGGTTGCTGTAATTCTTAATTTTTTATTTGTTTGTTTATTTATTTATTTAATGAATAACAGCATAGACTCTCAATCCTACCACCATATAGTTCTTTTACATAGAAATAGATAATTATGGTCAGTCTTCAAAGGCCACTTTTATTCCATTTGATAACTTTGCTAGTAGTTCAGTAGTGAATGGTTTCACTAATTGTTGTTGAACGTGTACAAGGGATTTTTCATGCTTTTTTTCCTTGAGGAATCCATTTCTTTTCCACAGTATTCTTGTTATTGGGAATACATTATTTTATGTTCTGCTTAACTTTTTCCTTTCATACCTACTGGCTATTACTCCCTTCTGTGTTCATATATCCATATTCTTATAATGTTGGCTTGACTGTATTTATAGACTGCAATCATTTTTCTTCTTGAGGGTTATAAATTTAGGTTTTTCACCCTTAGCTTATTTGTCTCATACTCTTCACTCAATAATTTCTTTTTCCTGTTCCTCTTCCTTTTTTCTCATGTGTTTCTATGTCTTCCTTACACTGAAGAGCCAAAAATACAAGATTTGTGGAGCCAGAGTGAACAAGGAAAACACACAAAAAGTTATAGTTATGAAGACACACCCTCTGCCAGTGAAGACCTAAAACTTATTCTTTTTATGGAGTCCTAGAATTACTTACCTGGTCTGTTTAGTAATAAAATCCTCTGCACAGCTTGAATAGAGTCATGTTCTCCCCACATTTTCTGTCTGTCATCAGGTATACCATTTCCTGGACTAGTCATTGGGCTGTTAAATTTTGAGGTGAGGGCTGCCACCAAATCCAGTTATTTTATCCTTCCTGCCATGTTTTTTACTAGAAGTGGTAATGAACTGCTGTAGTTTGTGTTGAATTCTTGGATATTTACACCTTGAGCTCTCATACAGGACCAGGCACTTCATGGGATTTGAGCACCAGGTTTGTAAGTCTGAAAAGGACTGGTCAAAGAGAGGAGCATGGATTTGCTCACCTTTGCAAAATTTATTAAAGCACTCGGTATACATCACATTAGAAATTCAGCTGTCTGAGCAATTTTATTCAAGAAAGTATAGGCACTTTCAGACTTGGTTTTGTTTTGTTTGTTTGGGTTTTGTGGTTTTTTGTTTGGGGTTTTCTTTTTTGGAGGCGCGGGTTGTGTTTTTTTGGTTTGTTTGTTTGGGAGGTGTGTGTGTATGTGTTATGCTTTTAGACTTAGAGTGACACTTAATCTAGCCTTTCAGAAGCCTAATATTAACTGTCACCATACATCAAAACTTTAGGTGTCTATGTCAGGTGTCAGTATACTCCAAAGCTAACTAGTATCTGTAGCTTCCAAAATGACTACCTAAATTTCTTAAAAACAGGTGGCAACAGGCCAATGCCTCTGAAGACCTGCAGCACTGGTATTGATGCTTTAGCCTCCATAAGGCGTGTGTTTTGGTCAGGCACTTGACAGGGAGTTCTTATATTCAGGATATCACCAAATGGCCCTGCTCTGGGTAATGCACTTTTGGAGAACACCAAAGGCTGTATACAGCTTAGAAAGAATGCTGGTTGTTTTCTGGATCAGTGCTTAACCACTAAGCTGTTAAACAGGTGATAAGCTCAATTTTATTGGAATTTAAACAGGAATAACATCTAGTTGCTTGATTCTGGATCATAATGGAGCCTTTGGTAAGAAATGTCATCTCCCCTGCCTTTTGAGGCAATTTTGAGCATGCACAGATGAGTAAACAGGGTAAGCCAACTTGTGTAGTTTAACCACCTTCAAAATTAATCTGCTGGAAAGAGGATTTGTTGGAATTTGGTTTGGAGGCCACATTTGGGCTTAGGCAAAAAAAATCTAGCTTTTGCTGCCAAGGCAGCAAAGTGGCACCCTAAACATTTTTCCTGGAAACTCCTCAAACATCTCTTAATCCACATATTTTACTTTCTCCCACTACACAGCAGTGTAAGGACCATTCCACAATTGAGAGAGCTGCATTGGTTCCTACAGTCTTCAAAAAACTGCATATAAACACAATGAAAGAATACCAATTTTATTATTCTGAAATCAGAATACTAAGCAAGGTCTTAATTTAGGGAAAAAATATTTATAATTGTGTGAAGCTGTACTGTGACAAGTGTTTCAAAAATCTAGAAACTTTGGTCAATATCCTCAGCCTGATGTTAAGGCTGCTCTGCTCTACTTTGTTGTAAAAAGTCATTTGCAGCACATGTTGTTTGGCAAATAGAGACACTGTTTTGTGTGTTACATTCTTGTACACTTTTTTAAGCAGCAAGGATCTCTGGATGTCAGAATGGTCTATAAGCATAAGTGTTCCTCACTAGGGGCACTGGCATCACTTCAGCCATCTGTTCTAGAATAAATTCTATCCAGCATGACTTTTTAAAATCAGTATGCTTTTTGCAGTTTTGGCTATGTTTGACTGAATATTTCATTTGAAAAGTGCCCATCACTATGTATTGGCCAGACAGCACAAGCTACCATTCTCCTCAAGAAAGTTTAGTCTGACTCAGGTTTTGCGTTGGAGTAGATGTAAAAATGAGGCTTAATAATGAACTTTTACAGAATTAGAAATGTATTCTGAATTTGTTATAGAGAGGGCAAGAGGAGGGAGAGTGTAAGACAGGCAATCCAAAAGCAATTTAATTATCCCAATGGCTCAGTACAAGCTCATTCAAATGTCAGAGCATCTTTTAAGGGATATAAATTAATGTTGTATGTGAAGTTTTGAAGTCTATCTGAAGTGCAAACCTTGTCTTGATCTGCTAAGTATGGCTTCCTGAAGCATAAAATTGCCTACACAAAATGTGCTTGAAAAGTCACTTAGAGAAATTTACCATCTTAACAAGAAAACATAGAGGAAAAAGAATTTAAAAAATAAGACAACTTCACAATGGAAACTAAGGCTAATGGAGGGAGAATAGATGGACACAGGGATTGTTTATATAGTGTGGGAAGGGGAGGAGGAATGAAATTGGTGTGATATAGTTTTGCAAGTGTCTGTCCCTCCTGGGCTCTGAGCAAGAGGTATTTGCCCCTAGAAGACAAGTTTAAAAAGTCTGCTGGCATACTTTAATACTTCTTAAAGCATTATCATCCTTCCTTGCGCAACAGTTACAGTCTCAAAAGCAGATGAAAACTTGCATATAAGGTAATTTCAGATTTCTGATGGAATTTCTTTATGTATATTATATGTATAAAATATAGTGTGATGTATTTGATGTGGTCAATGGTATCAAAAACTCACATTTACTTCATACATGTATTTTACATATTTTTTTATTTCTTGCATTATTTCTCCTAATACATTATTTTCCCTAAAATATTTTCCCTAAGTATGCAAAGGTGTGATGGCTAGGTAAAGAGGAAGGACACCAAATTAGTGGCATTGCTGAGGGCAAGTCTGCAAGACTGCAAGGGAATTTAATAGCTATCAATTTTATTCTGATCTCCATGATGGCTACAGCTTACCTTCATATGCACCCTTTGGTGAATATGTGACTCAGAACCACCACAATGTAATCTTGTCTTTTCCTCAGGTCATTGCTGGGAGCCATGGGAGAGGGGACATACAGAGTCTGTTTGAAGACTCTGGGTTGTCATTAGTGCCTGGACTTATTGTTTGACAATCAGAAGGTCATAAAGGACAGGACCAGGATCAAGGCTATTGTGACAGTGGTGGTTTAAGGACAGTGATTTAGATGACCTGGCCAGCACTATAGCTGGTCAGATTTAATGTCTACATATCAATCCTTTCACTTCAGGTCAGAGAAGTTGTGTTGAAACTCCTGGGCTTTCATGGAAGTAGCAGTGTGTCACAAAGAAATCTGGGCTGTAAGTGTCAATGCAGCAGTGGGCTCAAGGATGTTTAAATTAATCTTCTGTGCTTGCTAAAGCAGTGGGTTAGACCTGCTTTAGAAAACTTTGAGATAAGGATTAGGAATATTTTGGTTACCCTTTTCCAAACCTATACATAAAAAACCCCCAATAAAATGATTTTATGGATTGAGAAACTGTTTCTGAAACACTTGACTGAAGGTTTACCAAAGTTTCATTGACACAAAAGTGCAATTACACAATGACCTTATTACAAAAGAGATTATTAAAAAGTTGTCAGTTTTGCTTTATATAAAGTGTATATTGGAGAAAAACACAGTCCTGTATATGTTGATCTCAGAGAGAATCAGAATTGAAAATTGTTTCCATGGTGTGTCACTCCAAACTATTAAGAGGTTGTTTGTTTTTTTTTTCACTGTGAGGTATTTTCTTCAGAAGAGTAAGACAACAGACTTTTTTTTGTTCCCTTTTCTGATGTAAAGTTAATTTTGTTGCTCCATTTTCTGGAAGAGCAGAGACAAAAATATCCATAGTATGAGAATTACAATTATCCTCATTCTTGCAGTTCTGCAAGTTGTTAGAGTGATCTGTATCCAGAGAAGTAATCTATAAAACCCATTCAAAAAATCTTTTTCCAAAAGAGCTATTTCAAATTGAGAAACTTCAGTCTGTCAAGAAAAGCACTGCAAAATTATCTAATTGTTATGCCAGAGATTTCTTTTTATCTCAGCTCTTTCATCAGTTTGTGAGTTTGCTTTCTCGTTTTGTTTGTAACAGTAATGTTTTCAATCTCTTCTTGTCTTTTCTCCTTGAAGAATAATACTCATCTACAGTTTGACCTTTTGCCAAAGAGCTTTGTAGTCTATAAACCCTTTTCTCTCCCTGCTACTTTCTCCAGAGTGATAGCTCTCTGGGAAATGTATTGCTTCCTTCCCAAGCTATCAGGACTAAGCCAGTCAGGGACCCCACTCATTACTAAGACATATGGAAGGTGCTGTAGACATTTAAACTGGAACATGCTTCACCCAATTGACAGTTTCTTGGTTTGGCATGTGGGAATGATCTTTGATTTATCTCATTCAAAATTCTGCCTCTGGCACTGGCTTATAAAACACGATGCCAAAAAAGAGATCATACGCATGGCACCTGAACAATTGGGTTCTTCTGAGTGAAGGATGAATTGATTCTTTCAACTTGATTGTGAATATTTTTTAATTCTTTTTGTAACTGGTGCACCTATGACTGCAGCATGCCTGTCTGTTGTTTGGACTTCCTTTGTCTGAAATAAAAAAGATGGAGAGCTTATGTGGTGACATAGGGTATTGTGGAGAAAGTCAGATATGAGATACGGGATGAGATTCAAACAGAGCCTGTCCTCCATGCAGGGCACAAGGAGTGCAGCATCCTTGACAGAGTACTTTGTGATAACCACGTTGGTATAAAAAGCACTTTTGAACAATTACATTGGATAGATCTAGTATGTTGAAAGTCATCACAGTAGAGAAGTTTAATAAAGGGTGCATCAAGATTCCTGTTTACATTTAAAGGTACAAGGCTTTATCTGTAATAAAATATATGACCAGAACAAAAATGTTGTTAGCTCTCTGTATTTGAAAACATTCACCATTTCATACAGCTGCATTTAAAAATATATTAAAATCACACTAATAATTTGTGAACATTGCACAGAGTAATCACATATGGATTTTTCTGACTGCAAATTGAAGGCTGTTTTATGTTTACATACAAATCTGATTTTGATTTTGGCTTTTTTTCTGTTATTTAATCTTATCACTTGGGACCTTTATGAGATAATATGGTGTCATGTTTTTAAATGTCAAAGCCAGAAGTATTTTATTTTAGCTGGAGGGTTTTTGTTGTTTTTTCTTGTTTGGCTTGTTGGTTTTTTTCAGGGGCAGGGAGTGATGGGCTTAGGACTTGACTAATTAAAAGCGATTTGTTTTCATGATCTGGATGAAATGGTTTTGCCAGATGCCTAAGATACCTCTGAGATTCAGGCAGAAATTTGTCGCATCATCCAGGAAATCCTTATCAAAACACAGCTTGGATCTCTGATGGCACCGAGTGTATCGTTTGATAAGTGAGTCCTATTTTCTTGTCCGCACACCAGTCCTTTGTAGCAAAGGGCATTTATTAAGGAAACAGATGGGGAAACATCAGTTATCTTTTGTGCCTTCTGTTTTCTATAAAGGCCAGCAAGACAAGGCAAGCTCAACCAAAATAATTGAAGTCTTCGTAGAATAAGTCAGGTAAGTCAGGGTAGAATAGATTCACTACAGCTCTAGTTCCTGATAAAAGAAAGAATTGTTTTTCGTGTTGGTTAGTAAAAGAGCTCAAATTTTGAAAAACCACTGAACTTATTTTTTAAAGCAATTTTAATCAATGAAATTACTTGTACTCATATAAGCTGCTGTGCTATGTATACATGTAACTGGTATAAACCATTTCTGAAGAAAGATTTTTTAAAAATCGAGAGCCTCAGAGGTGCTGAACTACCAACTGTAGTCTTTACGAATTTCTGCAGAAATGGTCAATAATTATAAAAATCCTAGGAAAGTTATCTTTAATCAGAATCATAATTGTTAAGATCAATATTTCTTGTCCAATAAATAGCAGTAACTCAGGTCTAATATGTTTAGCTGTTGTAACTCCCCTTCCTCAACAGCATAGGGGCAAAAAATAAGATGAAAAATCTTGTGGGTCAAAATAAAGGCAGGGAGATTGCTCTTATTATTGTCAAGGAGAAAACAGGCACAATTTGGGGGAAAAAAAAATAGCTTGATTTATTGCCAATTAAAGTGGATTTGAATGGTGGAATGGTACATTTCTCAACTGATAGTGTTGAAATAAAAAGATAATCACCAAAACCTGAAGGGGTTCCTCATAAAAATCCTTCTGAGTAAAGTATAAGGAAAGTGAATAGTACCAGTTTAATATGACTTCTATTTTTTGAGACAGTCTCTGTTATATGCATGCATGGAATTACAATAGTTTAATCAGATTTAGTAATGAAGTGCTCCCCTAGCAGGTATTGCACAGTCACACAAATTTGTGTTGGGCAATATTCTACAAAACAAGCTCTGGAAGGACAGCATGGGGCTCTACATAAAGCCACCACTGTAGGACAGAGCAAAGAGCACAGTGACATGAAGGCACAGCACAAGTTAAGAAACACATTGAAAATGAAAAATAACACATTAACACCCACCGTCAAATCATAAATCTTTCTGAGTCTTAACATTATCTCAAATATTTGAGCAAAAAAATGGTAATAATATTATTCTACAGTGTGCACGTATGTTTCATATTGACTATGTTGAGATATCTGATGATGTTATCCCTCAGACAGTATTATTAGGTGTCCTGCTATGGTAGTCATAATACAGAATAATATAATATACAATAAAATAATATAATATAGAATAATATACATGTAGAATTGTTTTTTACATTGCCTACGTTAATGAACCAAATGGGTAAAAAACCACAGTGATAAGAAGTGCAAATTTGTAAGCCCATATTATACGTGTACCTAAGTAATCTTTTTTGCAAATACTTTCAGCCTAGTTCAGATTACATCCACGCTTGTTGTCTTTAAATAGCAGGAAGAGAAGGTTGATTCGTTGCCTTATTACTTTCTATGTCCAGATCTGTGTTGTTTTCAATCATCACCTGTTTGCCATTGGTATCACTGTTGCTTTCCAAGGCAATGAAATTATTGTATCATTGCTACATTAATGCAGTTTATCTATGCAACTGACTGCATGTTAATTCTGTTTTCTGTTATCTCTAGTCACTTCCCTTTGTGGATAGACAAGAAAGTGCTGTAATTGTGGTGACAGTAGTGAGTGGAGGTGTATCCTGTAAGACTTACCAGATGTGTCACCTCTTGGTGGTATACTGGCTAGTGCTCATCCCATTAAGAGGCTAATTAAAACAAGGAAGTGTTCATATTTTTAAAGTGTCAGGAACACCATCAACTTATTCCTAATGTACCTTACAGTCTTACATTTTTTCATGGCATACATTATTAGGTAATAATGCAAGTAACAGATGCTTATTAGAAATGGATAGATGGCTCTATTCATGTTCTTGATAACAAAAAGAAAGCACTACCTAACAGTTGTATCCAGTGCAGAGGCTGTTCACTGGTTAGGGCTTTTGGCAGAACTGATCTGGGTGAATTTTGGTACATCTCTATCCTACTTGTTCTTCAAGATAGTGGTGAAGGAGAAAATGAAAACAAATAGATAAGGAGTTTTAAATAAAGGAAGTGATTTCATTTTATATTCTCCTAATTCCTAGCCTTTCCCATTAGCCACTAGAGAGCAGCTTTCTACAGGACCTGGAAGAGATTACTGTCTTGCAGAGTTACTGAAAAGCAAATGGGGGATGTCTCCAAAATGATTCTTTTTAAAAGTAATTTTAAACCTAAGTTTATGCAATATGATTTTAGATCCTATTGGTTTTGGTTTTGACCCAATTTAAATCTTAACACTTCAAACTTCAAAAGTCTGAAGACATAATATTCTGTGACTTAAGCATAAGTGTATATATTCTTGTATGCTCTCAGTGGGCATAATTTTAATAAGATTTGTGATTTCACAGTCAGATCATTGCAACTTAAATTGAAAAAAAAAAACAAACAAAACCAAAACAAAACCAAAAAAACCCTACAAAAAAAACTAAAAAAAACCTACAAACCTCTAAGGTGTTTCAAATGGAAGATAAAAAAGCCATATTAGATGAGAACAAAAGATCACCTAAGCACAAGAACTGGCCTCAAGGAGCAGCCAATGGCAGTTGCCTAGTGAACAGTACAGGATCCTGTAGAGCATGGCCATTCCTTCAATTTACCTCTCAGCTTTCAGCAATCAGTAATTATGAGACTTCTTAAACTAAAGGCTATGGCAAGACCATAATTTTTATCTGCTATCAATGGGCTAATTTTCCATGAAATTATCTGGATTTTGTCTGTCAAAAACACAAAAGCCTGTAGAAATATATTTCCTAGTTTCATTATTCACCCTGTGGAAATATATTTTCTCTTTTTTTTTCTTTTCAGTTTTTCTCACTTCATTGTAGCCAGTTGCCTCTATGGCTAATGCTAGAAAAAGTAATAGAACTTGTTCCTTACTTATTTACTTTATGTAATCCTTGATTTTAAAGAGTTTTTCATATCCCCCTACAGCTATTTACTGACTTCAAGAGTACTAATTGGTTTCGTCTGTCCTCAGTAGAAATTTGCAACTGTTCTGATAATCCCTGTTATATTTCTTTGTACTTTTCCAGCTTTACTGTGTGTGATGCTGCAAGTGCGGTGCTCTCCTCAGTAATGCAGTTTTCTGTTTCATTGCCCCCTTTTTCCTAATGTTTTCTAAACTTGGATTTTATTTATCATCAAGATTACATTTTATGCAAATTATCTGGAATAATTTTATAATTTCCTGTGTAGTAATAGTTAATTTAGAACCATTCACTGTGTACGTTAAATATCTTTTCCCAAGGAGGTACATAATTTTGTACTTATCAGGACTTCATTTCATCTGCCATTTTGATGCCCGGTCATTCAGTGCTGTAATATCTTTTGGCACAATATGCTGGCAATTTTAATATTCTCTACCTTGCAAATTTGGATAGTCATATGATTTCAGCACTTCCCCACATAACCTCCTCTTACAACATGCTTTCTTCAAGTGTTCAGTATTGCTGAAGCTTTATGAAAGAAGTTATACTGGGAAGGTTCAGTCACTGATTCTTAACATCTTTTAGCAAAAGTAGTGTCGAGTCTCCCACAGCTAATTATGTCCATCAAAATTTTTTCCCAATCTAACCTAATTGTAATCCTCAATATAAAAAGAGAAGAAACTGGTTGAAATGCATTCAATACAAAATAAAATTTTCAGAAATATTTAAATAAGATAGAAAATTAATATTTAGAGAAAGTCAATGAAATCTACAGTTCCAAGTGGCTTCATTTTGAGGTCAGGATTTAAATGCTGCCTAGATCTGTTACCCTGAAATTAAAAAATGTTGTCTGAATCCCATGGGGCATCTATGGCAGTCCCGGGAACAGCATACAGCCTAGCAGTCTATTCCTGGACTATCACATTTATTGATTAATTTAGTAATAATTATGGCTCTTTTTGATTAAATGAATGGGTGGGTCAGATTCAGTTTGTCTCACCTGGGTTCCTACACTGGATCTGCCTCTGGAGGCCTTCAGAGACATACATTTTCATTCAGTATGCCAGAAATTTGGTGGTGGTTAATACCTAAAATGTAGATAGAAGTTAGTGTCCTAAATTAGGTTGAGTAGACTTCACCTCTGCTTTCTACATAGAAATTATGACTGGGATGGGCCAGTGTATTCTTTGCTAGGATAGTGTTATTACAAGAGGAAGGTCTATTTGCTTAGTTCGAAGAGTTTTACATCCATGTGTGGGGTGAAGCCTGCAAGGCAGAGGACAAAGAGACTTGCAGTTTAGCAATATTTGTCACAGCAGGGAAGGCAGTTCCACCTAGAGGAGGCAGCTGTGCAGGAATTAGTGGTTCCTACCTGAACTTCTCACAAAGTGAGAACATGAATATCACTTTAAAAATGTTATTGATGCTGACAACCTTTGTCAGCTCTTGACAGGAATCTGAGAAATCTGCTGGCACTTTGGTTAGTTTCCCAGAGTACAAGGCTGTATTTATCCTGAAGTTTTATTTTTTGGCATGATTTTTTTTGCATAGGGAGATATGTTGCAGGAAAATTGAATGGCTCCTGGTTTTTCTTCATATTTATCCAGATGTGCACGAGCTGTATCTAGCCCTTCTTCTCTCCAGGGTAGAATTACCTGCCAATAGCAAGGCATCTTGAATGGGCATTGATCCTTTCTTTCCTTGGCTGAGGTAACAGAACAGCAGGGGTAAAATAGGTTTATTATGCTTAGAAAGAAGGCAGTTCTTACTAACCTAAGTTTTTTTTTCACCTAACTGCATTGTTTGCAGGGAGGTCTATTTCCCATATCTTCTTTGTAAATGGAGTTCTAATCACTATGTCATCAGGCTGGAAATAAACCACAGGGTAAACCATTACCACAGTCAAAACCGTGCCATGCAATGCAAAGCACGAGCCAGCAGGCTATTTCATAAAGGTATGCTGTTGCTTTAGCAGAGAAGCAGCGTGCACAATATTATCTGATAATCTTTTTCTTGAGTTGAAAATACTCTTTCCAGAGAGGTCACCTATACCACTAAGAAACGCTCAGACATTCGGTGTTATGTAAATGGTACTTTTTCTTAATGTTTCATTAATGACAGGAATCCATTTTGAAAAAGACATTGTAGTTACCCTCAAATAATTGTACTAAAAGCTGCTATCTAGCAAGGATTAGAAAATCTGCAGACACACATCATTTAAAACATTGACTAATGTGTTTATAGGAAGAAAGTTAGATATTCTTTACAACATTGTGTAAGATATAATGTGATACGAAATTAAATTGAATGCTGATAGCCTTCTTCTAGTGTAATCCACACAAAATTGGTCAAAAACAATTATAAACACTTTTTTTTTTTTGACAAGTTATGGTTGGATACAGGATTATGTTTTTGTAAATTTTTTGTAAATTGGAGGAAGTAATTTACTGACAAAACAGAGAATTTAAAAGGCTAGATTTAAGCAGCTAACCTAAAATTGTCAGGTGATTTTTTTTTTGTTTTGTTTTTTGGCTGTTTGTTGTTGGGTTTTTTTCTGCTAGGCACTGTAGAAGAGTCTGGCTCAGGCAATGTAATTTGCCTTTCATAGTCTATCACAAGGCTCATGATTATTTCTTACAACAAAATATTCAGTGCAACAAATTAGTAGATTCTGCTATGTTGGTTGGGCTGCATTCCAATTCCTGCCTTAGTGATGCTGGCTGCCTGCAGCACTGCCAGCACAATAATTATTGCTGTGTTTTCTGGACCTCGTGAAACCAGCAAGGTGATCACCCCCTTGGAACAGCTGGGGATATGAAGTATGGAAGAGTGGAAAGAAATTGCCACAACTCTCTGCTATCTTGCCAGCAAGTGCCACTTGAATGATGACAGCTATTGGCAGGGGTAGGCCTCTGCTGGGGCAGAGCTTGCAGCAGTTCTAGATTATAGCTTTTGCTTCTTCCAAAGGGAATTGCTGTGGGCACTGAATTACAGAGAGCAAATTGGAAGGTGGAGAAAATGAAGATTGGAAGGCAAATGTAGAAGGGGCGATGATAATCTTTGACAATGAAGCAATTTTTTGTTTACTGTACGTGATTGGCTCTCTTATGAAACAAAAGCTTCCACAAACGCCATCATGTCAGCCATGCAGGTTTGTTAAACAGCATTCTCCAGTCTTCCTCACAAAGTTAAGGTACCAGCTGGTGTGAGGCAATGGATGTCCTTCTTGTTCCAATACAGAGAAGTATACTATTTATCAGAATTTTACAGTATGAAGTACAGAAGCAAAGTTTAAAAAGTCTTATTTTAGGTATTTAGCAATATTGTCATCATCAAAATACCTACTGAGAAAGTGCTGCTGTGCTGAAGTGCCTAGTTTGGATAAACAAATGGGTTTAATCCAGGATATAACACTAACCTCTGCACGAAATAAACATCCAGTAAAAATCAGAGTTTAGCTTCAAATTAGTTGATGTAAATTATCTCCATGTAAATCAGAGAAACATTATTGACTGCAATAAATAGTTATGCAAATGAGCAGGCCAATTATATACACCCCTAGTATCTCTGCTTCTTTTCCACTGTCTCCCTTCTGTTTGAAAATTTTAATTTTAAACCAACATTTTTTTTTTTTCTGGAAAATCTACTAGTATGAAAGTGGACATTTTGACACCATTCTTATCATTAATGACACCAATTAGCATTATATAATATAGCAAACATTCATCTTGTGTGTTTATTTTTTTGTCAGAGCTTTGCATCTATGCTTTTCCTTGTCCCTCACATTTTAACTTTTCACTATAACAGACTGGGAGTAGAGCTTTGTGATTCACTAACTCTTAAGTTGGAACATTATTATAGTTGTCCATTTTTGCATATTTGTTACCCTGTAGGTTGATAAAGCTTGAGTACAAATAGATAATATTTCAGAAGCAATGGACTTAAAGAGGAGATATTTGTATCCATACACAAACTGGCATACTGAAAAGAGTTCAACACACAGTATGAGTATGTTAGTAATTTCAGACTGGCTTTTCATTCATTACATTTGTCATCAGGGCTAAGGAAAAGGAATGGTCAGTCTGCTTCTTAATTTTATTATAGCTTTATGTTGTAAAAGGCAAGAGAATGAGACTGTAATCAGTACCACTTACTCCTATTACAGAGGCTGTGCTTTCCAGGAGCAGGTGATAAGTTTTGTATTTTTTCAAAACAGAAAGTTTAGGATACCACTTACTTAAACATATTGTTTCATAAAATCAGAAAAAAAAAAAAGAAAAAAAAACCAAAACAAAAAAACCAAACCTCGTGTTTTCCTTAAAATGTTTAACGAGGGCAGTGTCTGACTGACTTACTCTATCTGTCCACAGCATTTGGAATGGGGAACCCTAACCCAATTGCCCAATGACCTGGAGTTTTCCTGTAATGACTGTGACAGCACAGAGTGCTTCATATATTGCCTTTTTCCTTATAGTCCTGTTCCAATGCAGATTGAATACAAAGATGAAATACCAAACATTGCTGCAAATTGTCAGCAAATCAACAATTCTTGATTTGAATGAACAGTCTTGAAGTAGCCTATGAAAATACCACATTTTCTTTACCCTCCCCAAAAAAAAAAGCTTGACACTTTGGATAGAAATTTATGTTTGTGGAACTGGGTCATAGACAACTATCAGTGTTCCTCTGCTGCCATGGAATTTAAAGGCACTGAATCTGGGAATTGGAAACATGAAACACCTGGAGGATGGGATCTGAGACCTGGTACATGTCCCTGGGAATCTGGTGTAGAGACAAGATGACAAGTCTCTCTAAGGTAGCCATGTTTCAGAGAAGATGCAGTGCTTCCTTCAGCACTAGGGGTTTTCTAAGGACAGATGGCTTTATACATGGGTAGTAGGCAAAGTTTAGCAAGTAGAGACTTTTCTGCCTGTAACTGATGTTAATTATCTTTCTTCCATAAAGTGATCTGCATAGTTTAAATCAATTTTCAGGATATGCCAAGGCGTGAAAATGCAGCAGGTGCATCACATATTATGTATAATAATGACTATTCAACCAGAAGCATTTTAAGAGAGCTTTCTCTAAGGTCAGACAAAGCCATCATCATGCTTATCCAGGTTTAGTTGTGGTATGACAGACTACAAAGCAAGGAGCCCTCTGTGCCTTACAGTTCTGACATGGATTAGTTGTCATTCTCTCTCTTGCTTTGTATTACTTTATATTGGCATATTCTTATATGCCTGAATACAAGTAAAACCACCATGGTGATTGGCTATTTTCACTTGATGCAGTCCTCTGTTTCCAAATGCCCGGTTCTTATTATTATAAGACTCAGTCCTGATGAGATAATGAGTGATCCCTGCCAATACCACTCAAAATTATTTGGCTAATGAGGTTTCTTCCAGATGTACCTCTCCTGCTGAGGAGTATAGATTAATTTTTTTCTATTGTTATAAGGTCATTTTTTTCAGGTATTAAGCGAGATTGTATTTTGGGTTGAGGAAACATACACAGAAGATAGTTTCACTACATGAAGATACCCTAGATATATCCTTTTTTTTTTTCAGTTCCATAACAGCATTATCACATCTTTCTTGATTTTACAAATGTGATATAGTGTAACTTGAATCACTGTGTAGAAACTAGTTGTATATTTGTGAATGAAACCAAGACTTTTTTTATTGTGAAATATTTCCATAAAGACAGAAACAATCTGAAAGTATTTGATAAGTCTAATCTTTCTGAATGCTCTCTGAATGCTTGATTTTGCCTTCAGGCTTTACTGCAGGCAAATTCTTATTATTCAATTATAAGTTATTATGAAATCTTAATTCAAAAATATTTTTATATTCAGAATTGGTTCCAACTTTCTCAGTAGTGTCCGTAAAGTTGAATTTTGCCACCTTAAAGGCGTGGGTGCCAGTGCTTCAATGTTCCTGCTAGAAAAATGACGTGAAAGATTGAGAGAAAGCAGGAGGAAGGGAGGAGTATGGGTACGGCAGAGAGATGAGAGAGAAATCCTAAGAGATCAGTCTAGATCTTCCCACTGTCAATAGCAGAATGGATGAATATTGAGTTGAGTATGTTGTCAGTGTTTAAACTTAATCCCACCGGTGGTCACTAACCCATCTATCATGATCCCTCCTTTGGCCACAGTCACAGTTAGCCTGCTTGCTACACGCCCTAGCTGAGTATTTTGTGTTCTATAATTATCTTAGTTTTAAGGTAACAATGAACCTTATAACTTGAGGCTTCTCAATCTATCAGTTTGAGAGTGAACTTTTATGCACATCTTCCTGGTTTTTGGTGAAGTGAAAATATGTCTTATTAAAATAGTGCACAAATTGTTATTACAAATGTTCATGAACAGGAAATAAAATACTTTACAGGGATTAAAACTTTTAGCACCTCTTCCTTAAGTTCATCCTGTAACTGAACTACTAACTTCTTGATAGTCTTAGGAAGTAAATAGAACAGTTTACATGAGACTGATTTTTCAAGTTTTCTTTCAGACATGTAAAAGGATGTGGTTCTGACATATCTCTAAGTCTTGCTGCTGGTGGGCAGCCAGAAACAAGAAATTCTGTTGTCTTAAAAAATACACACACACACACACAAAATTTGCTCTAACATGATGTTAAGATTTATGATCTAAATTTTAGCATGAACTTAAGGCTCTAACCCATTTAAGAAAGTCATTGGGATCAGTGTGCAATTGTATACAGAGCTTTGCTCTGAAGACAAATGAATTAAAATGTTCTGGTGGTTTCAAGAGTATTGAAATCTACTACTATACCTCAAAAATTCTGAACTCTATTGCTGATTTAAGTTATTAGCAAAAGTGAGTTTGGTTTTGTACAGTAAAAACTATAGCCATCCAAGACGTGATTATCTCGGATGGTCTGTAGCTATGTAAAAATGTCACCATGAATTCAACTATTTGCTATGCGTTTCAAAACTTTGTTTTAAATGCAATTCTTATTTAATTATGTTTTAATTGTTATTCTAGCAATATGTTTCCCATAAGGTTATTCTAAAAATAATTTTAGGAAGCATTATTAAAAAATGCCAAATAATTTATTGTAAAATTAGGGACTTTCTCCATTTTTGTTCCTGTCATTTATCTCTTTCATGATTTTTGGTGTACATAACTTGTGTGAGAAAGTAGTTTGCAAGATTAGAACTTGTTGATCCAGCATTTTTCCAGCAATTTCCTCTTTTTTTTCTGCCTGCTCACTCAGCAGGTGAATCTTTCAGGGAAGTACTTGAAAGACAGGGGTTTGATTTTGCTATTGAGTCACTGCATCTCCATGTATGTATGGTGGAGTTTAAATGTATCTAAACCATGAATATAATACCCTAAATATATGTTCAGTGCGCAGTAAATAGTTTCTATTTAAACCAACTGTCAGCTTCACCAGCTTAGATTTGACTGGAATCTTTCTTATTTTCATGTCATGAGTAATAATAACTGAAGTGTTATTTAGATAACAACTCTGCTTCTCACTATTACATAGACGAAAACACACTGTAGAAAACTTGTATTTACCATATTTTCATTATTTCTGTGCTCAGTTAGGGAAGGCAGCAGCTGAGACTTAGAATGCACTCTGTCCCTGTGGAGAGCCCTGTTGTCCTTAGTAGGTCACAGCAGAAATCCACTTATGCACAATATGATGCAGTAATGTGGTCCTGCACAGGATTTTTAAAAACTATGATTACCTTCTTATCAGGTGTGGTGAAGGCCTATTCCTTCTCTCAGCAGCATCAGACAGATTAAGGAGAGGGGCTTAGTATTATAGATGTGATTCCTTTAAGGAACCAATTGACAAGTGAAAACTAATTCCTTCTTGATTTTAACTTGAATTACCTGTGCTTGTGATAGTTCTTATTAGATGTGCTGAGAACACCATTGTGGCCCCAGCTCTTCACAGAACTTCATTTTAGTTTTGCCTTTCTTCTTACAAAAAAGAAGTCAAATTGGTTTTTTTTCCCCTGCTGTCTTGCAGTAAATGTCTTGACTCACATGCACACTTGCAGATGTGTATGTGTATTTTGTATAGATTTGACTTTCAAAATGTTAATCTGTTTTTCTGCTGGGTGACTGTGGAGAATTTGTTGAGTAACTGGGCCCTCTATCTCAGGATACTATCTTAAATTTTGATGAAAAATTAAATGAACCTCTCTAAGGAATGGCACAAATATATGCATTCTGCCTCAAAATGATGGAAGTGTTGGGGGAGGGTTAGCTGGGGATACTGTATGAGATGCAGGCAGACTTCAGCATTAGAAATATTTCATAAGCCAAAGGTCAAAACCGCCCGTGTTTATTTGGCTCTTTTTAACTTTCTATTCCATAGAACCAAGAATTGAAAGTCATTAAAAAACTTTAACTTAAAAATACAAGCAAATTGTTAGATGCTGTAGGCATCTGATACAACACAGTTTTGCTGAGGCGACTTGGTTAATGATTAGGACTTAATTTCTTTAGCTCATTGTTAGCCTGCACCAGTCAATTATATAAACCACAGTTGTTTAATTCTCCTACACTGCAATTTAAGATAATACTCTCTTCTTCCTTTGGAGTGAGCTGAGAGCTTGTTACCATCACTCAGCTGGTGAGTCCACTGGTTGAGTGTGACCTTGCCCCAAGCCCCGGCATGGTGAGTGCCTCTGTGCAGTGTTTGCTGCCCAAGGGCCATGGCTGGCAGAAGCTCTACAGACTCACTTGTGTGTGTATGCCTGTGTGCACTTTAATTTATATCAGTGAAAAACTTATATTCTGTATTCTTGTGAAGTAGTTGTGGTTCAGTTTTTTCTCAAGGAGCTTTCTGAGCAAAGGCACTTAGTCATTTTCCATTTCGGAGTTTGTATTATAAATCATCTCTTGACTGGTTTCTCCTTTGTGGTTTCTGTCTGGAATTCTAGTCCAATCATATACTTTAAGAATGATTTCCAAATGGTTTTCATTTTCCACTGGAAATTCAATTCTTAGATCCCTCAGTGTCAGTAACATTGTTAACCTATTAACAACCAGCCTCTGACATGATTGTGGAAATAGTTTTGACTTGACAGTATATGAGTTGGGTATATTTTGTATTTATTTTTTAAGGAGTTAGCAGAAGTCTGGAAAAAAAATAAAGCATTGATAAAATGGTTCCTTTTGAATAAGCTTTTCTATAATTTTTTTGGTGAATACATAATCTGTCTATGAGACTTTATTTATGGAAGCCTAAGAAGACAGTGTCATGGGTGTTTATTTTCTAACATTACGAACTGACTGTCCATAACCTTATATTTTGGGGTCACTGCATTATTAAAATGGAGTTGAATTAAAACATATTTTAATTAAACTTTTCTAAGTGTGCTATAATTTTTCATCTACAGCACCCATTTTTCCTCTTTCCCACTCTTATTTTAAACTCTTCCAGAAGAATCACAGAATCATAGAGTTGGAAGGGACCTTAAAGGTTACCCAGTTTCAGAGTGGGGCATCTTGGTGGTGGTCTGGTCTGACCAAGTCGCTCAGACTCCCATCCAGTTCACTGGGCAACCTGCTCCAGTGCCTCACCACCCTCACAGGGAAGAATTTCTTCCTAATATCTAATCTAAACCTACCTGCCTTCAGCTTAAGGCCATTCCTCCTTGTCCTGTGAAAAGGACAATGCCTTTGTGAAAAGTCCCTCTCCAGGCTTCCTGTAAGCCCCTTTTAGATATAAGACCCCTATAAGGTCTTTCTGAAGCATTCTCTGAACAGCCCCCACTCTCTCAGTCTGTCTTCATAGGAGAGGTGTTCCAGCATTCTGATCAACTTAGTGGCCCTCCTCTGGACTTGCTTCAACAAGTCAACATCTTTCTTGTGCTGAGAACCAAAAGCTGGATACAGTATTACAAGTGGGGTCTCACAAGAGGAGAGTAGAGAGGGAGAAACACTTCTCTTGTCGTGCTGCTCATGCTTCTTTTCATGCAGCCCAGGATACAATTGGCTTTCTGTGCTGCAAGAGTGTATTGCCAGATCATGTTGAGATTCCTGTCCACAAACACCCCCAAGTCCATCTACCCAGGGCTGCTCTCAATTCATTCTCTGCCCAGTCTGTATTTCTGCTTAGGATTGCCTTCAGTTAAGGTGCAAGACCTTGAAATTGGTCTCATGATGTTTGCACAGGCCAACCTCTCAAGCCTGTCAAGGTCCCTCTGGGTGACATCGCTTCCCTCCAGTGTATCAACTGCACTGCACAGCTTGGTTTCATCAGCGAACTTGCTGAGGGTGCATGAAATCCCACTTTCCATGTTAATGACAGAGATGTTAAAACATGCCAATACCGACACCTGACGAAGAAGAAGGAAGAAAACAGGCTATTCTATATCTATTCCTGAACTTTAAAGATTAATATTTCTTTGTTCATTTCTTACTGTAATGTCCTTGAAACATCATTAAACACTTGAAGCTGGTGGGTATGATTTGAAAGAAGAATTGCAGTTGTTTAACCAAAAATTTTAAGTTTTTGAAGTAAAGGAATAAAGAGCTTTCAAAATCAGGTCTATATTTTCTCTTGCTGTGTAAGGAAATCCCCTATGGTTCTGACATCTGTGGAAGAGGAGGAAACTGCATAATACTGTTTTTAATAACTTTTGTCACTACTTTGCCCTACTTTCCACTTTTTTCCCCTCTTAGAAACACAGACCAAGTGACTTTTTTTTTTAAGTAACTCACGTAGAAAGTCTGAATTATTTTTATGTTTGTTTGTGGGGGGGTTATATTTTCTCCCCACCTTCATCTCTTCAGGGCGTGGGAATAAAGATCTAGTTCTGTCCTATATTTTTGATTTGATAAATCTGGGATGCACCTTGCTGCAGTAGTCCGATCTTCTAAGGAAGAGTAGCTGCATTTCCACAGCATTTAATCTGTGTGCAGCCTACCAGAATGCTGCCACATAGCCTGCAGTCCCACACACACCTGATTCTTTGGATTGAAATGAAAAAATCTAATAGTAAGTCTGTTAGAGACAAATGAAAGGTAGATACACAGGAACAGAAGTGGTGCAGACTTGTCTACTTGTTCTGTACAGCCAGTAGTTGCCCACTGCCTTGTGTGCTGTTTTCTGGTAGATTAACTCACCAGAAATTCAATACGAATGCAAAATCTGAGGGAGTGGTTGCCTGGTGCTGTCACAGAAAAAAAAATTAAAAAAAATTTCAGGTACATTGGTGTGTGGAAAGGAAAGATTCTTATAGAACATCCATTTATTCAACACAGTCCCATATGCAAGTTTTGGTGGAACTGCATCTTTCACCAGGCAAAACAAAACAAAACATGTTGATACATGATTGTGCAGTTTCCTTTTAACCTAAAAGTTGTAGCAGGGTTTGTAGAATTGTAGAGTTCTACTTTTCATATAATTAACTAGCATGCTGCAATTTTCCTCTATAATTGGCATACTTAACTTTATGATCTCCTGCTGTTTTAATGATTTGCATCTTCCTCTTTATTTTTTTTCTTGCTCAATCTCTTCAGTTACTACACTAGAACTTGTACAGTCTAGCCTCTTTTTGCTACTGCTTTGCTATTCTCATTTGCTCTTTAGCTGACGAAAATAAGAGCTCTGTGCTCAGAGTATTTTCCCTTTGTTACCTCTTTAACAGCACTTAAATTTTAACAGGTCTTTTGCTGATACATCTAATAGACTTCACACTGACCTACATAATATTGCTTTATGCCACATGTTGGCCTTTGTTTTTTTATATAGATGACAATGTCTCTAGTTAAGAAAATATTTCTTAATGATAAACTTAGAAGCAATGGCAGTCTGAGTTTTCATGAAGTTCCTAACAGACCTTGATCTTCCTTTCATTTCTTCATCACATTGTTACAATCAGACATTTCTTGGGTTTCTGGGAACTCTTCTATGATGTTCCTCTGCGAGGAAGAGTTGCAGGATAGCACAAATCAGTTCATAAAGGTTTTGCATGATGTGGGAACAGAATCTCTTTCTGTCAGTAAATATGTAAAATAAAATGGTAGGTAAAATATCAAGACTGGTTATAAGTGGGACGACTTGTGTGAAAGGGGTCTTTGTTGTAGAAGGAAATTCAAGGTTTAACATGAAACTTGAACACTCAAATTTCAAATGACACAGCTGGCAAACTTCCCCAGGATTATTTTGACAGTCTCTCCTAAAAGTTCTACATATGTCAGTATGTACATAGCCTGTAATATAATTATATAATAATATAATAATATAATTCTATAAATCAGTAGTCACTTGTCATTTAATGAAACTTAATCGAGAAACAACCTGCTTGCACTTTTTTTTTAATGTGTGGTGTTTGCATTGTTATTTTAATTGTTACTGTTGATAATTATCAGTATTTTTCTCATTATTTTATTTTCATTATTCTTCACATTTTCATGACGCTCATCTATTCACCATTCCAGTTAGCAAAATTGCTGAAATGGTATCGAATAAACTCCTTAGTCTTTCTGTCTAAATTCACTTTATCATTACATTGCCTTCTAATATTAACATAAATATTATTTCTGTCAAAAGATGCCATTCTGCCCCTGAGTTGGGCTACAGTACTGTATTTTGACATAATGTCCCAATACCGGTTAAGGGATATCTACTAATGGAATTCTGAACTGTTTCTACTGATAACTGTTAGAAAGGCAGTTTGTCTAATATCTGATCTATCTGTTTGTAATGATATTGCTTGAAAACAGTAACCATCAGCCCGAGAATGTCCCTTAATTCATTTTTTAAAATTATTTATCTAGAGTAGTGGGGAACAGCTTCAGCTTCAGCTGATGTTTGTGACAGTTGAAGGAGCTAAGCTAGAGCCATTATCGGTAGAACCAGGTCAAAAAGTTGTGTGTGTTTGGTCACAGGTAAAAGCCCACTGACAGAATAGCTGGGATAGACGGGAAAGACGGAACTCACAATACAGGGAAATTTTGGAAGAAAAGAGACAGAACTAGGCTAAAGGATGGTGTTGTAAGCGGAAACAATGTAGCTGAGATGTCATAAGCCTGTCACTTATTTTCAGCACTGATATCCTAGAACATCGTAGCATTTGCTGTTGTATATGGCAAAGTGATCTGTGTTTTGCCTGCTGCAAACCTATCCTCATAGTGAACAGTTTAGTATCTTGGTAGAATTGCCCACAGAAATATTTTAGCTAACTGAATATAACTCAGTAAGCAGTCAGTGAGAAATGAAGCTTTCATTAAAACAAGAAGGTGAAATGTTGCAAATTCATTTCATTTTACTGCTGACAAGTACGTTTTTAATTCAGGGTAATTATCTTGGGTATGGGAAGGGGAAATACCTTCATAGATGTTTTTTGGTGTGTTCTAATCTATTTATGCTTTTGCTTTTCAATCATAGGTTTCTGTGCTCGAGAGGCAGATATTTGACTTCCTTGGTTATCAGTGGGCACCCATCCTGGCAAATTTTATACACATTATTATAGTCATACTTGGCTTATTTGGAACCATCCAGTATAGACCTCGTTACATAACAGGAGTAAGTATTTAATTTCATTTGCTTGTTCTACTGTGCATGTTAAAAACAAACAAGCAAGAAAGCATTCCGAACTGTATTGCTCATAAGGCAAATAGAAATCTTATTTTGGTTTAATTTGCTTCTATAATATTTTATATTAACTTACTATGCTTTTGGGATGCCTGCAATAATCAACAACCTACAAAAGCTGAAAGTCAATATGATTCTTAACTGCATGACAATATGAACTTTCAAAAAGTAGAACCAGTTTAAGAAATTGCAGCATCCTCAGTATTAGAGTAATTTAGAGCTAGACTAAATACTAGGCATAACTTTCTTAGATACATTGGACCTTCCCAAGACAGCCATGATTTATTATAATTACTCGTTATTGTTATTAACCATTGTTGCTAAAGCACCTGTTATATATATGCCTCCTAGAAATTATAGTCCAACTTGAAAATGAAGTATGATGGTATGGTAAGAAATAATGAACAGAGGTCTCCAATGTGAATGTAAAAATTTGGATCTTAATTAATATTTTTAATCCATTTCTTTCCTAATTCAGCTATGCCTCATACACAGACTCAATATGGAGGTACTCTGGCACAACACAGTATGAATTTAATCCTCTTTTCATACTCTGCGTTTGCAGGTTTTTTGCCATTTGTAGTTCTATAAAGAAAGAAAAACAGCAACTCTTAAAGCTATTGTTCAGAACAACTTTTGTTAGAAATGAATTTGCATAACAATATTACTGTCAAAATCAACTATTAATTCACTTAAAGATTGTATACATTTCAGAGACAGACAGGAGTTGAAAAGTTTTGCCCATACACAGACATATTTCCTGTCAGATGAAAATCAGAGAATCTTAGAATGGTAGACTGGTTTGGAATGTAAGGGAGCTTAAAGATTATCTGGTTTCAGCCCAGCAGGGACACCTGCCACTAGACCAGGTTGCTCTAAGCCCCATCCAACCTTCACCACTTCTCTGGGCAACATGTTGCAGGGTCTCACCTGCCTCACAGTAAAGAATTTTTCCTAATATCTAATCTAAACCTACTCTCTATCAGTATAAAGCCATTACCCCTTGTCTCTGATAACTTCACTGAATCTGTACCCACTTCTGTAAAGTCTGTTTCTTCTTAACTGTTCCCTCATATACCAGCAGGCACTCAGAATATAGAAAGATTTCTCTTGTACACTGTGCTACCATCCATATTGCATTACTTTGATGCTAAGAGAAATACATTAACACTTTTGTCCGTTTCTGTCTCTGTGATACAATGTCTTTATGCATACACACAATTTAATATATTCCAAAAACTTTACTAACAACATTGAAAAATATATTGCAAGCCTTCAATATTTAGTGTTTACTACAAGTTACAACACTGGAGTCGCGTGAATGTGAACTGGAGTTTTCTTCCGTTTCTGGTACCTCGACCAGTACAAAAGACTTGAAAATAAATATCCAAAATTCAAGCATCAGTTAAAGAAAATGGGTTAAATGTCCCATCCCAAGACTATTCTGTGGCATAAAACCAATCATGAACATAAAATGCATAGCTGAACTGAACCAAAATTTAGATGTAAATGGCCTACTATTATGATAAGTGCATTGTGAATGAGGAGGAATACCAGCCTTATAAACTGAGACCAATTGTGTGAGTTTCTGGATGATGTGGTTCATGCAACACTGTTCTATTAATTTTCATACACATCTTTCTCAGAGCTCACCCTCACTGTGTAACCCATCTGGCTTTGTGAGTTTTCCTCTCTGCATCCTTTCACTGAATTGGATAGAACCAACCTAAGATCAAATTGTTTGTCTTGCTCTGAGTTTATAATAGACGCTTGAATCTGCCATTTATCACAGACTGCTTAGATAAGCAAATGATGAAAATTTCATCATTTATTTAGTTGATCAACAGAGGAGTGCTTTGATTTTTTTCATTTCTACTGCAGTTCTCTTTGGTGAGTATCTAAAGTCAGCAAAAGGGAAATGCTACTGGTCATTGAAGGGAGACACAAGAGAACTGCATCCTTTTATTTAGTTCTGCTGGGCCCAGAATAGGCATCTTGTTGAATCTGAGGAAAAATCAGTGGTGTCATTTGATATCAGGAATAAAATTATGAGTTCAAAGGCAAGAAGAAAGGCAACAACCTGCAAGATGTACCAATGAGGTTTTCAGGAGAGTCAATGTAAATACTCAGACTTCAATAGATTCTGCAAGGGTCAATCTGTCTTGAGTGACTCTACAGAACCCTCAATCCAGTCACATTAGTATCTCCAGGCTACCTTGCTTCAACAAGGCTACAAAAAAAAATTTCCTTTTTACTGTACATTCTTCATAAAGGATATCACAAAAATATTTTCCAGAGGAAGTGAATTATAGGTTAAAGGGAACAGGGGAATTTTAAGTTAAGATTTAAAGACATGATTCAGTGGCTTAAGGAGAAGAGGAAGTAAGTTTTAGATAGAAGGAACACCACAACTTAAAGTGTCTCCTTAAGCTTGCAAGAGTCACAGCAAAGTTTGGAAGTGGGTGAGGGGAAAAGGTAACTGTGTCTTCTCCGGCACTGGAATATAGTTCAAACTACATGGGATTCAGGAGTTATGGTAGACAAAGAGGACAGGAAATTAAAGTCTAATATCACGAGAGTGGTTAATCTTAATATAGATTCAGCAAGAACACATTAATTTTTGATTGTAAACTTAAACCATTAACCAATAAATAAGCAATTGATGCAGGAGGTGAAATATCTGTTCTGAGGGTAGGCATGAGTGTCTTTTCAAAGATATCTTTTCAAAAGGTAATAGTTAAGCCATTTTTTGGGGGAAAACATCTATGACAGAAGGACTGCTTAACAGCACTAAGCTGAAACAGAGAATGAGGATTCCAGTAGGAACAAGGGTTATCCAGGGTAATAACTAAGATGTAAATGTTGGGCTTTTTAGCATTAAAGTGCATGAGAGAGGTGATACCAAAGCAAGTTATTAAGGTTTCTGGAAAGAAGCAAAGCTCTTCACCTGGGTAGGGCTCCACCTGGAGGTTCAATTTCTCTCCATTTCTTCTGTCAAGGGATTCCAGCTGTGTTGATATGCTCAGAGCATATTCCACATTCTACTATGGATTATTAGTCACCTGACTAATCTAGTGTCCTTCTACGATGGAGTAGACAAGCAAAGAACTATGGAAGTAATTTATCTAAACTTCTGTAAGGCTTGCAATATAGTCCTTTGCAATATTCTGCCTACTAAATTGGAGAGGTGGGTTAGATGGATAAGGAGGTAACTGAATAGCTTTACCCAGGGAGTGAAGTCATATTGGTGAAGTTATTAAATACTATTGGTCCCAGAACCACCTGTTACTGATTTCCAATATGACGTTGAGACAGTCATTGGACAGTAGGACTGAGTGCACTGTCAATAGATTTGCAGATGACACCAAGCTGAGTGATGCAATTGATTTCCTGAAGGAACCAACCACTGAGGAGTGGGCCCATGGAAACCTCATGAAGGCCAAGTCCTGCACCTGGGTCAGAGCAATTCCTGATACCAATATAGACTGAGGGATGAATGGATTGAGAACAGCCCTAGAGAGAACTTGTGGGTACCAGTGAACAAAAATTGAACATAAACCAGCAATGTGTGCTTGCAGTCCCAAAAGCCAATTGTATCCTGGGCTGTGGAAAAAAAAAAAAGTGTGAGCTCCAGAAAGAGGAGGGTGATTCTTCTCCTATAGTAAACTCTCCTCAGACACCACCTGGATCACTGTATCCAGCTCTGTAGCCCACAGTACAAGAAAGACATGGACCTGTTAGAACAAGTCCAGAGGAGGGCCATAAAAACAATCAACAGAATGGAAAACTCCTATGAATTCAGGTTGAGAGAGCTGAAGTTGTTCAGCCTGGAGAAGAGAAGGCTCTGGGAAGACTTTATTGCAGCCTTTCAATACATAAAGGGGACTTATAAGACAGACAGAGAAGGTCCTTTCACCAGGGCCTGTAGTGACAGGACAGGAACAATAGGTTTAAATTGAAAAGAGTAGGTTTAGATTGAACATAAGGAAGAAAATGTTTGCAATGAGAATGGCAAGACACTGGAACAGATCAGCCAGAGAAGTTGTGGATGTCTCATCCTTAGAAGTGTTCAAGGCCAGGTTGGATGGGGCTTTGAGGAACCTAATCTAATAAAATATATCCTTGCCCATGGCATAGGACTAAATGATCTTTAAAGGTCCCTTTCAACCTTATATCTGATCACATTAAGTCTGTGAGAAAAGGGTAGATTATTAGTGGTACATTACTTAACACATAATTGCTGATATGCATAAAAAAAGAAAAAAGAAAGAGGCAATTACCTTATATCTGAACTTCTTGCACCATCATCAGTCTGCCAAACCATTAGGCTCCTGAGAGCACAGCTGAGTTAATCCATGTCTTTTTAAAGACCAGACATTGTCAATCACTCAAAACACCTAGCAGGATCTACTTAATGCCTTTTATAACAAGTAGCCCAGACTCTACCAAATCTATTTTGGAGTATTTTAGTTGTATTTATTAATTTATAACCTTCCATTTTTATAAATGTTTGTAGTATGTGAAAATGTGCAGTAGTTCATCTGTCATATATACATACCAGGATACTATCACACAGCTGTAATCATGCTATAGAAAGTTGTAAAGCCAAGCCATGCTCTCTGAGCTACCTTTCCGAATTTTAAATATAATAAGACTGTCTTCAAATTAATTCACCTTAATTGATCTAGTTCAAGTTATTTTCCAGATAATTGTTTTATTTAAAATAAGAGAGTGTGTATACTCAAGGTCAGTACAGAAATTGTTAAAAAATGTATTTCCACAGATTCACAGAATGGGTAAGGTTCGAAGGGACCTCAGTGGGTCATCTGGTCCAAGCTTCCTGCTCAAGCAGGGTCATCCTAGAGCACATGGCACAGGATTGCATCCAGACAGTTCTTGAGTGTCTCCAGTGAGGGAGACTCCGCAGTTTCTCTGGGCAATCTGCTACAGTGTCCAGTCACCCACAGAGTAAAGTTCTTCCTCATATTTTAATTCTACTTTCTTTATAGCTGTTGGGGAAAAAACACCAAAAGTTATATCTAAATCCATTTAATTAAAAGGATGATGAAATTAAATAGAATGGTCATTGTACATTCTCATCAGACTGCAAGACACAAAGTTCTTGGAAGTCTGTGAAGTCAGACTCCTACCTGAGCCCACTCTCTCTATTAAAGGTTTTCTTAGGAAGTACTTTTGTACCCATTCAGTGCTTCAGCTTAATTGTACTTATGTGATGACTTAATGTGTTGCAACTAAAGTGTAGACATTTATTTATAGGAGGCATAGAGTCCCTGCAAAGGACGCCCCAAGAATCACACCACATGTCTTAGAGCATTGTCCAAATGCCTCTTGAACTCAGACAGGCTTGGTGCTCTGACCACTTCCCTGGGGAGCCTGCTCCCGTTCTCAGCCACCATCTGGGGGAAACCCTTTCTCTAATATTCAACCTAAACCTTCCCTGACTCAACTTCAAGCCATTTCCTTGAGTCCTGTCATTTGTAATGAGAGTGAAGAGGTCTCTACCTGCCCCTCTGCTTCCGTTTGTGAGGATGTTGAAGCCTGCAGTGAGGTCTCTCCTCAGTCTACTCTTCTCCAGGCTGAACAAACCAAGTGACCTCAGCCACTTCTCATACATCTTCCTCTCCAGGCCCTTTACCATCTTTGCTGCCCTCCTTTGGACACTCTCAAAGAGTTTAATATCTTTCTTATATTGTGGTACGTAAAACTTCACACAATATTCAAGGTGAGGCCACACCAGTGCAGAGCAGAGCAGGACAATTCCCTCCCTTGATCAGCTGGTGATGCTTTGCCTGATGCCCCTCAGGACAGGGTTGGCCCTCCTGGCTGCCAGGGCACTGCTGACTGATATTCAACTTGCCATGGACCAGCACCCCCACATCCCTTTCCATGGCACTGCTTTTCAGCATCTCATTCCCCAGTCTGTACAAATATCCAGGGTTGCCCCATACCAGGTTCAGAATCCAGCATTTTCCCTTATTGAACTTGATATGGTTTGTGATTGCACAGTCCTCTGATTGGTCAAGGTCTCTCTGCAGGGCCTCCCTGCCCTCCAGGAAGTCGACAAGTTCTCCCAATTTTGTGTTGTTGGCCAATTTGCTTAGCGTTCCTTCAATTTCTGCTTCCAAGTCACTACTGAAGATGTTGAAGGGAACTGGGCCAAGGATGGAGCCCTGTGGAACCCCACCAGTGACTGGATGCCAGCCTAATGTTACCCCATTCACTATAACTTTGTGCCTGACCTGTGAGCCAATTGCTCACCCACCGTATGATGTGTTTATCCAGCTGTGTGCTGGAAATTTTGTCCAGAAGAATACTGTGAGAGATAGTATCAAAATCTTTGCTGAAGTCCAAAAAGATTACACCTACTGGCTTTCCTGGATCAACTAGGTGGAAGAAAATCAGGTTCAACAAGCAGGACTTTCCCCTCATGAAGCCATGCTGGCTGTGACCAATGACTACATTGTCTTTCAGCTGTTTTTCAATATTTCACAAAATAATCTTCTCCAGGATTTTATCAGGCACTGAAGTAAGCCTGTAGTTTCCAGGGTTGTCCTTCTTGCCCTTCTTGAAAATGGGAATGATTAGCCAGCTTCCAGTCAACTGGAACCTCCCTGAATTCCCAAGACAACTCAAAATTCATTGAGAGAGTCTTAGTGATGACATCAGCCAGCTCTTTGAGGATTCTCAGAGGAATCCCACCAGGCCCCATAGATTTGTGGGGATCCCACTGGAGCAGCAGATCCCACACAAGTTTGGGGTCCAATGGGACTTGAGCATTGTTGCAGTCATGGTCCTCCAGATCAGGGCACTTAGACCCACCCTGGTTCCATCGTCAATGTTGAAGACAGAGGCAAAGAATGCATTAAACATTTCTGCCTTGTCAATGTCCCTTGTTTGTGGGTTCATGTCTATGTATTCAGTTCTGTATTTCAATGTATTTAGTTAAGGATTACATTATTTCTAATGCTCAACACAGATTTCTGGTAATTTCCTTTGTAAACTGAACAACCAAGCAGTTAGCTATATAAAAAAAATAGATATTATATCTACTTATCTTTCAAAGAAGACTAGCCATTTAAACGTGTATTTCTGACACAAATGGTTTTGGAAAATCAGAATTTATTTTCTGCAAATATCAGTACCACCAGCAACATGATTATGTTTTTAGGATATTCTGTCACTCTACTAAAATCTTTGCTGAATATGAAAGCAAGCTGAAGAAGACCGAAGTAAATCCACTTAACATTGGAAATGGTACTTGTAGAAAACAATTTTTTTTTAATTATCCATGCTGTTCTACGTGTAAAAATTTCCAGTATTTATTTGTTTCACTCAGGTTGAAAGTATTGAGTCACAACATAATTTATATTTTAGTACCTACAAGCCAGATCAACCAGGAAGTTTGTGACACCAGAGATTATATTTCCATGTTAGTAGAAAAATCTTTGTCTGTGAAAACTTAAGTAATGTCTAAAAAGTTAGAAGTAGTACAAATATGTATCTACTCACTGAAAAAGTTAGAACAAAAAAGAGAGGTATCTCAATGACAAGCAATTAAAGAAAATGTTGATAGAACAATAATTTCCCCAGATAGTAGAATTCTGGGAATTTAGAACTATGTGTTCCTTAAACAAGGAGGACCAAATAGCTATTTTATTTGCAAATTGTATGTTTAGTAAGATGTTTCTACACTTGGGAAAGGAAAAGTGAAGGTCCTCATCCAGTTTCAAGTTACAATATCACAAGCACTACCATTACATTTTCTATCAAAAATATTCAGAAAATGCAATCAATACAAGTTCAAGGTGGTGATAGCAACCCCCAAAGTAGCCATTATGGAAAAAATCTGCCTACATCTAAATAGAAAAAATATTCAGGTCAAACTCTAACAAAATAGTTCCTCAGTGCTAGCTTATTTTATTCTTGGGGCTGTGGATTAAAAATTACTCAGAGATCTTGGAAGAAAATCAGACAAGTTCATTAAAACATAATTATATCCAAATTATCAAATAACAGTGACTACAATATTAGTGGTCATGGTGCCTCAGAAAATATCAAGAATCAAACATTTTTTGCTAATCCTTATCATGGTGAAAAATCAAAGAATGATAGAATCATTAAGGTTGAAAAACACCTTGTGCTGGTTTAAGGGTAAACTGGCAGGAGAAATGGACGCACCACAAGAGGGATTATAAATCAGAATTACAATTTAATGAAAGGTATTACAATAAATACACTGACACAAAGAGAAAACTGCTTTCAAGTCACCAAAACCCAGCAGTATAACCCAGTGTCCCAGGGCACAAGCCCAAAGGGGTTTGTTAGCCCTTGTGCTGAGACCCACGTGGTTCCCCCATGTCCAAAGCAAAAGGAAGTAAAGAACCTGTTGGTGCAGATGACGGCTGGGGTCTGGTCAAGACTGATAGTTTCCTCCTGTCAAAGTCCTGCTGCTCCTCTAGAACCGACAAGACCCCAAGGTCTTCTTACCCCCCGCTTATGTACCTTCAGGGAGCACCCAGTCCCTCCCCCAGGGCGGGGACTCACACAATGGGTGATTAACTCTGAGTCATGGGGTATTGTTGAACTGTTGATGGCCCATTAGCAGTCACGCCCCCTCAGGCTGGGTGTGAAGGTGCTAACAACTCCCTGGGCAGCTGCTGCAAATGGTCCATTGTTTTTGGGAAATGAATAGAGGGGGGTAGAATACATAGCTTTGATCACCCCCACACAGTGATAACTTGTCCCACCTGCTGAACTAGGACACACCTCTAATGTCATTGAGTCCGACCATCTATCTAACACTGTCAAACCCACCACTGAACTATCTCCCTAAGGACCACATCTATGTTTTTTTTTTTTAATACTTCCAGGGATGACGGTAAAGAATACTGCTCATAGTTTAGGGTCCCCATAAATTCAAAAAGTAGACAAAGCAAAGGAGAAACAGCACACTCACATAGGTATTTAGTAGACAGATAACTAAAATTAACATCTCTGTGAGAGGTTGCATCTGACGAAGTAAACTAAGCAATAAAATTGCTAAAAATATAATGTAGCATAGGATTGTATAGAAGTAAGAAAAAGCTTTGAAGTGCAAAGTGCATGACCAAGAGTATGAGGACGGACAAACAAACAAAAAAAACAACAAAAAAAACTCCCCAGACTAAAAGTAGAAAACATAAAAGACCAGTAGTAAATCTTGCAGAAACATGTTTGGGACACTATGGTAAAACTCCAAATCATAACATGAATTAAGACTATTACAGTGCTATGGAATCCACCTCGACCCTAAATTAACCTCAAGTTTCATTCATGGTTTAATTTTTGTTATGCCAGATAAACTGATACTAAATGAAGCACTGGTATTTTACGATATACTAATTACTGCATAGGGACATTCTCTTGAAATGCTTTTCATGCCATGAATAGCACACAAATTCTCTGTAGCACTTTTCATGATAAGTATTCAATATTGTTAACATTTTTCTCATAACAGAATTTATACTAAATATTTTGGTTGTGGAATGATTGCTGTTTGTCAAAGCTCATCTTCTTAAAAAATATCCTTTATTCTGGTCACCTTTACAGTAGGTCTCTTTCAGATCTTATTGGTGTTTTGTGAAATATCTCCATGTTCAGATATACCCAGACCAAGAGCATGTTGTTACAACTTTTTCTCTTAAAAACTCTTATAAAAGATTACTGATACAATTTATCTGTCACAGAAGAGTAGAATTTGTGATTCTTTTTATGGTCTGTCCTTTCGCTACTGATGTTACCTGCATAGAATGACCTTTTTAAACTTTGCTAACTGCTATTTTATTGGAGGATTTTGCTCACTTCTGGCAGATGCTGTGTAAAATCAGTAGGGATGTAAGTAGAAGACTGCCCTTTGGACTTTAAACAACATATGTGAAAGGGATTTTGATTCATGGGGAGGTATGCTGTTTAATAGAGTGCTTTTGTTACTGTTGTGTTAAAAGATTAGATTTCACTATGTTGTGGATTTAAATGTGCTTTCATTTATATTTAAAAGGATAGGCTCAGCATTTCACTTTTGTAACTGAATCTAGCCTGCCTTAGGGTAGGGATGAGAATGTGAAGGGAGTAGAAGTTCATGAATAGCCAGCTGGTCAGTGTCATAGCTCTATAAGTTTGACTAATCCAAATTTTGAGTCTAATGCTTTACACACAGAACTTAACATACATACAGAACTTAATCAAAGAAAATCTTAAGTATTTCAATGGTCAAAAACCAATTCTTTCTTTATGCTGATTATTGTTTAGTTTGTAGATTAAATACAAGTTTAAAACAGATGGTTTACCTGATAATTAGTCCAGAACATTAGTCTAGGCTTTGATGACACAGGGATTTTGATGTCTCCTGTTAGATATATTTGGAAAATTGCAAGAGATGTCAATGGATTTCAAATTCTTTAACCCTAGAGATTTGGCTAAGCCTTTGGCAAATATGCCAAAGAGTCGCTTCCACTATACACTTTCATACACTTGACTGTATGAAAGTAGGTGAAAGAAAATATTCTGCAGTAAATTTCTTTGCATTTTCTGCCCTTTTTTGGGTCTTGATTTTAGAATTCTTATACTATTTAGAATAAAGTAATATTTGTCTGTAGATTGTCTGGGTAAAGTTTGACTACTTTCATCTGCTCTCTTCTCTGGGACATACTTAGGTGTGAGGCATTGAGGTACAAAGAATTATTCTGAAGGAAAATATGAAAAGGAAATTTCTTCTTTAAAAAGTGTAAAATATTCTTTCAAGATTAAAGAGTACCCAGACAATTACTCTGCCAGCTCTAAGAAAGCACAATGGGGGAAAAACAAACAAACCAAAACAAAACCCTGTTGTTCAGTGAACTACTCAAGAAATAAAAAATAAATGAACCCAGATAAGAGATCCTTAGTCTCTGACTCCTCTAAGTTTTGTGTAGGATATTACTTTCTCAGAAGTCCCCCACTGTCAGAAAACAGAGTTCTGAAGAGAAAAAGTGTACTAGCTCTCTGGAGTTTCATTGTAGATAATTGAGAAACTGCCAGAGACCGAGACTTTTTAAATATTTTGAAAACACAATAGATTCTTCTCACTTACTTGAGCAAGAAATCTATTAGGTTCTTAGGACCACTGATTCCTGAAAATTAATTTGATATGTTTTCAGAAAATATGATCAAAGACACCCTGGACAAGAGTTCAGGACAGAATTTACTTCAGCAACAGTTCTGCTTGAAGTTTTATTTCAGACTGAAATGGATTTTCATTAATTTTCAGAGGTTTTTTTAAGTTTTCCATTTTAAGAAGTCCGACTGAAGATACTTAGCTAACACTGGTTTTTAAAGTGATATATTTATTGAGTATTAGAAGATGAAAGATTATAATTTGCATCATATAATTAAGTACATCATTGATTTCCGGGAAATATTATGCAGAACATGTTCAGTGCATGAAACTGTCTGATAATTTTTAATTTAAATCATCAATTATTAATCTCATAGCAAGTTTGACTGGTGTAGAATTCAGCTACATTCATCCTTTTTCAGTGCTTTTATCCCCTTTCAATGAATTGGATTCACATTTAAAAAGTAGCCATTCAAAACATCTGTCCCTCATCCATTCCACAGAAAGGGAAGATGGTTTTCCAGAGGGTCTCCATGGAGGAGTGCAGTTCCTTGTAGAACTGCTAATAACATATAACAAATATTATATTTTATTTTCATTCAAACCAGAGAGCTCACCCTGGAAAGGTGTCAAAAGATGAAGTTCCTCTACATTTCATGTTCTTTTTCTTTGGACTAAATCCTCTGGTTTGTCACCATAATAACAAATGGGGTTTATTCTACAGTGGGTTTTGTGGTCCCTTTTTTTGTTGCTTGGTTTTTCTTTTTATAAGAACTAGCAGCCCTTTGTGTTAAAACATTGTCTAATTGGCACTTTGTAGTTGAAATACCATAAAGAGCATGGAGAATGGATGACTTAGCTGATGAAGTCTTTAAACAGATACTTAGAGGAAGAGATTAGAGATAAAATCAGTGGGGTTTGCTACCGCTACCTAAATTGCAGTGGAAAGCATTAAAATTCTCTCAAGCACCCAAAAGCTCTGGCCAGCTAGAGATAATTAAAAATCAAGCAAGGGTAAGATAATGTTTCCACTGCTCTGAGATGACCTCTGCAATTCAGTGCTAAATATTTCTCTTTATCTAGAGTAATCAGATTTCCTTCTATTTCCCACACTTGCTCCTATACTTGTTACTGTGGATTTTTGCATTGTCTATTTAGTATTTTTTTCTAGATGGCATATATCAATTACTGCTGATATTTGCTTGTGTAAGAGGTTATAGCTCTATCTTTTTATTTTGTATGTGTTTATATCAGGCTTTCATGGAGTTATCTGTCCACCTCAGAGGTTTTAATGTCTCTGTCCTTGTGTCACAGTACTGAAATAGGAAAGTAATCCTCGCCCCCAACTTCGCAACTTCTTTACAACACGGGAACTGAAACACTAAAAGTCTGAGACATTTTCTCAGTATCAAAGGAAAGACTGTGACAGATTGGCATGTGAATCTGTTTTTCTCAAGCTAACAAGCCAGTGTCTTATCCAATGTATCCTGAAAACATAAAAATACCCCAACATTCTCTATAAAGTCTAGGAATAAAGATTTGAATCGCAGATCCCTGTGAATAACAGTGTGGAATACTTCTGTAAGAAAAAAAAATAAACAAAAAAATAACAGAATGGTCTTTGGAAAGAATCCCTTTGTCTCAGGTGGCAGCTGAGTCCCATAAAGCCACTTGCTCACTCCCACCTACTGGGATAGGGGAGAGAATTGAAAGGGTAGAAGTGAGAAAACTTGTGGGTTCAGATAATGACAATTAATAGATAGAACAAAATTTGCACATGCAAGCAAAGAAAAACAAGGAATTCATTCACTACTTCCCAAGGGCAGGCAGAAGCTGAGCCATCCTCAAGAAAGCAGGGTTCCATCACACCTTTCTCCATTTGGAAAGACAAATGCCATCATTCAGAACATCCCCTTCTTCCTCCCTTCCTCTTTCCCCCCACTTCATATACTGAGCATGGTGTCATATGGTATGGAATATCCCTGTGGTCAGCTGGTGCCAGCTGTTCTGGCTGTGTCCCCTCCCAACTTCTTGTGCACCCCCAGCATCCTCAGTGGTGGGGTGGGGTGGGGTGAGAAGCAGAAAAGGCCTTGTCAGGGTGCTAGCAGCAACAAAAATGTATTTATATCAGGAACACTTCAGCACCAACCCAAAACATAGCTCCATACCAGCTACTATGAACAAAACTCCAAACCAGCACATTCTTTCAGCAAGGGTAAAGCTTGCTGGTGCCTGAAACTTCCTTAGTGATAACTCTTTTGTCAGACTCAGTGGCTGTTTGCAGCAGGCTGCAGGTTCAGCGCTTGATCTGGAGTACTGTCACGTAACAACAGCTCTTTTCCTGCTCCTCTTTCTATTCCAGCTCCTTCTGTATTTCTGTCTATGTCTTCCTCTATTCTCTTCGCCTTGATTCAGCCACTAATCTCTACATGTATATTTAAATGGCATTGTACTGCACGTAGCCAAAATGAAGTTTTCCCACTTTAAATTAAATGAAGTCTGCATAGCCAGTACTGAACTGAAACCAAATCTTAGTTTTGGCCAACCTAAGACTCATACACTCTCTGTAACTCCAGTAAAACCAACCATAGTTGGTTTATATCTTTTATATCTTCAGGATGAGCTGACAGTACCTGGAGTCCATCCTTATGTATTTTTTCCAAGAGGTTTTTTCCGTGGGAAGTGTGGCTGATTCTTTTTTGTGAGCTTCATTGTCACCCTGAAGTTATGCTTCAAGAAAGGTGCATTGAGAATCACACAAAGCTATACTACTCTATTCATTTACAAATTCCCATTTCCAATTTTGAAAGAAGATAGAGATGATTTTTCTTTAGTTATATTTCAAATGTGGCTTTTTTTTTCCTTCGGAACAAGGATCTATATAAAAATCATTTGTAAATCTTGTCACAAATCTCCATTTCAGAACCTCAGAGCTGTTTTTCCATCTGTACTTACCTTTTAAAATTTCTAGTGTTTTCATTACGTTTTTCAACTCCTGAAGCTCCACAAGAAAGAGGGCACTGTACTTTTTTCAAGCTTTTCCAGTTGCTGTGAGTACCATTACCAGTAAAGATACATTTTCTGAATGACACTGAATGGCGAAATAAACAATGAGTACAGTTGTAAAATGCACTACTAAACATGTTCCAAAATTTCCATTGCTCCCCATTTCTGTAATTTAGCTGTCAAGGGCACTATTTATTTGCAGTTTGTTCTATGTATATTAGGCATAGATGTTAATGCTACATACATTCATTGTTGGTTAGATCATAGTGAAGCGGCATTTTACATGCTGTGAACTCAGCAGGTATGATTTGAATTATAAATGCCTCTAGGACACAATTTTGCATATCAATATAAATTTTACTTCTAAACAAGTCTGGTAAAGTAATATGCAGTTTTACAAGTAAATGCTATGATTCCCTCCAAACCAGTTTGAGCTACTGCTGCTCAATTTGTTTTCTAGCTGTAATTTCTTGACTATTTCTGATCATATTAGTTTTTAGATTCCTATTTATTTATTTATTATATTAAGCTCTGCAGCTGTTTTCATTGATTTCAGTATCAATTTTGGGTGAATGAGACATAACTAATTTTGGTTTTCATGCTCCTTTTTCCAGCCATTAAGGCACATTCTGTGCTGCTTTTGCTCTGAGACCAATGAGTATTTTTGCTTTTCTTTAAGGCTCGTAAAAGGAGTTAACATTTAGCTGGTGAATTTACTATCCAAGAAAAATTAAGAACTCACTAGAAATAGCTACAAAACTTTCCAAGTTTATTGAATCACCATCTTTAGGAAGAACATAGTTGTTATTCCTTGGACAAAAATTGTTGTTAGATAGAATTCTGTAATTAATGCAGAGACAAGCAAAATTATTGCAGCCATGTGTTCATTGTCAAATGGTTAAATAGGTGATAAATTTGAAAATAAAATCATGAATTTGAAGTTGGTATTATTTAGTTTAGCGGTTCATTGTTAATTGGTCTGGCTTTTCTAGTCAAGATCTAAAGTAATCTTAAAAAGTTTTCTATCATGACTAAAAACCAAAAAGTTACTCATAGACTGTGGCACTGAGCATTCTGCATATTTAACTTTGTATCTGCCTGAAGAGCAAATTTCTGTTTGAAATTCAGTGTTGAAACAAGCGTGTCACTGATTTTATTTATAAGTTTGGTTTTACCTACTCACTACTACTTTCTGTGAAACAAGAACTATTCTGTTTTTAGTCTTGTTGAAGTACCTATTCATAGACTTGAAATGTTTTCAGTGATACAAATGGTACAAAGGTTCTGGGTTCTACACCTCTAACTGGGCTAGTTAAGCAAATTTTGGATTTCATATTCATGTTCTTGGTTCTATAAAAAACTTAGATCAAATTTCTGTCTTGAGAGACTTACACTTGTAATAAGTTTAATTACTGCCAATATTAGTGGTTTTGTCTGCACGTCTTAGGTTGATTGACAGTGCTTTTCCCTCATAAAGGTGTCATTGTTAAATTCACAGAAGGATAGACACGGTATGAATTAGCAGTATTTTGTGATACATGTCTCTTTCTAAGATACGCGGCTGTTCCTGTGTGAGAAGGTTCCTTGTCATGGTTTTATTTACACTGACTTTTTACCATTTGATATTTGAGCTCTAGCATAACTGATTCTAGAAGTGGTCAGTTTTATTTATGGCCACAAAAAGTCTGAAAATGTGCACTGATCAACAGTCTCCATTTCAGCTCAGATGCAAATAAGACCATGAATAAACAAAACATCATATATTATTCCAGATATCTAAACCTGACATTTAGGTTTATTCAGTGTACCGCACAGGAATTAGATTTACCACAGAAATTCAGGAATCAATATCTTAATTTAATAGGTGTAATCTCTAACCAAAGTGCAAAAATGTATAATATAAAAAAAAAAAAACCAAATAAAAAACAGAAATAAAATCCAGCCCACTCTGAACTTACAGCAAGTCACAGGAAAGTCTCAGAATTAAAAAAAAAAAAAAGGAATCCACATGTTGTTGACTAAAAAGCCCTAGAAGAGCTTACCTTAGAAAAGGCATATGATGTTCACAGCTGTAGATAAATGATTCCACTCCTGAGAATTTGCCTATAAAAATGCAGTAGCTACACTACTTGTTAAGAAAAGTTGTCAATATAGGAATGTTAAACATATGTATTTCATTTTTTTCTTAAGCCTGATGTGAAAAATAGTAAATAATAAAACTAGAAATAATGATAAGTTAAATAATATGACTGCAATGTCTGAAGTACAGCAACTGACATTGTTTTAGGACTTTAAGATAAACTGTATGTTAGATGGCATAAAACTCATAAAAATAATCACGAAATGAGATAAATAAGTCTTGATCCTTACGTACTGTGATTTGCACTCCATTGCACTTTAAAAAATGGGTATAGTAGGACGATTCTCGCACAAACCATATCACTGAGAGTCTGTAGAAATTAAAAAGCTCTGATTAAGTCTGGGTAGCGTTGAGTATGCTCATGCATGGCAATGACTGGGGATTTTACATACAGTGTTGCCTTTCCCATAAGACTAGTGTTTATTCCATTGGTAGGAGAGATGATGGGACTCTCAGATTTATCCCTTTCTGTCATCTGAGAAACGGGGATGCCAAGTAAGTGCTGGCATTGAAAATCATGAGAATTGAAACACACTGAAATCTGCGAGGATTTTTTTTTTATTGTCTTTAGAAGAGTGTGTGTCACCAGAATGATCCTGAAAGTAAAATTGAAAATAAACAAAACAGTATACGGACTTAATCACTGTGTTATTCTTGGCCTTTGTTCTTTATAGAAACTCTTCATTTAGTAGTTACAAAACTTAATGTTCTCTATTAAATTCACATAACTTAGGTCCCTGTATTAGATCTTGTGCTTAATGTATGCTGCATCTGGGCAATAATTAATAATAATTATTAATTATTATTAAATAATTAGTACTCTACCATTTGTGGTCTCCTGGACTTCACTGTGGTACAAATCCTCTACTCAGTTCCCATTGTAAAATATAGAGTCTGCACTGTTCTTCTGCTGTAGTAAACCTATCTGTAAAAATTATCCTTCCAAGGTTCAGCTTTCTGAACTTTTTGTGTCTTCAGTTTTTCTACATTTCTTTTAATTGTCATATCAGGCTTCATAGCTTTGTTGGACTCTTTCTTACTGGATATACCATGCAAAAAAAAGTTACTAGAATAAAGGATAGCAGTTTTTTTATTTTTTTTAAAATTTTTGTTTTGATTTAGCTGTCTCCTTGGCATAATTACTGCTTCCTAAGGCTTGGTTATTCCCTGCTAATTTGCTTTGAGTCCTGTTTAGGTAGGGTAGTATACATGTATAAACTTGACTGACTCCAGTATCTGAATATGGTCTTACATATATGTATATATATTACATATATATATATATATATATATTCCAGACAAACTATTAGACTACATAAGTTTCACATTTATGTATTCATCAGGTCATTAAATGCTCATGAGATGAGCTGCAAAAGATTGTCTTAGTGATGAGAAATCTGAAGTGCTCCTGTCAAAGACTCCAGGGGAGTTAAGTGAACAATTAGAGAATAGTATGTTAGACTGACAGTATTTTTGAATTAAAAAGTGGTATGTTGAACTGATACTATTTTTAATTAGTTGCCTAATAGTACATAAGTATTTTTGCATTATTTGAATAACAAAATCTTTCGGTATGTTTCTGTGCTTCCAAAACACTTAACTCGGATGTCCCCTATCAGCTTTGCTATCTAGCAACCACCCAGGTTTAGCACAATCTAGCTTTTACTACTAGTAAGATACATTTCCACAGAAACTCGACTTTATTAGCAGTAATGATTAGGATTTGTTTATATCAGTTCTCTCTGTGAAATCCAAGTAAAGATAGGAATGCTTCAAGATGAGGTTGATTGCTAATTGAACCATGAGTTTACCTTACAACAAAAACAAAGTAGCTCACATTCACTAGCATTTTTCATTTGGCTTTTGGTTATTGCTAGAAGCCTGATTTTATTAGAATTTAAATTGGACACAGTAATACATTTATTTTGCCAATGAATTACTTTCTACCAAGGTAATTCAAACCTTGCTATGCAGGGAGGCTAGTAGGTGAAAGTAGAAAGTAGACTATTCAACTGAGATATGAGGGAGTAAGATTTTAGGCTCTATAGGCTCTGAATTGCTCCTATACTTCCTGGGCTGCTGCTGTATTATAAGGCTGTTTTCTTGATGACTACTATTTAGTTATCTTTTTAAGTAATTTGGGTTTAGTTTGTTGGGGATTTTTTTGTCTCCAATACACCTTAAAAAATGCCTAAAATATCAAATCTCATTTTGCATAATGGGAAAGGGTGTTTTTGGGGTACCTCTGGTGTTAAGTATCCTGTGGGGGATTGTTTTTCATTTTGAGGTCTTATACTAGGTAACTATAACATTTGATGCTTCCCATTTCATTTAAATCTATCAAAGTGGTCACAGTCAGATCCTGCCATTACTTGAATGGGAGAACAGTTTCCATTTCTTTACAGTGTAACCTTTATCACAGGGAGTACAAAAATCAGAGAAATGTAAGCCCTCTTCCTGTAGGAGTTGACTCTCAATGAATAATCTATCATCTGTCTCTCCATCTTTTTTATGTAATCTATTTGAAGCTCCATGGTGAGCAGTGAGTGCTGAATGTCAATGACAGCTGTGCTAAGACAACCAGGAATATTCATGAATATGTTTATGAGTAGTTTGCTGTTTCATTTCTCTGATACTTGGAACTATTTCTACTCACTTATTAGGAAACAATTACACTTAAAAATGTTTGCTTGAGAACTTAAATATGGAAATTAGTAGTTTAGTAGAATACTATTTTTTTATGCCAATCTTGAAAGGCCTAATGCCCTTTAGGACTTAGTTAAGTGATCAGTCTAGCATAGACAAGGATCACTATTTTCTTAGCAAAGAACAGGCGAAGTAGTAATGCAACACTATCGTTGTATCACTGTTTTAATTTCTTTGGGCCAAATGAGCAAATGTTTCCTTGAAACTGAGTGAATTCAGAAGGTCCTTCAATGCAACTTAGGAGAGAGACATGGTTTCAACCCTTTTTTTTTTTAGGAGAATGCCCTTAATTTCTATATTGTTATAGGTCAAGACCCAATAAAATTTTTGAAATAAACAAAATAAAAAGGTACATTTCATGCTTTTTTGGCAGGTAAGCACCACTTCAAATAGAGTTACACAATTGTTTCACAGTCAACACCTCCTTTGAATGTTCAAATTCTTGTAGGACAGTCTGTTGGAGGTGTGTTGAAGACTCATGACTCCACACTCCTGTTCATAGAAAATCAAAGAACATGTAGTTCAACTACTTTAATGAATGAGTGATCAACACTGAATTTATGTCAAGTTGCTGCAGTTGAGTCTTGAAAACCTCAAAGGAATCACATTACTTGTTTTTGGTCCTTTATACCAAAAGTAAAAATCATTTTCAATTTACTTGAGGTGAAGTTTTCACCAACTCTTGTGAAAATAGGATTATTCCCATATTTTGAAGAACAGGCAGGGTTGGTAAATATCTGGATAAGAGATTTGCCAAGAAGGCAAATGACATCCAGACTTGTATCACGAATAGCATGGCCAGCGGGATGAGGGAAGTGTTTGTTCCTGTGTAGTCAGCACTGGTAAGGCACACCTCAAGTATTATGTCCAGTTCTGGGCCCCTCATTTCAAGAAGGACATTGAAGAACTAGTCCAGACAAGGGCAATGAAGCTGGTGAAGGATCTGAACTGCATGTCCTGTGAGGAGCAGATGAGGAGCTGTGGTTGTTTAGTCTGGGAAAAAAGGCTTAGAGGTAGTAGAGTCACCATCCCTGGAGGTTTTCAAGAACCATGGTCTAGTTGACAAGATGTTGATCAGTTAGGTTAGACTAGATAATCTTGGAGGTCTTTTCCAACCTAAATGACTCTGTTATTCTGTGATAATAGAGCCATGCTGAGTTACATCTTAATAGGTCTTCCTTTTAAGCTAGACTGCACTGCTTTCAGTTATACATCCAATTACGTGTACCAAAACTAAGAAAACAATATGGCAAGAGGACATTTAGAAAGTTAAGGCATATAATGAATATGCTATAGTGCAGTGAAAACTGATTCTCACCCTTGTCTTTCCTGCTGTAAAACTTCTGTCAGAAGTAGCATGGTAAGAGAATGGAGAATGATATTGCTAACAGTTTAACTGTTTGAAGTTTTCCTGAGCTAGAGATGAAATATTTATATCTACCAGAAGGAGAAATGCTATTAATCCATTCCTCATGAAAGGTTTTTAGTCAATAGTAGTGTGCATGCTGTGGTTGTCACCAGTGAAAATGGAAAGCTTTTAATATACGTAACAGATAACAGCTGCAATTGAAATTCTATTTCTTTCCTTTAATCCAGGGAATAAACATCTTAAACAATAAATAACTGCATTTTGGCTAGCTACTTATTTTAAAATTCTTCTCCAATTGCAAGTTTTCTTTTGCTATTTGTATAATTCTGTATGTCCTTCTAGTATAATCACTTGTCCAAAAAATTGCCTCTGCTTTCACGAAATGAGTTTTCCTGTAAATAAATTATATATTACTTCAATTAGATTCTAATAAAAATGGCAGCCACAAAATGCCATGCATAACTGAATATTAATTTCTAAATTTTCTTTGAAAGTTTAAGGACCCTTTTAGAATAAAAAAATGAGTACAAGATATCAGTATTTTATTACTTTGCATGGTCGTTAGCAAGTATCACAAGTATTGTAAAAAGGTACTAAGAATGTTAAAAGTAAAAAAGGTTAATGCTGATGTTAACATTAGATCTAATCAGAAGTTTTTCATTTCATTCATTCATTAAAGTAGTTGAACTACATGTTCTTTGATTTTCTATGAATAGGCAGCTTTGGGGAGTCATAAGATGCTTGCTGAAGTGAACAAAGATGTTCAAACATCTGAGAAACCAATCCTACATGCACCTATGTGCACATTTAAACTTTTCATATCTGTCAGTAAAACACTGAGCTTAGCAGGACTACTTAAGGTATAAAGATAAGTATGACCATGTTTGGGGAATTGTGGTTCTATGATTGATTGAAAAGCAAATTTCCACTGAAATTAATATAGACCTAACGCAGAATATGAAAAACAACTTCTCTTTTTAAATTAAATCAAATTTAAATGCAAATCTACAATGTGAAAGGACATTTTGCCTACTGAGCTTTCTAGCCCTCATAAACAGAATGATGACTTTTCATTTCAGATCTATGAAGGATGTGCACTTGTAGGTGTCATTTTGAAGATGTCTTAACAAACAAATATATTTGGTCAATCTTGCAAAAGCGCTTTTGGAAATATACAGCGTATCAAATGAATTTACATTGCTCCCTTTGTCTTTTCTTCCCGTGAGTATTCTCATAAGTGACCTTCAGGAGCATGAAACTTCAAGGCTGAGAGACAAAAAATGCCCACGATTATAATCATGTGCATTTGAATATTAGTTGAACTTGAATGCAAATTGTACACTCATGTATATTATTCTTAGCTCACTGTATTGATTGTTCATGTAAGTAAAACAGCTGTGCTTTTATGTGATTTCTGAAACAGCATGAACAATGGAAGTATGGACTCTCTTTGCCAAAACTAAACAGAGTATCAAAGTTATTACTGTTAAGCATGGCATGTAGTAGCCAATGCATGAAGAAGTTGTCTTGCATGATGCTGGAGTCAAACTTTGAGTAATAATGTATTTGCATAAATACCTTTTGATTAATTGTGAAATAAAGATGTCAAGTTTCCAAAATTTTATTTCTATGCTTTTACAATTTGAAAAGGCATTTTATGAGCATTATCACCTACTTAGGCAAGTAATAAATTATACGTTCTGTGGAAAATTGCAGACTAATTTCACACCTTTTAGTTTAACTAAGCTTTCTTGTCAGAATGTTGGGATTTGAATTATCACTCACTAAAATGCATGGTCTGTAAGGTTGCTGCTGTTAATATCATTATTAGTCACTTTTGTTACAGTAAATTCTAAAAACTAAGAAAAAAGGTGTTCTGTTGAGCTAAACAGTGTACAAATACAGCAATGGTGGGACAAGATAGGAACTGGAGAGGAAAGTTAAAAAGTGAGAAAACGTATCAATCACAGAGAGAAAGGCAAGAGTAAAGATGAGTGAGAAGATACTTATGTTTTATGGCAGACATACACCAGCCTGACATTTTGGAAGGGTTCCCCCATTTAGATCCTAGCACCTAATGACTACGCACTAGGTGAGACTGGACTTTTGTTACGTTGTCCTGTGAGTGTCATAGTCTCTGGAGAGGCTGGGAATGGGAGCATTCCTCCATTCATACCCTCAGCATGCTGAAAGAAAATGCTGGAACAGAAGAGAAAAGCACTGACAAGCAAAGGCTCAGAACAGGAAAGTCTGGTCATAACTGCAGAAGGATCTCAGAGGCTGATGCTCTCTGTCTGGCTTCTTTCTGTGATTGTTAAGGCAGGAGAGTCCCTATGAAGTTTTGTTTTATTTGCCTGGGGAACAGAGAGGGATCAGTGTGACTGTCCAGTGTCTGCTGTTTGAATGCTGCCAGAGTACAATTATTATGGAAGAGTTAAAGATTATCTTAAAAATAAGAGCTTGCAGATAAGAGTCTTTTCAGCTTTGTCTCCTTTTCTAACAAGATGATGCATTAGATGCCATACAAGTTATTAAATGTCTATCCTGTATCAGATACAGGATGTCACAAAGAGATCACACAGTTATCACAGGCCAGCAGACATGAGGATTTAAAATCCTTCTCTGGATTATAGCCCTGGTGTAAACACATGGGAAGCTATTGCTTTCAGTGGAACTTAACTGAATGTACTAGCTAAGAATTTGTTATTAAGGGCTAAAAGTAGCACTGATGCTTTTTCTTCACGGTAAATGAAAAGGAATAATACCACCACCAATTAGCAGCATAACTGTAAGAGTACTTGTATTAGAGTCCGAAAATAATCAGTATCTATTTTGTCAACAACTTCCTCCCTTTCAAAGATCTCATGATATTGCAGATGCAAAATTCAGTTCAGGACTAGTTTTCTATTTTTGTTACATGAATTTAATTATCATGGAAATAGGCCACTTGATAGCATTAAAAATTAAGTCATCTTTTTTATCCACTGAGCAGACATGAGCATACTGTAATTGACATCTGTGTTAGCATCTGCATTATAACCTGACAGGTATCTCATCCTAGGCCAATAGGTGATAGAGTAGATTAGTTCCAATAGTAAATGTATGTAAATTTTTCATGACAAAATATTTCAACCTTTGGCCTGTCTGCCACATTTAATCTAATCAAAATAGGTATTTTTACAGCACTCAATACTGTAATTTCTGACTGCTTTACAAATATTATCAGCATTTTAAAACTGAGAAAATTAGGTCATATTTCTACAAAGAAATATGTAGATATAAGCATAACATCTTTCTTTCAGCATAATCTGCTGCTTTAGAAAGTTTTTTTTAATATTTTTTTTCTTCTTACACTATTGTTTTATAGAGGAGATTTCATAACATCATTGCAAATACTAGTAAGGGAATTAAGTTTTTATAAGTACTGTCAGCCAACAAATCTAATAAAATCAAAACCTAGAGTTCGTTCTTCAATAGGATAACATTTAACATTTTGTTCAGACAGCTATCTCATACTTAGCAATTTCGTCAGTTCCATTGACTCCAATGGACTTTGCTTGAAGTTAATCATATGTATTTACATGTATTTTCAAATGAGAATTAAATTAATCATGCTAGATTAAAGCATTGTAAAACAAACAAGTGTAGATCTCTGCCCATGCAATAGATATTACCTGATGGTGACCCCAGATTTTCTTAATTTATTGCTGTTAACAAAAGTCAAGTTTATTGATCCTGTCACAGAAGAAGAATGGTTAAGAAATGTTTGATTTGTCCTCCTGAAATCTACATAGGTTTGTACTACCCAGTGTGAAATTCCTGAGCATACTGGGTAAATGTTTTCAGCACCAGCTTAATATTTTTCCACTTTACTTATCACATAGCAAATGTCCTGTCAAATTTTGCACTGTGTGGAGCTTGCTAAAGTAGAAACACAAATGGACACGAAGGAGTAGTGCACACAGAGAACGTGTGTAAGCATTAGTAAACAGGTTCCACAGCAACTTCAGTACAGGTCAGTAAGAAATGAGAACTGTGCAGAGCAGTCATGATAAATTGTAACATTGTGTCTCTGATGTTTAACCCTTGAAACCAGTGAACTGAGGTTTAACTATGAACACATTGGGGTGGCAAAAGGGAAAATACTGAGGAGTAAGAAATTAAACAAAGCAAGTGAATGCTTGTGTGGGTGGTTAGAAAAAGTAGTGGTTCTGTTATGAAGGCAGAAACAGTCGTCATAGATACAGAGAGAGCTGGTTCTGGAGCCAGTTAAAGTGTCTGTGGAAAGTCAGCCAATATGTGCCAATATTGCTAAAAGTGAAAGGAAAATGGATAAAAGTGTGGGGGGAAAACCCAACATGGTGGTGTTCACAGTCTACAGCTATCCCGTTTTGCTTTCAAGGGTAAATAGAGCACTTATTACATTTCTGATTCTCATGAAGTTGTGAAGTAATGACTTGGCTTACAGCTGCATACTGTAGGAACAGAACCTACAGCTCAGGCCCTGAGCTGCCATGAGTGTTGCAGTTGAAATAACTGCAAACATTTCACTGCTCTTCAAAAATTCGTTCAGATCAATAATCTTTGCTGGCTTTAGAAAACACTTGAAAAACTTCTGCCAAGAATTATGATATGATATTCAGGTTGTTTGATTGCTTGCTTTTCTTTTTTTTTTTTTTTTCAATTTATGGAGTCTGCTGGAAAATATGGTAACTTTTTTCTGATTCTTGTGCTTGAGAATGAGTCAATAAAGCCATCAAAGCTTCTCAGACACTGGGCCACAAAGCAACAGGAGTTTAAAGATAAAACCATAGGTTTTTTTAATTATTATTATTATTTTTGTAAGAAAATTACTAGAAGACAATAAGCTGATATCATTTATGGGAAATTTAAAAAAAAAAAAAAAGAAAAGAAAAATAAGTAGTTACTAAGCCAGGGGAAATATTAAAGTTTGCTCTCCTGGTCTTTCTTAGGAAACCAACACAAGGCAAGAAATCTCATACTACTGGGAAATCTCTGAACATGCCAGGAGCAACTGACAAGTGTAAAACTATTCTTGGAATACAGGAAAGCTACAAACAAGCTAAGAAATATTTCAACAGTATGTCTGACAACAGAATCAAGAAATTAAAAGAATGACTTTGCGTGTTGTACTGGATCTGGCTGAGATGCAGTTAATTTCCCCAAAGCAGCCCTCACAATGCTGTGCTTTGCTTTGGTAGCTAGAAAGGTGTTGATAACCCAGCAGTGCTTTGGCTGCTGCTGAGCACAGCATCAGTACTGTAACATTCCTTCCCCAACTGAGGGCAAGATCCTGGAAGGGTCACAAGTAGGCCAGTTGACCCAAACTAACCAAAGGGATATTTCATACCTGACATCCATTCCATATGACAACAGGTCAGATATAAAAACTAAGGAAAGGAGGAGGAAGGGGAGAGGGGGGGGGCATTTGTTGTTAATAACAAATTTGTTGTTTATCTCAACCTGCAAGTTGTTTTCCATCTTATTCTCTCTCCCCTGGCTGTCTGGGAAGAGGAGCGATAAAGTGGCTTGGTAGGCACCTGGCATGCAGCCAAGGTCAACCCACTACAGTTGTAAAGTCAGCTTTGGAATGAAATAGTCCTAGGCTGATATTTGAATTTTACTGCTTGCTCAGGTGATGATCAAGAATACTTGCTCTTTATATTTGAACAGTTTTCATCACATCATTAAATGAATCTGATCTAAACCAAAAATATCCTTATGAATAACATTCGACTAGGAGCTGCTTTATATCTATAATTCTTCTTTTTCTTTTTTCTTTTTTTTTTAAATCATATTAACTTGAAAGGAGGATAGCATCATAGTGAAGCAGCATTCAAACTGGTGATTTACCAGCAGTCATCTAAATATAGTTACATGTATTTTCCCCTTCTGGATCTCAAACATTTCCATTAAGAACAAAAATGAACCCTTATTTGAAGAGTGGATCTAAAATCCTTCTGTGTTATTATTAAAGATGCAGAACTCTATTTTTCTCCTTTTATTCTTGCAGGTCTGTATGCACATTTAGAATTTATTAACATTTTGAAGTTTGTTCTGGCTAGAAAATGCTGATCACGGCTTAAAATGTCATCATAGTGGTGGCTCTTTGAGTAAAACAGCATCACTTTTTATCTAGAGGCCTCTAAGTTGGTTTTATGCCTCTTCCACTTGAGGATAATATTCAACAAGCAGGAATAGAAATGTATTTTTCTATACTGGAATCAAATCTCCAATGCATGCTTTTGTGTTCATTATTTTTTTATCTGCAACACATTTTTTTCTTTGTTTTACCTTAGGTTTTTAAGCCGGTTTTAAGACAGGTTTGAAATCTTCAAAATTAAAGAGGCTACTGCATATGACTCTCATATATTGCCTTCCTTAGCATTTATCTTGTAATAGGAATGATGTTTTCCAGATATAGGGTAGTCAACATGAAACAAAAGCATTTTAAACACTTGGACAACTGATCTGCTATATACATCTTTTACAACTGATCTTCTCCTCAAGAATCAGAAAGTGTTATTTATATCACATAATAGGTTCCTGTCAGGTGTCTGTTACTAAAAAGTGCTAGAGCAGGTCAACTCCACATTGTTTCAGAAAGTTTTACCTCTCCCTGAACTGTCTTCTTCTGGATAAAATACCATTTATAAGTACAATAAATATCATTGCTATTTCCAAATAAAGACTAGTTTTCATAGACCTTTTCTTTAATAAATGTTTGTCTGTGGAAGTGCCACAACCCTTGTGATATATCTTTCAAAATATAGGTATGTGGCTAATAGTCTTGGTGTCTTCCAGCTGTGAAACTAAATGAACATAAATCTTGTTTTCTGCTCTTTAATTCCTAAGAATTAACATAAAAATGAGAATATTAGCCATAATGGTAAATCTTACTGCAATTTGTTAATTATATTTCTGTGTCCTATGTATGCTATACTTTATCCAGTTTATGGCCCACTTCTGAATTGCTTTCTAACATCTAGAAAGAAAAGAGAGCAAACTAATAATTTAAAAGTTTTTGAATTTGCTGGATAGCACATTGTCTCCATTGAATTCCTGTGATTTCTTTATTGCTGTGTTAAATCCACAAGATTTGGAATAAGTTGGGTATCAAAAGGCATATGGAAAGGAGCTACAGACTTGCCACACCAAACAGATATTCTCAATCTGCCATATCAGTGATTTATACAAGCTGGTTACATATCATTTTGAGGAAGAATTCTTAAAACTGCAATTCATGCCAGAGTCAAGAATATAGGGGACTAACAAGTTTCTTAAGACAAAAAGATTCAGGACTTTAGGCAGATGTTCTTTTATCTCTCTTTCATCATTAAAAATGTTGCACTGAAGTCATTTTAAGGCCTAATTTCTGTGGGTTTATATATACAGTAGTCTTTCATCTTCCACAACAAAATAAGGTAGTAAGACAGAAATCCCTGCTGAACCAATGCAATTGTTCAGACTAGTACTCTCTCCAGTGAGTTAGGGGATTGCATCTGCAATCTGCACTTAAGACCTTCTCTAAGACTTGCCATTTATTAGTTTGAATGTTCTTCAAATATATCCCATGGGATAACTAGAAAAAGATACATTTCATTGCTTCCTAAAACACGTTCAGCAGGCAAAACTTCAACAGACTTAAAACAGCTCTGAGGTAAATAGGGAATGTGAGGCCACACATCAGCCTCTTACAATGCTTCATCTGCTTTCTGCAGCATTTTGTTGAAAAATGACTGCCATGGGCATGTCATCATGAGAGTTCTCACTTAAACTGAGAGTAGACAAGATTGCCACAGAATTAATTCAACCAGACACTGCAAGTGTTGGAGCTGAACAGAGTACCAAAGTGCACTATCCTTTTCCCCCCATCCGTTCACTTCCAGGTAATTGTCTCAGGTTGGGTGAGAGAAACTAGTGTTTAGTAATGGGAAAGAACAGAAATTTCTAAGGATTTCCCTCTTTCTAGGTCTGCATCTGCTTGAAAACTTAGCTAAAACAATGAGCATTTACATAAGACACAAGATAAATCCATATTTATACTGCTCAGTGAAGACTTTCTGATTCCTTTGGACCAAGTCTGTCTGGTAGGGGAGAGTTTTCTAATTTTACAGCTAGATGTATGTGACTAGTCTATGGGTGTTCTAGATTTCCATCTTCTCATTTTGCTGCCAAACTGCTTTGCAGTTGCTTCCATTGCTTTTCTATGGAAGGGTGGTCCTGCAGCTGAGATTGCAAATATAAGCTAATTGTTCTTTTATCTTTCTTGCCATTTCATTAGTGTTCTGGGACAGAATCCAACTGCCATGGAAGTTTTCTTAATCCTCCAGCTCTAATTTCTTGCTGATCACTACTGACCTGATAATGGTACTCTGACATTTTCTTTTCTGATTTTTTTTTCCCCTTTTTCCCCTCGGAGTTTCAGAGTTTTATATTTATCTTTCTGGCTTTTGTTCCCAAGTACTTACGTGAGACACAGATCCTGTCTACATTTTAGAATTCTTCTTTTCTTCTGTCAGTGAAATTACACTTTTTATGCCTTAAAGATGTGACCATACTCTCTGTGGCTTATGTATTTGAACATTATCTTATTTACTTAACCTTTCACTTGCTCCTTTCTGTTTTGAGACTTTATATCTCTTTGCACTATTAACACTCCTATCTTCCTTACCCACTTTGCTTTGGAAATTCTCCTGTTTGTTCTCTCTATTACTAATGCTATGGGATGCATGTAATGTAGGAATGAGGGCAAATGAATATCAAACATGAGGACAGATAAGCAGAAAAGAGCAGTAAGATTTGGGTAACCCATTGAAACTTCTTGTAGACAAAAGGACAGCAGAGCTTTTCTATGGTACTCTTTTTCTTTTGAAGTATCATCAAAGAATGGGGACATATCTGCTGAATATTACTGAAGTCTCAGAAGTGCATTTTGTTAGCAGTTCTAAAGGAGGATGGGGAAAAAAAATTACTGGGTCTATTTAGTGATTTGCATAGTTATTGTCAGGTTTGGCAATAACTGTTTATACATAAAGTTGTCTAGCATTTTCCATTACAGGACCTTGATATTTAAACACTTCTATGAGTGGGCTACGGTTAAGCCCTTCAAACTAAAGTTTTGCCTAAGTCTATTTCTTATTTTACGGTTAAAGCAATTCAGCCTTTCTGATCATCTGGATTAATGGAACTAAACACAGAGAAAAAAAATGAAATGGTTTCGTTTGTTTTTGACAGACATTCTAATGTCATTCTAATAATTCTTTTTTTGCAAAGTCAGTGTGACATTTGACATAAAAAGAAAAGGGGAAGAGATATCACAAGCCATCATTTCAGGCTGTCATTTGTCCCCATTGCAAATTCATCTAGCTTTGTTTGAAGGGGTAGTGATTTCAAATTAGGGGATGGCAACAAACTCTAGGCAAGAGTTTTTGCATGCAGCCGTCCCACCCCACAACGGAGTCACAGTGCTGAGGGAGCAGGCTCTGCTCCTGCTGAACAGAAGGATGAACCCTGGGGGTTGTGCAGGCCCTCACTCTGCCTGTGTGTCTTCTGGCTCAGGCAACTGACACCTGCGTGGGATGAAAAACAAAGCAGACTATCCTTTCTTTGCCGGTGGTGTGAAGGAGAGGAAGGAAGCTATCATTCTCTGTGGGGAAAGAGAGGAGGGAAGACCACAGAAGCCTCTAGCCCCTATTATTATGGATGGTGGGGTGTGTCCTTCTGTCATTTTGTTGCCTTGATTGGCACAGCTTCATTTTGAGAGGCTAATGGCTCATGTGTAGGTCTACATCTCCATATAATGGTGTTTTTGAGTTCCTTTTTGTTTTCAATCTGTCCTTTAGACATAGAATATAGAAGCATTTATACCTATGTATTAACAGAAGACTTATCTGGGAGCTAAAAAAGTAGTATCATCCTATTATTATCAGCTCACGTGGAGGACACTGCTCATCACATGTGGCTACCTGACCTGTGAAAGACCCACTATTCACAGTATAAGGACAGTTGTGAAAATGCCTACATACACTTGTACATGCACTGGAACAAGAGTCTATTAAAGCTGCAAATGGAGCATCTGACACTTAGAAAGTTCCAGAATTGAGGCTGCCTCTGTGACCTTTATTTAGCCTCCTGTGTTTTTGAATTATGCTACAGCCTTTAATAGTGCGATCAAAGCGAGCATCTCCTTATTAGTGCACAACATGGTTTTCTCATACTGGTAGTGAATAATGTGATTGCCTTCAGCACCCCAGACTCATTTGCAGCAGAAATTTTTCATCTTTAACATGGGACTAATAACTATTACCCTGCCCAGCCAGGGTTTAGGAAGGTAATCCATGCTTAAGATGTACTCAGAAGCTGTAGTAAGTCATCTAGCCTAAGAAAATTCAGCAAATAAGCTAATTTGGATGATAGTAAGTAGAGCAGAAGTCTGAACTGGGTGATGAAGGTAAAAAGAAATATTGAACAGCAGGAACCTCTGCTGTGATACATCAAAAAAATTGGATGTTGCTGAAAATTTACATGGATAACTTTTCATTTACACTTTTCTTGATTTCCAGTAATTTACTTAAATTGCCTATGGATGCTTGGAAATATTTTTGTTGTTGTTGCTGTTGTTGTGGTTTTGTTTGTTTGGTTTGGTTTTTTGTTTTGTCTTTGAATGGAATACATTATTGTGCTTGGACAGGAATGCATTTTTGAAACATCCAAGCAATCAGTCCAGCAGCATATTCTAACTTAATTCAAGAATGAAATATAGACATGAACTTTAGCTTGCATAGATACAAAATTTTTTCAAGGTCACAGAGTTATCCTGTTGATTTTAAGGCAACAGCAATTAAAATATTACATTATTTTCCTACTGGGTGTTTCAGTACTTATTTCCACATACCAGGAGGAGTATGCACTTGATCTGGCACTCTGAAATGAAATTGAAGAGCAGAAGAAACCTGTTCAAGTTTCATTTTACCTTTCAGAATTTGGAATAATTCAGTATTGTCTCTTAAAAAAACCAATGGTTTTCCAAGCAAATTTATCAGTCTGTCATGCTGTTGTCTCCTGTCATAAAACTGTCATCACAGTCTCTCTAATGTGGCAATGCTGGGGGCACTGGCAAAGCTTCTTGGCTCAGTGGTGCTCAGATTTTTCATGGCAAGTTAGGTTGTTCCAGTGAAAGTCACATGGCTCTTCTGCCACAATGTGGAAGCTATTGTGCCTTTCAATATTAATGTCACCAAATGCCATCTTGACATCTGGATATATTCCCACCTCCGTTCAAGCATCAGCTGTTTATTCCCTCACTGTTAACCTTTCTTACCTCCTTATAGTTCGTTATCATCCTTTCAACAACCTGCTGCTTTTATTTTCTATAAAAAGTGCTGGGAATGGGTTTGTGTAACACTGGGTGTTTATCAAACTAATGTGTACGCTTTTCCATCTGAGCTGTGCATAGGGTCATAATGCCAAGAAATATCTATAAGAACCAAGGAATCAAAGAAAAACTGAGTTGGGAGAAAACCCTGAAAATCATATCACCAAGTATCCCTCTCGGAGCAATACAAAGTTGTGTAATCTGATGTTTCAAGGCGGCTTTTGGAACCATAGTCATATCATTGGGTTTTTTGACTGTATTTGTTATATCTCTACTGTTCTTGCATCAGAAATTATGCTGTGATTGATTGTAGTTATGATACATGACAAGTCCATATGCGTCTTGTACACTGAAAGTCAGTTTAATTCCCTCATTCTGCATTTCTCAGGAATTTTTTTAGAGACTTGTTTAATTTAAAGCTTAAATAATCTCCTTAGACCTCAATTTGCTGAGTTAGGATTGCTATAAAAAGAATATGAAGTCTAGCCTTAGCTTGAAATAATATGAACACTTAACAATGGTCCTGAAAAGAAAACCAACAAATTTTTAAATTTCTGTGGGAATGGTGTGCCATCTCTTTAGAATAAACTAGTGTTATCCAGACTATCTCAGCTTTATTTTGTCATAAAATAATTAATTTGCTTTCCTCTCAATATGATCCAATTCCTGCATTTGCAAAGCTTTCCTTGTTTCAAATTGTGCAAAACAGGGTGAGGCTGGTTTTCTTGGCTTTTTTTTTCCTTTGAATTAGTAGTGCATAGTGCACAATACTTAAACTATACTCCTAACCTGCCGTACTCTCATTTTATCTCATAATGGTTTTGTTTGTTCATGTCTTGTCTGTAGATACTGCTTTCCTTCCGTTTCAGTCCCAGAACCATATTTTTCTTTGTAAAAGAGATGTAAAAATGGCTATGGCAAAACCCATCTTCAGCAAGTGGGAAAAAAAAAAAAGCACAAAGACATAGTCTATTAGTATCTCAGCTCTAGCATTTCTTCCTACAAAAGAAATGGCACTTCTGTGGTTATACAGGCTACCCATGTAAAACCTTTTCTTGGCACCTCTGTGTACCGAAACTGTCCAACTAGCTGATAAGCAGGCACCATGCCACTGAAGCAGATGGGCATAGCTGTACAGAGCCAAAAGACAATGTATGTGCATCAAGTGTGGATGTTGGTGGCAGGCTTCCCAGTCAGTGATGTCTTAACGATTAAACGTCCCAAGTTTTTTGTATCTGTAGTTACAGAGATGCCAGCCTTACTCCTGGGTGGGGTTTGAAAATTTCTTGTGGTTTGTTTATAAATTATAAGGAATTTTTTGAGAATATTTGGCCTATAAGGTATATGGGACAAAAATAGTAAAGGAAATAATGGCAATAACCTATCCCAATTCTAAACAGGCACATGTTCCCACCCAAAACTGAGATGCAAACAGGAGTTCCAGAGGAAGGACAATTTTTAGGGTATTTGTGATATGCAGAGGAGAGAAGCAAACAGGTACTTTCAGAGAAAGAAAATCAAATACAATCAGAGAAATACAATTACCATTATTTTACAAAAAAAAAAAGAATTTGGAGGTTCCATCATGAAAGAAAAAAACTCAAAGGCATGGATAAGGAACATTATGCTATTCTTTGATTGCAGCACATTTAGAGAAATATAATTTGGCCAGTCTATGCATATTAAGAGGGCTGGGCCACAACATTATCTGATTACATCTCTAGTTTCTTCTCAGAACTAGAAAAATATAAAGTGTGGAATATTTTTAGCCTATATTTTTAAATACCTTTTGAAAGCAAAGGAAAAGGTAGTTTCCCTAATATACTCTAAAAGAAGATTTTTCTTTGTTTCCTAAACAGAATCAAACTTGCACACAGAATCAGGTATAAACCTTCCTGGGGAAGACCATTATTCATCCAATGAGCAAAGTGTAATGTATTCTGGTGATTTGAGAAAAGTCAGATATAGACTGATTGATAAATGAAGAAAATATTTTTAAAGTAGTACTTCCTTTGAATACATGCTGCCTGGTTTCAGCATGAAATTAATGTTTTTAAGACAAATACAGTCTTAAATGTCCCTGAAGACATTAGAAAATTAAGTCCATTTTCCTTTTTATGCACTTTTAGAAAGTGATGTTTGAGTACCCACATTTATTTGATTGTTATAGCTTCAGATTTCTTTTTCATTTGTTTCAATACTTTCAAGATGGAAAAATACTTGCCAAATCAGGCAGTCTTACCTATCAGATTTACCAAAAGGGAATAAGGGAAGCAGAAAGGTGTTCTTTGTCTTCCTCTCTCCCCTGCCTATGGTTCATTAGCCTCACTCAGTGAGTCAGTCCCGCACATGTGGACACAGTGGAAATCTCACAGGTATGTACCCCCTACACAAGGAAGTTACATTGAACCCTGTACTCACCATACAGTTTCATGAGGCTAGATTTTATGCCTCTAGAATTTGGCTCCATCCACTCCAGCTACCTTAGCTTCCTAAAGAAAATTCTGTCTGGCTCCATAATGTGGTTGCTCTAAAGGGCTGTGTTAGTTGAGGTTCCTTTAAAGGACAACTCTCTGCAGATCCAATTTCTGATTGTTTCTTATTCCCAAAGAATGGAAAGTGACCTTTGGAGTTGACAAGTACTTTCAAAACGTCTATTAATCTCCCAAAACAGAGCTGCCAGCCAGTGACTTTGAAGGTCTGTGGGCTCTGTTCTGCAACTATGAAACACAAACTCTCCTAGTATCTTAGCCACCTCCCAATTTTTTTCCAAAAATTTTGGAGTGGTCTTAGGGATTTCTTAAAATTTGTGCTTTAAAAAAATAGTTCAGAGATAGATGGGCCTCATTTATTTTTCCTATGGCAAGTAAAAAATTAAATTAAAGTTAAAATTAAGTTAAAATTAAATCTCTTTTAGAATATGAACACCAAGGACCACACTCACACTGTGAGCTTATCAGCCAGGCTCCTCACTGTTAAAGCATTAAGTCAAAGAAACTGGAAGGAAGAAAACAATACCTGGAAAGCTGAAGACAATCCTCTCAATTTATCAAAAAGATCTTATTATAAATGACTTAGTTTTAGCAAGAATTTTCATATATTCACTGAGGGAGATGGATTCCCTTTATAAATAGTTGTAGTTGGCACTCAAATACTGAGGCATCAATAAAAGAATCTAGATAAATGTCAGTAGACTTATGTTCCTAGCAACAGTAGCTATTGATTTTATTTTTTGCATTCTGTTAAAAATGAACACTGAAAGAATTCTGATTGTCCTGATTTGTATTTTTAATGGGGAATATAAATGGGAACAGCTGCTAAAAAGTCCATTAAAATAAACTGTTCAATGACTGAATTATAATCAAGATTTTTCTTTTGAGGTGTTTCTGAAAAAGCCAGAGACACCAAGGAAACAGTCAATACATGTCTAGCTCCACCAATTGCTGATGCCTGAAGCAAATTACAGCTTCCCACTTTCCCTGTGAGAAGCACTTCTCGTTAGCTTACAGTGAGGATATATGTCTTATGTTTATTTTCGCTGACAAAAACACCTTGCCTTCCTGGCTGCACGTTGTCCAGTTCAAGCAGGAGGGAGTGACAGTGTTTCCACTGAGGTCTGGTCACTCAGCAGAAGGGGCAGATTCAGCCTAAGATTGCTTGAGGCTGGCAAGGACCTAGAGACATGGTCCCCAGCTGGGTGGCCTGGTTTACACTGGATAAAATGCAAGCATAGGGCAGGGTGAACACAGCACAGAGCCCACATGGAGCAGCACTGCTGCTCTGCATACAGGTTGGGTGTGGCTTGCAGTGTGGCTTGTTGAACTGGTACCATCAGCAGAGCCTCTTGGTAGAGCAGTCTCTGGATTGGGCAATGGCAGGGAGCGAGCAACACCACTTCTTGGTAAGGAGCTATTCCTTTTCTGCAGAAGATGAATGATTTGATCTTCCTGAGCAAGTTTTCAAATATTTCTTAACAACTGGGGCAGAGTTGTACATAAAAACAACTGTTCTTTCACCTATCACTTTTCTTTTGTTTTTGGGTTTTTTTGCAATGTGATCATTCCATAATAATATTTGCTGTCAGTGAATCTTTGGAGAAAGCGGCTTACAGTATCAACTGATCTATTTCATGTTTCTTTTTCATTGCTAATTAATTGGTAAAATGTTCTGGATATCCACAAGTTACAGTAAAATTTTGCAGCAACAATTTCTGCAGTTTTCCCCTAAGATCTTTTATTAAAAAATATCAATAGAAAACAGCTTGAATTCTTGTGAATGCAATTTCTATACTGATCACTATATACTAACTTTGTGTAAATCCAGACCTTGAAATGCTTAGCATCTTACGAGCATTCTAGGAGGCAGGGTTCGCAAAAATTCTTTCAAAATATTTCTAGCCTTCAAATTGAAGAACAAAATGACCTCCAAAATCACATAATTTTGATTTCTATCCTTCCTTTTTTCTTTTTTTCTTATGCCAACTTTCATATGAATTTAACTGCTAATTAGAACTAGTCAAAAATGTCATTTCACAGTCATTATTTCAAATTTTTAGATCTTGAACAGCATTGATTTGTAGTGCTAGTAGCTCTTGAAGAAGATCCTCATAGATTAATGTTGGAATTGAAGCAGGAAGGCTAGAAAAAATCAAAACAGCATTATTTTAAGGTTCACTATTGCCTGATCAGCTCAAGTTATATCTTGAAATATAGAGATATTACAAGAATTCTGATATAAAGAAAGGCTTTAGAGCTCTATTTAAGTGAGAATTATCTGCATATCGTTCTCCTGTTGCTAATATTTAATTAGTAATTTCTATTTTGAGAGACATTATAATCTCTTCCCCAAACAAAAGAAAGAATACTGAAAAAGTATGGAAGTAGCATAAGAGAAAAAATATCAGTCCATCTGTGAATATATGCATGTGTCTGCAGCTGGTTGGATATGTACTGTGTTGCAGCACATTGAGTATTCAGATATTTGAAGTTGCTTCCTGCTGATAAATGTTTCACAACAAAGATATGATCAAAAGAAATGCAGGAATTGAATGATGAGTGAAGCCAAACTAATTAAATCTCTACTACTATGTCAAAAAGATAAAATAAATATGTGCTGTTAAAATTTCTGCCTTACCTTACTTTCCTTAGTATATAGAATACATGCTCTTTTTCAAAGGTCAAAAACAGTAACTTATAGATGCAGAAGAAATATAATAATAAATATAATAATAATAATAATAATAATAATAATAATAATAATAATACAACCTCCAAAAAACACAAGCAAAAAAACAACAAACAAAAACCCCTAACCAAAACATGGAGAAAAGAATTTGATAACAAGAAGAAAATTTCTGTGCTCCCCATTTGTAAGAATGGCAGAAATATTTTGTTTAAAGGAAACACTTTTTTAAAGTAACTCCTCAGTTACAGAATATTTTCGATGAGGATCTAGAATATTTGTAACTTCCTAGTGTAACATAGTGGATTCACTGAACAATGCTTCTGTCTGCTTAATTTTATGTTTTGGCCATTCATCCTTATAGTATCATATGGCAAGAAATTATTATTTGTAGGAATGGAGTGACTACGCTGAGAAAATGCTGTGTATCTCTCTGGTGAAAACTGTATGAATGGATGGATATGTCCCCTGAATTGTTCATGGATTCTTGGAATTGAGGGTTGTCATTTAGTGTTCAGTGTAATACTTTCAGTGGTACAGTTAGACACTGATACAGAAGCTGAAAAACAAATGAAAGTGATACAATACCAAAAAGCATTTCTCTCAGTCTTTTTTGCTGAAACCTAAAGAGTTGTGAATCCAAGAAACAGGAAATGAAGAAATGAATGGTTCAAGCTTAAGCATTAATGGACCATCAGTAAGTGTAGGAAACAAGAGACATCAGTTCTTCAGCAGTTGATTGGTGACATTTTACCCTGGTGATGTTTAAATTGCTTTGTCTTTTGTTTTGTTTTGTTGTTTTGCTTTTTGTTTTTGTTTGTTTGGGGGTTTTTTGTTTGCTTTGTGGTTTGGGTTTTTTTTTTGTTTGTTTGTGTTTTTTTGGGGGGAAAAAAAAAAGAGTGTGTATCTGCATAGTGCAGTGTTAATATCTTTTTTTCTTTATGTCACCAGTAGAAGATTTTTAATGGGCTCTCTGACTCTGGGAATTTTGCCTTTGAGAAGTTTAGCTTTCCAAACAGCAAGGGTAGAGTGATCTGTGTCAGACACTGAGAAATGAACCGAACCCTGAAAGTGCCTTTCCTCTCAATTGACTGTAACGGGAATCTAGATGCTGCTTAGAGAAGGACATCTGCATTGCAGACATCGAAGTGTGGGCAGATGGATATTTCTCTGACAGTAATGTTCTCTGTAGAAATTCAGCTTCTTTCATGCAAAAGGAGCTGGAGCCATGTGTTCAGAAGGAAAAGTAAATCTCTGCTGTGCTTTCTACACCCAGAATAATTCTGGCACACAAGAAAATAGAACCAAAACAGAAAAAGCCAAAAGAAAGAAGTCCAGTGAATCCCACCCAAGCTCTAACTCCCTAGCTATGAGCAGATTGATGGGTGACTGCACATCATAGCAATGTACTGGGCTCTGGGCCTTCCCATCATCCATTTATGACCTGACCAGAATGTGCCTCAGCTTTCTTCCTGTCTTTTATGTTTATGAATCCTTCTCACACAAATCAAGGGGAAAATAGAGTTAATAAACTCCAATATAAAATCAAGGCTTATAACTGAGCTCAAGAAGCTTGAAAGTTTATAGCCACTGGTTGTATGGAAGCATCTGGAAAGAAATTTTAAGCAGCACTTGCTCTATATCTGCAAGTGGTGATTGCTCAAGAGGGAAAAACCATTCCAACAGTAATTTTCTGTTTGGTAGTGACCAGTTCTGATGCACTTGACAGCTCAGCAGCTTTCAGTCAGTCTTGGCAGAGGAAATTAATTATTAAAGTGTAACAAGGAAGTAAAATATCAGACAGATTCTTTTTTATCCAAGGGAACAAAGGGAAGGAGAAAAAATACTTATAAATTTGTGAGTAATGAAAGACTGAAGAGCCAAGGACTCACAGTACCAATGGGTTAAAAAAATCCCTGATAAATACAAGCAGAAAACTAGAGTGTCATTGCAATTTGAGACAGAAACCTCCAACAACTCAAAATGGATGCTACAAAATAAATTCATACTTGCTTACAATAAGCTCACAAAGATGGACAGTCATCTGATTTTATAGCCATGGTTAATTAAAAAATAAATAAAAAGAAATAAAAAACTGCAAGAACCATCTGAATCCTAATGATATGAAGAATTCAGCCAAGCAAAACCAGTGCAACATGCATGCTGTGACAACCAAATGAAAATTATCCAGAGGATTATGTCATTCTGCAAAAGCTTCCCAGTTTCCCGAGTACATTCAGGAAAGTGAATGAACATTCATTGAAGTTGAACTGGTTGCACAAAGCCCTCTGCTGCCATGAATATTACTTGCTGTCAAGACTGCTGGTTTTGGTCTGAGCTCTCTTCCATTGAGGCCTGTAGGTATCTGCTGGGCAGGGAAGGCTTTCATCTGGGTCATTAAAAGCAGAGCGTGGTTGCTCTTTGTGTTAGGTTGCTGAGAGCAGCAGTTCCATTTAAAATATCTGATCCTCATGCATTCCATAACTGTATCTCTACTGGGTAGGAATTTGGCTTCTCATTCCTCTTTGGAGCCCTTGTATCCCTTGGTTAAGTGTGTTTGTAATTGACTTACATATCAGAAAAGAATTTGGGAGCAAGAGAAATGTCATATAAAGTTCCGTGGGAAAAAAATGCTTAAATTTAAAATGCTCATACCTGTCAGACTTGGTCACTATTTATACTTGAAAGGTATGTGACATATTTCTCCTTCAAGCAAAGTGTGACAAGAGTATTAGATGTGAGCTTCGGTGACCAGGTTTATCCTGAAGGCACTACTGGGCTACCTGAAACTTTGGTTCTTGTGCCCTTGTGATCATTTTTCTATTCAGCTGAGGAATTAAGTCTAATTAAGTCTGATTTAATTTCTTTGACCTTCCATTTCCCTGTTAGTAAAATGTAGATAATATTACTTAGGCAACTTTGATAGAAGTGTAAAGAAGAATGTATGGATCCTTATTTCTGGCACCAATATTTTAATGTTTCAGTTTTCCATTCCACAAGAAAAAAAGACATCCTATATTCATTTGTGATGATTCACAGAAATTTTCAAACATGTACCTACAGAGTATCAATAAATCATATGGTAGCTAATTCTCAAATTCTTTGCAGACTGTTGTAAATTCAAGTTTACTTCAAGCATATTATAAGAGCTGTATCTCTAAAATTGATTTTACAAATGAAAGGAATTTTTATTGAATGGCTAAAAATTTTCCAGATAGCAAGTATTCAAAACTTAAGTCTTAACCATCCAGTTATACCTCTTTCCAAAGTGGATCTCCATAGAAATAATAAGCTGCATTGTCATTGCTGTCAATATCTCCTGTCAGAATCTCCTGCTTGGTCAAGTGTGTATTCATCAAAGTTCTTGTCTTGCTGATATGTGACTGCTGTAACATTGTGGTGGCTTTCTGTCAGATAATGCAGCTGTCTTGAACTCCCACATATGAGAAAAAATACGACTATAGCCCTTGAAGAACTCTTATAAAATGTTTCTAATTAGATACATATAATAGAGAGGGCCAGAGGGATTTGTTCATTGTCACAGACCTTCAAAGCTAAATTTCTGCAATTTGCTGAAGCACATAGACAACAAGAGGCATTTGTGACTGCATGTGATTCAGAGATAAGAGATGTGCTAGATCTGAAGCATCTGAAATAAGAAGCAGTGGGAAGCAGAAACATCCTGTATTTCAAGACAACTAAACTCAATGTTTATCCACAGAATTCAGGCAACAAACACTTAATATAACATTTCAAAAGGAAGCAGTTTAAAGCATACTTTTAAAAGAAATGTTTAACCTTATCTGTAGTGCAACAAGAACAGATGCTTGTTAATAGAATCTATCTAAATGTCAGACAAACTTGTAATTTTTTTTATGATAGACTAGACAGTGGAAAAGTTTTGCTTCTTCATTTAATAAGTTTCTCTGCTGGGACAAGCAACTGCAAGGTACCTTGAAGTGTTCAGTTAATGTGCTGTGCACAATGAGCTTTTCAAGCAGCTCTTACTTCCATGCTTTGTGACAAAGTTGTGCCACAAATAGCCAATCTAATGAAACTTAATTTCCAGTGTGTCTCACAGTTTTTCCCATTCATGTTGCTTGATAAATTATGATCTTGTAAGTCCTTCTCCGTATAAGGACTTAATATTCCCATTTGAAGTCTTACTTTCCTGAAAATTTTGTGAAGAAAATTATCTTTCAATCTTCTTTTATTTTGTCCAGTTTGCTTAAAATTGTTCTGCAGCACAAAAGATCTTTCAAGGAAACAAACATTGCACATGAATATTACTTATTTGGTCTCATTTCCTTGAGAAACCAGTCTAAATGCAATATTTAGAATTTTTGCCATAAGAAATCCATGTGTCAGAAGGACTGCTTGTATTAATTCTATTGGAATATATAACATTCCAGGATTAAAATAATTTGCAGAATTCAGCAAGCTAAAATGCTGCAGAGTTGGTAAAAAAAATGCCAAATTAAGTTTCTGGAATCTAAATTAATGTTTCCTTCTCTTGTATTTATAAAGCTCTGTGTTACATGTGAAGGTGGAGGTACTGTGAGCAAGCTACACGAAAATGAAATGCTCAATATACTTAATGTCTCAGAGTTGTGTTAAAAAATCTGAGTGTGTTTCATAAATTTCACAGAATATTCTGAGTTAGAAAGGATGCACAAGGATCAAGTCCAAGTGAATGGCCCATACAGGGATCAAATCCACAACCTTTGTGTTATTAGCACCATGCATCTGAACTAAGCTTCTATTTTCTAAAATTTTATTATCCTGGACTCAAAGAGGGGATGTAGATTAGCAAGGCCATGTCTGGATAAATTCCTGCAAAACTTGATCCATGCTGGTCATGCTTTAAGCAGAGATTGGACCAGGTGACCTCCAGAGAGTCCCTCCTGACCTAAATAAATCTATCACCTGTGACCAGAAAGAGTTGTCCCATAAAGTATATGTAATCTGTATGCTTTAAATTACCTTAAATTACTTCTGTATAAATCAATTCAAGCCCTTAAAGCTGTGTTAGCCTCCATTAAATCAAAACAATATTTATCATAAATCTTTAAAATCTGTACATGGTATATTTAATAGCTAGGCTGGCTTGCAATTATTTCATTATCTATAAAAATAAAAATTTGAAACAGGTGTTGATTTTAGTCGTGTTGGGTATAGACTCACTTTAGATCCTGAGAAGGGATAAATTGTATTATTTTCACAGTATCTAGAAGATAAAGTAGAAAATGGCAGATTGAATGATAGACAATGTGATACAAAACAGCACTTGCAAGGGAAATTCAAGAAGAATCCTACATAGGTTGTTCCTGAATTTAGAAAATGAGATTGTCATTCATGACAAACCATAGTTTGTCATGTATTTTTTGTGTGGGATGGATAGCATACAGTTGAAAATATTGTCTGCTCATTCAGAATGTGAACACAGAGGTATGCAGAAAATAATGTTTCCTGATTTGGAAAAGTAGTTTATTAAAGTTTATCAGTATAGTTTGGAGAAAAGTCTATAAGACATGAAGAGTGAGTCTGCAAATGTTTCAGAGAAAGAAGGTGGTGATATAAAAGGTGAAAAAAGCTCTTGGCTATAACAGATAAGGAATAGTGTCTTATTACTGTTGTATTTCACACATATGCAGTGTCATGTGGAATGAAATTAGCAAATATGCAGAATTACATTGTGAACAACTAGAGGATAGCTATAACAGCCAGTAGAAAAACATTTGTAGATCCTAAAGTTTATTAGATTTGTCAAGAGAAGTTCTCAAGTACAAACATTAGATAAGAGTAGCAACATCAGGTCAAACTTTTTATTCAAGATTCTCCAGCATTACAGCAGGGGAATGTAGATTCTGGTCCTAGCACATAAGGTCTTATGAATACAAAACAGAAGCAAAATAATGGACAGAAGGAGAGAAAACATGTACTCCATTATTCACATACAAGTTTGGCGACTACCGGTGAACAGATATTGCTTAAGCATGCAAAGTTACCCTATACACTGTAAAACAAAACAAACCAACCAACAAACAAAACAGCCAAGAAACTGGCAGTTAAAAATGCAGTATGCCCCTTGAGGGTACTGAATAATTATGAACCATGCTTTGGAATGCCACAAAATATATTGATAGACGCAGCTGTCAGGACCAAATCCCTCCCTATTTTGTAGAAACACTACAAAATAAACTACATATATAGATTTATTTTCTTAAGGTTGTTTATATGTTTGGTTTCTTTAGACTAAATCTGAAGTTTTGCAGAATCCATTGCCTAGTTCAATTAGACTGTTATTTATTATACAGTTATTTAGTAGTTATGTTTTAATAACCATTAGAATAAACAGCCCTGCACTTCTAATACATAATTGATGTTACATGCCTCTCTAGTGTAGTATTCCCCATTTGAACAAAAATAAGAGATACAGATTAGTCTCATATTCAAATGTCAAATCTATCAACTGTTTTCTGAGACAGACTTTCTGGTGTGACTGAGTACTCACTAAGTCACTCTAAAGTGTGTCTGGGACAAGGGAAGAACTTAGTCTTGGTTCTCTTTTATGTGTAACATTTTTATTCATATCCACCATATTTACAGTCTGGTTTTGTCTTGGATTGAACTAATGGTCTAATGAACTAAGTTTATCCCAGGTGATAGTAGAGTTGTTAATGCAGTGTTTCTCGCTTCCTCCCTGCAGTATGCTGTCTGGCTGGTCCTTTGGGTTACATGGAACGTGTTTGTTATCTGCTTCTATTTGGAGGCTGGGGACCTTTCAAAGGTAATTTACCATTGAATATGTTTAAGCCATCAGCGCTTTGTGAACATGCCACAGTCAACAGGCTGTGCTCTGTTTTACTCATCCTTTTAGTGTTACCAGAATGAGCGCAGTAGTATGATGGAAATTTCAAGTATTCTGGATGTGTTAGAAACTTTTAAACTAAACAATAATGAGATATACATTGTGATGCCCACAACAAAAACAGTATATATGTTTTAAGAGAAAATTACTTCTTTTTGCCCTTCTCAGTAGTCCTGCATTTGAAATTTCACCCCTGTGAGAGACATTAATTAGTGATTTCATGAATACAAAACATTGCCATCTCAGGGGTAAACAAATGGTTTTTTGTACCATTTAGCTTGCTGTTACTTAGTTGTATTCCTTTCAGTGGTCTTACACCATAGCATAATAATTGTAAAAGAAGGCAACTTTCATTAAATTAAGTTGTAAACTGAGATTGCAGAACATACTGCCTTTTGGGTACAGCAGTGGGTTTTAAGGTTGTGCTTCTAGTAGTAATGTTATGCTTGAACAGTTATACACAGTAAAAATCCATAAGAAAAATATATTTTCCCAAGAATGACATAGGGTTTTATTGACACTCTAAGTGTTAACATATAAAGTAGCAGTTGGTAATGGGCTCACACCAACATTTCAAACCAAAAGTCCTACTTTCTATGGGGTTCCCAGAATGTTGGCAATTTGTGGGATAAAAGATTAAAGACGGCAACAAATTATTTTGTTAGAGTAATACACTTCTAAATATAGTTCTTCATGATGAATTATGCTCATAATGCTGTGAACTGATCATCAAGGAGAACCCCATGTGTTAAAGAGATCACATTCTCTTCTTGACTCACATTTTTAATTGCTGTTGCTGATTATAAGGAATTTAGTCCAATTGTAAATTACAGATGTAATTCTCTGATCCTTTGTGAGTTACTTATATCTTATGATACAGAAAGTTAAACACAATTATAGGAAGAATAAATGAGGCAAAGGTACTTCCTTACCTTTGTTTTCTTTCAAATCACCCCCAAAGTACAAAAGCTACTGAAAACAAGGGTATTTCATGCCCATGTATGCCATTTCTTCAAAAGATGCTGACTTCAAAAGCATTGGAATTTCATTTCCTGAGGGCATAATTTTCTGCAGGTAAAATGTTACAGTTTCTGCGTTTTATACCTTCAGATAGGCCCAATCTCATTAAAATCTTGGCAAAAAACATAGTGAATAAAAGAACTTACATACCTTTTATTTGGTTAAAATCCTTTCTTTATTGCTAAGTGAACTATTGTATATAACAAACCTGGCACCTGCTGTACAGTTATACTCAATCCAATTCACCCTCTTTCCACCTGCTTGTTTCAGCCACCTGGATCCCTCAACTTGTAAATGTTGGGATGCTTATCTTGTCTGGGGAAGTCAAAGGGAATGGAAAAGAATAGAAAAAGGAGAAGCAGCTGTTTGAGCACTGTGTCTTAATGGGTATAAAACCATCCTAAGAACACTAGTAAATGCTAGTTGGAATAAAAATGGGCTTACAAACAGTAGCTAAACCTCAAACTGATTTTTTTCTGAAGTCTAGGACTGTGTCATCTGGAGTGTTCCCCAACGAACCATAGTGTTCAGGCCTATATTTGAATGTAGTGAATTTTTTTGTTTGGTCTTTAGAGGTATTATTTGTTCCAGTGATATGATCTGCTTTGAAATACCCAGTAGATTATATTCCTTCCGCTTCAACTGGCTTTCAGAGCAGCAGAATTGCTAAAAAGAGGGAGAAAAGGAAAAGTCACAAGAAAAATGGATTTAAAAAATAGGTAGAGATATTATCTACAGAAGGTCTAATTCATATGTGGGACATCAGTCTCCTCTCCTTTTCAACTGCAAATGGTACATTAAAACTCCCCCACATGATCAAATATTCTGCAAGATCTAGGGACTAGAAATGTATGTCTAGTGGAAAGATACCCAACTGTTTGGGTATCTTTGGGATGTAACTTATCCTCCTGTTCTAGACCCTTCAGAGGCTCTATCTGTTTTACAGATGTAGGTATCTTACAAAGTGGATAATTTTAAGTGTTATGTCTCTCAGTCATATTCATAAAACTTGCACTGAATCTTCTTTATTATTTATATTTTCATCTGGGAAGAACCACAGCTTTAAACCTGTAGTGATAATCTTGCTTTTTTTTTTTCTTTGTTTGTTTGGAATGGCACATAGAACTTTGAGAAAATCTCTGGTCTGAATCGGTTCTAAATAGAGAATAAAAAATAACCTTTAGGCAAGTACCAGAGGGATGCCTCTGAGGTTGTAAACCATGAGAGAAGATCCAGGGCAGCATGTCTTTAGGAATTGATGGGTTAAAATTACAGTCTAATAAGAGTTCAGATGGGTATAGTTTATTTTTATATGTATAATTTCTAGCTTACTACCAAATAAAATAAAAGTAAGGTGTTGGGGTTTTTTTAAGTTTTGAGAACAGCTTTCATTCTATGTATGTGTACAACAATTTTTCCATCATACATGCTAATACAATGGAGAGGACATATTTCAAGTGTTAATATTAATAATTATAATAACTATTATATATAATTATTATATATAATATTATATATTATATATTATTATAATTATTATATATAATATCTATTATAATTATTATTAATAATAATTATAACAAAATGCTTGCTAGCTTAATTTTCTTTTTTTTTTTAGTTGTGAGTGGTGGGGTAGGTTGTGACATTTGTACAGCTTCTCCTTATTACGCTGAAACAGGTCCACAAAGACTCAGAAAGCTTTAGAACAATGAAATAATCATCTCTGAAGAGACTGAGGAGGCTCAAGGATTATTAGTGAGCAGCCATGGAAATCTGTTTGCATTATACACCATTACAATCATAGCTATCTTGTGGGAAATGGCATCACACTAAGTATTTTCTGTCCTTGAGGCACAGTTATCTTTGCTGAAACTCTTTCACAGCAAGCTGGAATATTTATGGCTATGTAAGAAAGGTTTGTAACAAAGAGGAAGTGGAATGACTAGTTCTTAAGCTTGATTTTTATGTGGATCTGTGAATGAATGCCTAGGAAGCCCACTTCTCAGACTTACTTTTCAGTATTACTCTTCAGAAATATTTAATTAGTCTGTGTGTTGCTTTGCTTGCTGGTGAATGCCATACTCAGTGTAAGTAGGACTTTAAGGAATCAGGACTGGTAATATTTATTTTGGCCTGTGGCTAAAGAAATGTAGCATATGAGAAGCATAACCTCTTGTCTTGAATGAGGCACACCTGAAGTATGCTAGCAAAACAAAAAGTAAAACATAATAGAGAGCCTTTCTGAGAAAAATGTAATAATTCTGTGATTTTTTTAAACCCAGGAAAGAACATAAGGAGAGAAAATCTCAGAAAAACAACAGCAAAATATACCCATGTGATTAAGAAACTACTCATTCAAGGCATTTAAATTCAAGGCATTTAAAAGCTTCCTCTAATGATGTCTAATGATCCCACAAGCAGAATAAAAGCATAAGAACTATCATACTCCCATTTTTGGTTTAAAAATAAGTAAACATTTTTTTGCTGAAAAATTGCATGGCTGAGGTTGCACTGGTACCATAATAATTGTGCAAGTGGTGATGCTACTGCTATCAATTACTGGGAGTCAAGGTGGAAGCTGGGTTTGGGATACTGAACAAGAGGAACAGCTGGGGTTCAGGGTTCGACAGGGCCCTTGCTGCACATGATTCCAGCCTTGAGTCAGTACTTTTGGTTGTCTTTGCATGCAACTCTATTTGTGTGACCAGATACAAGGGCTCTCCTCTCACTGCTGCCCGGCTGAGCTCCAGAATTGCTTTGCTGTAGTCCCTAGAGTATTATGTGAATGTGACCAAAAATACATTTTTTGTGAACTCATTTTAACTGTCAAAATTGATTTAGTTTGTATTTGTGTGGCATTCTTGACATCTTTCGTATTTATATCTAATAACATACAAAGGTAACATTTAATATATTAAATCACAAGGTTGTCCTTTTATATCTTTTGACACAAAAATTAGATGTTTGAAAGTCAAATGCTCCAATATCAAGAAATGTGAGACTTTTTTTGACTCACCATGATTTAGCTCACTCTTCAGAATAATTTTTATATAGCTTTTAATTATGCAGTCACAACTTGTTTTTTGGTGGGTTTGGGGTTTTGTGAGGTTTTTTGTGTTTGGTTCCCCTCCCCCCCACAATACTTTTCTTAATCTCTGTACAATATAGGCTATTTTAGAGATGAAGGTTTGGAAGTTGAATGAGTCTGCCACACTGGATCTTACTCCATGTATTGCAGTGGTCAGAAAAAATATAAAAGTAAATCCTGTACTTCAGTTTGGATCTGAAAACATGTAGAATAAGAATATGAAAGGTTACATACAGAACAGTGGCACCTAAGAACTCTAAGCATATTGGGGATATTCTGTACATAGCTCACTATGTGTAGTCAAAGTGTAGTTCCTCAAGATTTTAGTACTCATTCTACACATCTGAATTGCCAGGTACTGTTCTTAAAAAAAAAAAAAAAAAAAAAAGTTTCTATTTGCATTTAAATTATGTTGCTTCCTTTCCTATATTGCCCTGAACTGCAACATGGGAACATGAAAGAATAAGAAAGATTAAAAAATGCACTTATTTAAAATTGGAATCATTAAATATGATACAAAGAACAGAATGTAGTGTAGTTATTAAAATGTAAGCTAAGGCAAAATATGTAATCAGTTTGTTTTGTAGCAGAAGTTTTAATGGAAATCAAATATTTCTGAACACATTCTCTCTTACCCACCCCAAATAACTGGAAATATAAGATAACTTAGACTCACAAAATCACAGGCTTATTCATGTTGAAAGAGACCTCTCAAGGTCACTTAATCCTGTCTCCTGCTCAGAGCAGCACCAACTTGAAAGTTATATCAGGTTGCTCAGAGTTTTTTAGCCAGGCAAGTTTTAAAAATCTCCAAGGATGGAAATTTCACAGCTTCTCTATTTCTTAAGCATTCTCATTGTGAAAAAAAGTTCTACTGATATGCAGCTGAAATTTCCATTGCTAAAATCTGTGACACTGACTCTTGTGCTTTGACCGTGTACCTCTGTGAAGAGTCATGCTCCATCTTTTTTAGCACTCCCTTTAGGCTTTTAAGTGAAGTTGAGTACTTCAGCTTTCTATTTGTCCTTTCTACAGTTGAGTTCCTATTTCCAATCACAGATAGCTTGTTGCACTTCACCAGAAAAAGCTAATTATTGTGTCATAAATGATCAGTTCACTTTTCACAATTTTGCCTGCTTTACTATGGAAGAAAAATGAAGGGTCTTTACATATATGTAAAGCTGAATAGTATCTTAGGTAAAATGTGGAGAGATTAAGGTTATCTGTATTTGGAAGAAGTAGCAACACATTCAAAAATAATTAGAATCTCTTAGTTTAAAGACAACTCAAATTATACTAATATTTAAGTTTCCTGGTATTGTATTTAGAAAAATGCTGGAAAGCTTGCAGTCAAGTAAAATGCTGCAAATATGTAATTCTTCCCCTTTCCTGCTAAGTTATGTATGAATCAGGAAGGTTAACCAGAACTTGGTGAAGTCTTCCCAGTAACTGATAGGGAGCAGTAGAAAGGCTGTATAATGGTGATATAATGGGGAAGGCTCTCTAATTGCTGGAGAATACCTTGGGAAGAGACACAGCTCTGCAAGGCAGCAGAACTACTGGAGAAATGAAGATTTAGGGAGAGTTTGTTTTGTTACCTACAAGTATTGTCCATTCTGTAGATGAACTGCAAGTTAGTCTGTTTTTCATATCATGAAATCTGAGGAATAAAAACAAATATAAGTCATGTCAGTAGTATTCTCCAACTGCCAATGTGCCCTGTGATTAAAGTCAGTTTTTTCATACTCATAGTCATGGTTCATAGTAAAATAAGGCCAGAAGGAACTTCAGGATATGGCTAGTCTCCTGCCTCCAGCCAGGCTCAGCAACCAACCTGCACTAAGGGAGAGCATTTGATGCAAAAGATCTTAAGGGGGAAATGAGCAGTATAGAAATCCACCCACATATGACACTCATGAATTAACAATTTTTCATCACTGAGAAGTCCTCCTTTTCCCTTCTTGATTTGAGATGTTATTCCAGATTAGCCAGATATGGCTGAGTTTTAGTGGCTGTAGGGCAGCCCATCCTTTTTCTTTTCCTTTTCCACTAGGTGACTTTAATGGGAAGAGGAAGAGGCAGAAATGGTCGTAGCACTTCCTCTCAACAATTTTACACCAGTACTGCATTGCTGGTGGAAATAAATGCAAGGTGTGGGAGGAAGTACAGAGCCTGTTTCTTCCTATCAATCCCACTTGTCCCCACCCTCTTAGTCAGCAAAGTTATAACGACCAACCAGAAATAGGCACTTTGTAGTATATAGTATTTTTCCATTTTAATATCCCAGCATTAGCAAGCACACATCCACCTATGTGTTTGACTTTCACATACCACTGCTTGGATTGATATCTAGTTGCTCTGAAATCCCGTTTATATCCATATGCAAATCAACTGCAATAATGCAAATTACTTCAGGATATGATTTACATAGCTTGTCACTCATGCTGCTTAAAAAATATGCTAGCTATGAGTGTTGAACACTTTATGCAGCTGATATCCTCTGATTTTAAAGGGAGGGTTTGATACCTAGATGAAGCTGATGAAAGAAGGAAACAAAAGAAATGGGTTATTCATGTTCAGCATAACTCAGTTATAACAAAGCAATGAACTTGGCAACAAGATTGAACTTACACCAGTTACAAATTCATTTTACATTACTTTGTGTCCATTAGTATAATCATTATACTGCTTTGATTCCACATTTACTAATTATTTTTGTAAGGCAGTGGCCATTAACAGTTAAATGTCAATGTCAGACATACTTTAATAAAACAACCTGCAAGATGGTTAATTTTGAACATATTACCTTCCTTGGATGTTGTTTTAACAGATGTCCTGTTAAGATAACAGAGAAATTAAATTAGTTTTCAACTCAAAGCAGCTGGTTAACTTTGTAGGTAAATGCCTTTGAGCAGTAAATCTGACCAAGGTTTTCAGATAAAGAGCTATCAGAATGTTTTAAGTAAATGACTTTATTTTTTCACTTCTATTACTTAGGGCAGATTTGACATGCTTGATCATATATCTAACAGATGAAAATTGACAATAGTGCTGGCAACCAGCAGTGTTATGTTATTCAGAGGGTAGTTTCATGGGTAGATACTATTAAGCATGCTTACAGTTTCATAAAATTTATTTTTGTGGCAATTTTTAAACCTCAATGTCTTTACCAGCTAGAAGATAACTGATTAAATTTTATAATCTGTTTATTACTGTAGACATGGCATATGGTGGAATACATTTAGATAAAAGTGGAATTTTTCATCTCTGTAATAGTGAAGCAAAGTAGAGAAAAATATGAAATATGATTGTATAGACTTTGCTAATTGTAGCAGCTTTATCTTTTAAAATCCTGGGATTATTTTATGTTGAGTTTATGAATAAACATGTGTCTGCATGTTGATTTATATACATACACTTTTCCCATAATCTAATATTGCACTGAATACAGGAATATATCGAGATGAGTAAGTGTGGTGACTGATTTGATTATAATTTCATGTGACGATTTACATGTGTGCACATAGTATATAAATATCACATATGTGTGTACATATATATCGAGTACCTTAGTTATGTTGTTAAGATCAGTAAGCTCACATTTTAGTTTATACCTTAAAACTGCATATGGAAGCTATATATCTAAAGGCAGTGCCATTCTGCAAGTCTTTCAAGTGTTACAGCCAAGATATTGCAGAAAAATATCTAAATGTGTATTTATGAGATTACTTTTTAATATTTATTAATTATATTGCAGTACCATCTAGTGGCCCCAATTTGATATCAGGGTGCCATTATACTTTGAGCCCTAGACACACATAATATAAATAGACCTTGTTGTAAATGGTGCATAGTCTTAGTATGTGTTTCTGTAAGAATAAGAAGTGGAAACCAAATAATAGTAGAACGTTGCAGGAGTCCTGACCAGTGTTATATCCTTCAAATTCTTCATGAAGTCTGGATTTTCACAACTTTCTCATCATATTTTCCCCATGTTTCCCATCTCTGTGAGGACTGATAGTCGAGTGTTACAAAGTCCTACTTTTACAGCATTTCATGGTCCACCTCTGTAAGGAAATTTCTTCTGTATGCTATGGTGCATCATTGCTAACACTTCACTAGCTGTGTAAGGCACTGGGGGAAAAACTGTTGATTTTGCTTAAAATGAAAGATCAGAAGCTAAATTTATTTCTAGTCAAGCAGATGCTCAGAAGATCACAGCTAGAGAATGCATGTTTGCTATGACAGCTCTTCTGGGGAGTTGTCTATGTCTCTCATATACAGTATCTTTCCTATGGGTATATGAATTTGCTATGGAACAAGAGCTGAAGGATTATTTACCGTAGTTGAAAGCAGGGGAGTCTGCCAGAGTAACCACTCATCTTTTGTGGAAGTATGAAAACATACAGAAACATGCTCTGCTTTTTAAATTTCATTGTCTCATGATGTCAGCTTTGTATTTCATTACATATTCTTTTGGGCTACAGATTCAATACTTTAACATAGTCCCTAATAATTTTTTGTTCTAAATGTAGATGCAATCGCTAGAATATACTTTCCCCACGTCTACTTTTCCTCTAAATATAAAAAAATAATTGACCTTCTAACAGTAATAATATAACTGATAAACTCCATCTTGTGAACCAGGGCTCTACCAGAAATTTCAAGGCAACACTAAACCCATACAGTTTCTGAGGAGCTTTGTATTATTTGGAATTTCTGAAAGAAACCATTCTAATCCTTATGTTACTAAAAATCATGCCAGTGTTAATCCAGGAGGAAATAAAAATTCTTTATTGCTATCAGCAACTTTTCACATATGAATAAGCATCTATTGAACCTGGGAAAGCAATGTGAGCTGTGAGGCATGCTCTTTTTTTTGATCCCGTTTAATACTCACCCCCTATTTTTAACCAGTGCAATGGTAGAAGCGAACTCACAGGCCACACCACTGAAAATGTTGGCTGATCATCTCTTACAGTGGTTCATCATTTTATAATAATCCATATTAGCAGTTGCCCTTCTGCTGGAGGCTCCCACTCCCATGGTCCTTAAAGCACTTTAACATTCATGATCTATCTCTGGGCTAAAATACACAGGTTTGTCTTAAACCAGTTTGAGCAGCCACATAAAATATGTTCTTACACACACAACTTTGCACTGAAGCAGGTGAGTAACTCCTAGAGAAGGCACTAATAAAAAGCTAAGGAGACAGTAATGTGTTTAATATGTCACAAATATTTAAAAGTGAATGTCTGTCCTAGTCACAGAGCCCTGCTATGCTTTGTGCATTGCAAGAGAATTTGCAGAATTTACACTCACTAGATAAATCTCCTCAAAAATTTAAACAGATGTTTCAAAAAACATGTTGCAATGTAACTATTCAAGATACAACAGAAATTAACTTTTCCTCTGGCAAAACTGCTACTTCAAAACTGTAGAATTATTACAAAAAATAGGTTGGTTTGTTTTTTTCTTCTTATTTTCTTCCTTTCTCATTCCAATGAAAAGAATGTTTTCAAAACTGGTACTGAAAGGCAGTGATCTGTGGTATATGGATGAGTGAATTGATGCCAACTTTGATAACAATGTAGAATTTGATTATGAATTTTTATTAATTGTCCATAATAAACAGAAAAAAATATTCTCTTGCAAAACCTCATTGACTTCAGTGCTGTCACACTGCAACTGACAGCACTTTCTCAGCTGGTTTTGTTTTGTTGATTCCATATGCTCAGAATGAAGGACTAGCTATGGAAAATATTTGATCTCCTTTTCTAATAACCCATTAAACCAAATGATTGGCCCTGTGAATTTATCCCCAGAGGATAAGGTCACTCTAGTGTTGTTTTCAAAACTTTCTGCTGAGATTTCAATGGTAGTAATTTTAAGGGACAACTTGTCTCTTCAGGAGTGCTATAGTAATGGTGTTACACCCCACTTATCAGACTATTACAAATACCTGTTTGGGTAGAAATTGGATTCTGTGTTTTGAGGGTAGAATTTGATTGATTGAGTAACATTGTGAATTGAACTGAAGTGTGCTTTATTGTGGGTTTCACACTAAAAGTCTATTCTTCACCAGGCCACAATGTAACTGGCTATTTTTCTTCTACCCTACAACAGTTGTGTAATTCAGCAATAATGAGGTGATCTGTAATGTGCTGTGTCTAAGTATCTCACTGGTATCTTTAAACTGCCAATGAATCCTTTTATAGAAAAACTGCTGCTTGCAATGTACAGCAAGAGTAAACCAGAGTGCTCAAAAGTACGTGAAGAAGCCAGGTCCTCCTGTATGCATAATTGAGATATACCTCCCTACTCAGATG